>WKFP01014071.1:211453-287918 GCA_011057875.1 Pterocles orientalis | reverse complement strand
TATCGACCTGGTAATGTCCTCATAAAAGGCTATCAGGTTGGTCAAGCACGACTTCCCCTTGGTGAAGCCATGTTGACTGCCTCTAATGACCTTCTTATCCCTGATATGCCTAGAGAGATCATCAAGAATAAGTTGTTCCATCACCTTTCCAGGGATGGAGGTGAGGCTGACCGGTCTATAGTTACCCGGGTCCTCCTTCTTGCCCTTTTTTGAAGACTGGTGTGACATTTGCTTTTCTCCAGTCCTCAGGCACCTCCCCTGTTTCCCACGACTTGCCAAAGATGATGGAGAGTGGTCTAGCAATGACTTCTGCCATCTCCCTCAGCACCCGCGGGTGCATCCCATCAGGACCCGTGGATTTATGGGTGTCAGAAATGACAATTTTGCAGTTTTCAGGGGAAAGAGCAGGAGTGGTTTCTCCTCTTACAGGGACAGGACTGTTTTTACGTGTGAACATCACTGACAGAACTGGTACTAATATGCTGTATGTCAGCCATCGAATTTGAGCTTGCTACAAGAGCCTGTAGCAATAATGCTGTACCTTGAGCTGGAGCTTTCTCATTTAATGAGACTGCATGAGGAGATGATTGTTCTGACCTGGAAGGTCCTTTTTCCTCTTGTGTCCTCAGGTAATCATGAGTTTCTTTGGACCTGAAAACCCAACACAGACCTCAGAGTGATTGTGTGGAGTCTGAGGGCCCACAGTAGGTAGGATTCTGTAGGATTAGGCTTGGCTTCAGCATGTTTGTAAATTCTGTGGCAATCCCACTGCCGTCATCCAAATGAAAGATGATGTGGCATTTTTTGAACTACTGGGGATTTTGGCTATGTTATTTAATAGAGTTCTATGTCTGCTTTGAGTCGTGTCTTTAAAACATGTGGGTCAATATTTGTAATGCCCTGTGGGTCAAAGATCACTTCATTACATCTATATAGGTTTTACAGTACATTTGACAAGCACACAATAAAGGCTAATGTTAATATATCAATATTTAAAACATATCTAATAATTTAATGAGAAGACTGTAATATTTAACTGCACTGGGTTTAAAAATACCTGCTCCAAACCCCAACTGTTTGTCTTAGTTTATTCAAGAGCCTGGTTACTCAGTGATGCATCTCACTGCTGAAAACATCCAAGAAATGCATCGTTAAACATGTATTCACATTTCTCTTTCTGGCGTGTGAAAGGAGAAAAAAAAAAGCACCAAATAACTAGACCCTTTTAGGAACGGAGATTGTAAATATCATCAACTGAATGAGAAAAGATGGTGTGTGTGTCTTCACATAACGGATTATGTTAACACGTACAATGAAAAACTCGCTCTTCTTCTTAGTTCTTTTAGCATCTCCAGTATTTCAGCAGTTGACATCTCTTATTGTTATTTGTTTGATAATGAACATTGGATACATGGGCCTCTATCACATGGTTTGTCATATGAATGCATTTGCTTTTGCTTTAGCTGCAGAACATAGGAGTTAGAATAACTTACATGTACCACAGTGGCATTCTACCAAGCACTGAACAAGACTTGTACATTTAGATCTTTATATATTGGGTTTTTTATTGTTGTTTATTAGTATAACATTCTGTATTAGGTGACTTGTGTTTTCAGTGCTCTAGTACTTATGGTGCTTCTTCAGGGACTTCTGTAAAAAATTATATATAATCTACATATGCAGATTCTCTGGTGCCAAACTGGCACGAATGGAAATTATACCCTTTTAAAATCAGATTATAATCCTTTCCCACTGAAAAGGAAGTTAAATTCATGCCATGAATGGTGTTGCTCAAGACTTGCTCCGTGTGGCGCTATTCTTTTATCCATTTACTGTGTGTGTGAACTGAGCGGGAAGCTATAGGGGATTGCCTCTGATTTTTGAGGGCAGGGGTCACTGTATTTCATTGGCAATTTAAGGACTGAAGGGTTTCAGGCTCTTGAAAGTGGAGGACGTCCTGAGGAGGTGATGGTGTAGTCTTTTGGGGCACAATTAGATGCAGCTGGGTTGGTTATCTGTTTTTCAAAACAAGTCATATGCTGGAAGAGGGGACATGGAGTAGTTTTCGCTGGAAATCTGGATGAGGACTCTTCTGGGGCAAGTAGTTGTGGTGATTTGAGGTTTTGCTTCTCAATGACGCTGGGAATTCGGAGTGAACCTGAAGCAGCTAGTAAATTGATAGTGATGGCACAGCAAATAATCTGGGCCTTTCCCTGGGTTTTGCAGTCTTGCTCCATGAATTTGAGGTGCAATGTTAGGAGTTGCCATAGCGGTATTAGAAACTTAAGACCAGGTATGTTGCTGCTGGAATTCAAATGGGATTTTTTCGGTAAGAAAATGACCTGTAAATATTGACATCCAAAGTTGTGTGTCTGTCATGTCTTTAACGGGAAATGGAAGAGAATCTCTTCAAGGATGAAGAGATTACTTAGTAAGGGACTGTTGTAACCGCGAGGCTGAGCTGTGCAGAAATCAGAAGTTAAATCCTAAAGGTGAGTACTTCCTCCAGTGAAGATGCATCTCTGTAATATGCAGCATAAAACTCGTCAGACGTAGAGAAGCTAATTAATCTGTAACAGGAGTTCTCAGCTTGGGGGTCCTAATGTTGGCTTGGAGGGTAAATAGTATTCAAAGGTTGAGCTTCTACCTCTGATATTAGCCCGAGTGGTAATCTTGAAAAGTTTGCCTATTTGCACTTGTTTTCTCTTTAATATAGAAAAAACTCCTCACCTGTATCTCTAAAGGAGGCACCTAGGAGTTTAGAAATAAAAAGCAGTACATGAGCTAACACCTCTACTGATAGGTCCATGCTGAAAACTGTGTGCCAGTGCCTTTTGCAGTGAAGAACACTGCCTCTTTGCTGGCTTATATTACAGAGGTGGTTGTATTTTGAAGTAGAGAAAATTTCTAGCTCAATAGCTAAAGCAGTAGAAGAGTCAGCATAGTGACAGTTCAGGGTCACCTGAAAGTTGCAGCTCGTGTTTTTTTACAACCACTTAAAAATTGGCATGTGAGCAAAATAAAAGAAGACAGGAAAAGTGGTAGGGGATTGCCACAGATAGGAAATATTTCATGGAGGTCAACTTCCCATCAGGCTGCTGATTTCATTTTTAAAAGGAAATCTCTCTGCTTTCAAAACATGGAAATTGTTCAAGGCCTATTAGGGAAATGGTACTACATCAAACACAGAAGATTTCTAATATGCATTTCCCACTGCTAAATATCTCCCTTATTACTAGGAGGGAGGCAGAAATACAAAATGAGTTTTGGATTTAATCCACAACATAGGTCCAGTTTCTGAAATGAGGAGGCCGAAGAACTTTGAAAAGGGAAGATGAGTCTGGTATCAGCCAAATTTAGGTACTGTTGAATTGCCAGGTACTGAGAACAGTCCTAACATATTTTGTGGTATACAAGAATATTATCCTTGGTGTCTGATTGAAAGTGGATTGTGACTTTCCTATAAAAATGAGATTGTACATTGTCTTTTGTTTAGATGGGCTGAGACTTGATAAGCTTTGGCTGTGGATAGCTGTAAATGTTACCAAAACAATTGGACACTTGACTTTTTGTGCGAGAGACCTTTATGATCTGGCTGCTGCATAATGTTTTGTTATAATTTTCAGTTTAAATATGTAAAAGAAGAAAACTTGGGGCCAACTTGACTAACATGCTAAAGTAACTTCTTTAAGGGGTGTCAAGCTTTCAAATGCTATGTGTCTTAAATAAGAATTTTCTTAGCATTCACATCTCATAAGGTCATAATGTCATTTAATGTTCAATGTATACTTGGCCTTAAGTAATAGTAATGTATGCTTTTAGGAAACATCTGGGAGTCGGGAGACCTGTGTACTTACATTGTCTTGATCATGATTTGCCATCACTCAGCAATGGGATGCTCTGTGTTCCTGTACCTGTTTCTACTTCTGCCCTGACTTCATCTATTAAAGAAGCCATTTGTGAGCAGGGATGCTGTGTTACTGCATCTACTACAGCAAGAGTTCTAACCTGCTGCAGTCCCTGTGCTTTGGTGCTAGAGATGTTAGCGTCTTCTAGCTGAGAAGGGCTTGTGGTAAATGGAGACAAGGGTGTGCAATAAGCTGGTCTCTAGGCTCCTTTCTATTCCTTGATTAAAAAACTCTCTTGTATTCATGCCCACAGCTTGTATGTAGATTTAGTTGAATATGCAGCGTCAGCTTCACTGGCTGATCTATTATTAGCTCAGTTCGAAAACCGTCTTCTAGGACATGAGCTTTCCTGATCACTGGGAGGATAACTGATCTCTGTGTTCCTGTCAGATTGCCTTCTCTGTGGAAGCTCTGCCAGTTCGGATACTTCTCTCTGATGCTTTATATCTTAGCTGTTTCTTCTCCCCACTATGCTTTCAGGGTTGGTTTTTTTTTTGTTTGTTTTTGGTTTTGTTTTTTCTTTAAGACATAATGGACTGAAAATAATGAACTTTAATGTATATTCTGTCTCCATATGTGTGATCTTCCTGTATGGGCATATGTACTCCACTAGTAGTCTGTGCTATGTGATAAATGTGTTTGGCAGGTTTGCTATTTTTTTTTAAGGAGTTTGAGTAAAGTTCCTGAAACACAAGTGACTGGCAATAGATGTCAGTTTTTCCCTAATACTTGCCTTGCTTGCTTTAAGTCCACATTAAAAATGTAGGCTTACCCTTGCTTCCCTCTCCTGCCTTTTGCTTATTCTTACAGTCTTGGTATTTTACAGCAGGTCTATATAATTGCAGTTAGCATCACACAGAGCATAAATGATAAAGCCCTTGGCCTGTATATACCGTGATGACAATGTACTCCATTGTACAACACTGCCTTCCTTTTTAATTTGGGGTTAGTGGATAAGGAAAGAAGACACTTTGTAGGATCCTTTCCTAGAGAATTGTCTTTCAGTCCCATCTTCTTTATGTGTGTCTTCTCAGTACTAGGATATATAATGAAACTTGTTAAAGCAAACAGCCTCATGCTACAGATCATAAGAGTTTTAGGTTAACTGTGTGTCTTTGTGACTATTGTTTTTGAGTGTTTCTAACTATACAGATGCTGGTTATATCATCAGTCTTCTCCAAATATTCTGCTGGATTAGAAGGTCTGTAAAATCTTCAGGCAGCCTCTGCCAGTGGTGTGTACAGTTTCTTGTCTACATCCTGGCTTTCAGTTTTCCTGTTGTTTTGTGCAACTGTATCTCTTCCACAGGCAACAGTTTTGGAACTAAAATTCTGAACTAGCTCTGGAGGATCCAAATCCCCAAAAGAGGGGACACTGTCTTGAAGAGGCAGTGCCTTCCCCTGGCTGTGTTTTATGTATGTGTGTACATGCATGTGCTGTCAGTAGGGAAACCTCATTTTTTGCCTTTTCAGACTTAGGGCTCTTCACCAGGGCAGGAAATGAGTGTTCATCTTCATCACTTCTTCTAATTAATCTTTTCACCTAGGCACATTTTGCAGTGTATTATGACACAGGGTGGTGAGACACTGGAACAGGTTGCCCAGAGAAGCTGTGGGTGCCCCTCCCTGAAGGTGTTCAAGGCCAGGCTGGATGAGGCTTTGAGCAACCTGGTCTAGTGGAAGGTGTCCCTGCCCATGGCTGGGGGGTTGGAACTTGATGATGTTTAAGGTCCCTTCCAACCCAAACCATTCTATGATTCCATGATTCTAACAATATGGTATCTTACAAATGGTGGCTTTATTCTGTAATTTCCCTAAAAGTAAATAAATAAATAAAATAAAATTGAGGTGGTTTTTCTGCTTTTAATCCAGATTTGCTTTCTAAATAGTATAATAAGCATAGGATTATGTTGTTTGTGAAGAATATCCTTCTAGCTTAAGGTAAACCTTAGGACTTCCTTGAGTTGTTGTGTTTTTTTTTTTTTTTCCCCCCCTTGCCACTGAAGTCCGCATGTTGCAGGGGTGCATCTTGAAGTCATCTCCTGGGTGCTTCTGCTGGGTGCTTCTGGCAGCCAGTCTTCCATAACCAGGTCTTGACTCTGTCACTAGCCCATGCTGTAATTAAAAGTTCCCAAACCTGCTTGAAGGGAAGCTGGTATCGTGCGTGTTGATCAGGAGCAGTGCTGTTCCGAAGACAGTCTGAGTCTTGCAGTTGTCATGCCCTTCTTAGTAGTCACACACTGATCTAGACTGGATCATTAAATACCATATATGCTTCCCCTACTCCAGGAAAGTATCTGGTTGTGGTGTTACTTTCTGTATTTGAAGATAGCTATAACTTTACCTTTCAGTTCCCTAGCTCGTGGCTTTTCCTCTGAAGTTGAATTATCATTAGGTGTGGGTCCACAATGGCTTTTTACTAGCATTGCCTTAAAAGCAATGTGGTTTGGTCCATAATTCAGTGAGGTGGCTAATAAGTAACAGCAAAGAAAAATACTTTAGCAATTGTGTTTTAACGAATATGTGTCTATCAGTCCTCTGTAAGAATTATATTCAGAGGAACTCAGTAGACAGTGTGCTTTCTGTAGGTGTAAAGTGCATCCTCTCTGTGGTTTTGAGCTGGTTGGAAAATTACTTGTATGAAGAATAACTTAGTTTATTCACATAGAGTGCTATCAGTAAGTGTCATAGTCTAAAATTATCTCAGATAAATCTCTGGCTTTGCATTGTACCCTTTTGCAGACATACCGGAAGGCAGAAACCTATAGACATTTTTGCCAGTGAAGGTTGCTGGGAAGAGCCTGTCAAGTGCTGCAGTAGTACTCTTTGAACATAATGATGTCATATGTACTAGATGGAGGAGGTGAAAAGTTTCTCTTCATAGACTTGCATACAGTATATTTTAAAATGTGGAAAATCAGTTTGAAAAGTGGCCCTGCTTTTCTGCTGCCAGAAGTAGGTTTTCAGTGTACTGACTGCAGATACACCTTGTACTGACAACCCATACCAGTATCTTTTGCATATCATTGTGTTGCTTATCCAGTTTTAGATCCGTCTTTCACATATGTTGAATTTTCAATCAATATTTTTATTGAAATCAAGAAGAGTACCCAGGAAGGGGGTACAGGTAAGATAAAGAAAGCTGGAGGTCAAGGCAGCCATTCTGACTTGCAGAATGAAATATTTTCACTCATCTCTATAGCATTCCTACATTTTACTGACAAAAACTGTTCTGGCTTCATAGCCTTTGTGTAAGGGGAGAATTATCTATCCTTTTGTAGTTGCAATGGAGAGGGGAAGTATTTTATCCACTTAAGAAGTCCTGTTGCAAAGCTGATTGTTGAAACAAGATCTCCTAATTCCTTGGAAATGCTGTTTCTCTTAGTTGAGAAGTAACATAAGGCATTTCATAACACAGAGGAACACCACCCCCCCATGTGTCTTTCAGGACTTACTGGGGTTCAGGCTAAAATTGTGTGTCTTTCTTCCTGTCATTGCTCCTTCTGCTTCATGCAGAACTGATAGGATCTATGTACACAACTCTGTCTCAACTTGTGTGCAAAACGATGGCTTTTGCCATTTCATTTTGGTTTCTGGATGGACTGTACAGTGCACATAGAATCATAGAATGGTTTGGGTTGGAAAGGACCTTAAAGATCATCAAGTTCCAACCCCCCTGCCATGGGCAGGGACACCCTCCACTAGACCAGGTTGTTCAAAGCCTCATCCAGCCTGGCCTTGAACACCTCCAGGGATGAGGCATCCACAACTTCTTGGGCAACCTGTTCCAGTGTCTCACCGCCCTCACAGGGAAAAATTTCTTCCTAATGTCTAGTCTAAATTTACCCTCTTTTAGCTTATCCCCATTACCCCTTGTCCTCTCACTACACTCCCTGATAAAGAGTGCCTCCCCATCTCTCCTGTAGCCCCCCTCAGGTACTGGAAGTCTGCTATTAAGTCTCCTCGGAGCCTTCTCTTCTCCAGGGTGAACAACCCCAACTCTCTCAGGCTGTTCTCATAGGAGAGGTGCTCTAGCCCTCTGACCATCTTTGTGGCTCTCCTCTGGCCTCCTCCAACAGGTCCGGGTCTTTTTTATGTTGGGGGCCCCACATCTGAACACAGTACTCCAAGTGGGGTCTCACAAGAACAGAGTAGAGGGGGAGAATCACCTCCTACGACCTGCTGCTAATGCTTCTTTTGATGCAGCCCAGGATACCGTTGGCTTTCTGGGCTGCAAGCGCACACTGCCAGTTCACGTTGAGCTTCTCATTAACTGACACCCCCAAGTCCTTTTCCTCAGGGCTGCTCTCAAGCCATTCGCCACCCAGCCTGTATTTGTGCTTGGGATTTCCTTGACCCGTGTGCAGGACCTTGCACTTGGCCTTGTTAAATTTCATGAGGTTTGCATGGGCCCACCTCTCCAACCTGTCAAGGTCCCTCTGGATGGCATCCCTTCCCTCCAGCGTGTCCACCACACCACACAGCTTGGTGTCATCGGCAAACTTGCTGAGGGTGCACTCCATCCCACTGTCCATGTCTCCAACAAAGATGTTAAACAACACTGGTCCCAGTACTGACCCCTGCAGAACACCACTTGTCACCGGTCTCCACTTGGACATTGAACCATTGACCACCACTCTTTGAGTGTGGCCATCTAGCCCATTCCTTATCCAGCGAGTGGTCCTTCCGTCAAATCCATGTCCCTCCAGCTTAGAGACAATGTCATGTGGGACTGTGTCAAAGTCCAGGTAGATGATGTCAGTTGACCTTCCTCTGTCCACCAGCTGTGGCCCTGTCATAGAAGGCCACCAAATTTGTCAGGCATGATTTTCCTTTGGTAAAGCCGTGTTGGTTGTCACCAACCACCTGCTTGTTTTCCATGTGCCTTAGCATAGATTCCAGGAGGATTTGCTCCATGATCTTGCCAGGCACAGAGGTGAGACTGAGTGGCCTGTAGTTTCCTGGGTCTTCCTTATTTTCTTTTTTAAAAATGGGGCTTATGTTTCCACCTTTTCCAGTCCACTGGAACTTCCCCAGAGTGCCATGACTTCTCAAATACGATGGATAGCGGTTTGGCAACTTCATCCGACAGTTCCTTCAGAACCCGCAGATGTATCTCATCATGTCCCATGTTCCATTGTGCACCTTCAGGTTTCTTTAGATGGTCATGCAACTTGGATACATCCATGTTATGTTAAAACAGCTCTCCACAGGTTGCCTTCAGAGCAGGTTTAAAATGTGAAAGAGACTTGCATATGGTTGAACTGGCAATTACAAACATAATTGTATATGACATGTCACTTTGTGTCACCTTCTAAATGCATATATTACATTGTAGCTAAAAATATGAGCCTGGAAATAACAACATAAGGCTTCTACCACTGAAGAATGGAGGCATTTAGCCACAGCCGTCCATCCAAATCCTTTGGATATGTGCTGGTACTTGGTCATGGCTATTCAGCAACTTCCTTGGATTTATGCCAGGAATATAGCTAATGGAGCAATCTTTTTATGATCTTTTTAGCTAAATGGCTGTAATAATGTTGGTTATTAGAGTAACAGATGCTGTTGACCATCCTGCAGTAGATCAAAGTTTGTGGATACGGGAACTATGCACTTCCTTTCGGAGTCAGACATATAATTGGTGCTTCTCATTTGTTGCTATGGTATTATATTATCAGAACAATGAGAGACAGAAGTGGTAATTTTATGAATTAAGTCAAAAGTGCCAGTCTGCAACAAACTCAGCTCAAAGCCTAAGGAATACTTCTTTGGTATCAGTATTAACACAAAAGGGTGCTCCATAGAGGTGTTGGATGTTGTTGGTACCTGAGGATTTCAAAGATGAGTCCAAACCTGCTGAAACAGTCCTGTGTCGTAAGTCTTAAGACATGTTTGGCTCATATCACCATTGCAATTTTGCATGGCCTCAGACTATGGCCCCTGAAGTGTAGATGACCAGCACCTGGAATTGCATTTCCCTCCTGGGATTCTCAGTCTTGAGTCTGGCATTCAGCTTTGACTGCACTGTCCAGGCTGGCAGACTGTACCTCCTGCTTCCAAAGTGGGTTGCGAGGTGAGCAGAAAAAGTAAGAAATGGAAATGAAGCATGCAGCTGGTGAATCCGACTAGACTTTCTTCTGTGAACCTTTTCTTAGAGTGAGAACTGCATACTTCAGTTTTCCTTTTGTATAAGAGAGTGACTGACCAATATGAGATCTCTCAGGGTCTAGAGAGACTTACACCCCAGTCACACTCTGCCTGGTTCAAAAAGAGGGATCTGAACCATGGAGGTTTACCATCAGTATCCAAGATTGGTGAAACTGAGCTGTTTCAGCTGTGTATTAATTTGTACATTTGAATTTAATCTACATGATGATGACACCAACATGAGGATAATCTCTGAATCCTGAGGGCATTATAAATTGACACTAAATTCCTCAGAGACTAAAAAGATGCCAGTTATAGGGGTATGCCTGAAAGAGTAAGATCTGGGGGAATTAAAAGCACTTCACATATAATCTTAATGGACTGTTTCAGAAATTGTAAAATCTGCTGCATTACTGTAATATCCTAGCATCATTACATATGTTGTTTAATTGGCTTGGCTTTATGTTTGGAATATAGATTATCGGGTAGTCTGAATGTTTACATATTGATATCATTAATTATACTGTTAATGATTTACAGAATTAGCCTGAAAACATGGGAGCAAGTGTGTTCTGAGCTGTAGTCATATGCGGAACGAAATAGCATCGTTTCAAGTTGAAGACTCAAACTGAAAAGGCTACTTTTGTTCCCACTGCATGTCTAGTAAATATAAGACACAACCTTAATATCATTCAAGAAAAGAATTGTCTTCTGTCTTGCTGATTAAAAGCCTCTTTCTTTCACATCTGTGTTTCTTATCTGCAAAGGTGGAGAGTTTTCCTTCCTCTGGCTAGGCAATGAGTTCTTCATAAACACTGTTCCCATACATGGATTTTTGACTGAATATATCCGTAATGTGTTTCTACACAAGAGGGATGTGTGCAAGGAGAAGGTACCAGGCTTTGAAGCTCAACATCTGCAAAATGACAAGACTTGATTTAACCTGGGTGTTTCAGCAGAATGGAGATTGGACTGAATAGCATTACCTGTGAGCATCAAGAGGACTGCACTTAAGGGTCAAGGAGGTTATTACCAGTTGGTTGATACTGTTCACTTCAGCATTTTGTTTTCTTTTTTCCCTTCTGCTGGCTTGCAAGAATTGCAACAGTGATAATTTTGTTTGTGAGTGTAGCTCTCAGGGGCAGTGACAGACGATCGCTTGCTATCATCTGTCATTGCCCACTGCTATCAGATACACTAGGTTGTAAAGAGCTCTCGGAGGCAATTTTGCCAGTTGGGCTATGAATGCATTCTGCTGATGCTGAGAACTGATTGCTGCCTAAGGATGCAACTTGCTGCAGCTGTAGCTTTGATATTTATTCTGGAAGGAAAACTGCCTGACCTGTCAACTCGGGGTGCTATTACAAAGGCTAGGCTGCCTGAGAAATGGATGTGGGCTTTCTGAGTGGGACTGCTAGATGGTCGTGGTAGTAAGATTGTAGTTAAATCTCCTTTGATCAAGAAGACCCAGGGATTACTGGATATTACCCCAACAAGGAGATGCGACTACCTGTAGCTCAGGCTTCTCCCTGCCCTGTTTGTTAGGGGTATGGGGGAACTTTTCCTTCTTGAGAGTGGGTCTTGTCCCAGGACTGTTTGCAAAGTAGATATATTCCCTTGTTTAGATAGGGTTTTAAAATTTTTTTTTTTCATATTTCGGTATGTAGGTCTGTATAAAATTAAGCAGGATAACTTGCAGAATCAGACTAATTACTTTCAGTGTAAGGAGGCCTCCTCACATCAAATGGAATGCTTTTGGAAATCCTGAATGTCATGTTTGACTTGGGGAGTAAGAATAGGTATTAGTATCATGTAAGGCAGAATGAACAATTCTGGTTAAAATCCAAACTTGCTTGGATTTTGTTAAGTACAAATATTATGATTTTGTTTCTGTCTACATCTGTACTGCTCCCGGCACTTACTAGTTGAGGTGAAGATGCAGTACTCTTAACCTGGATTTGCTTGAAGACACAGGTCATATTCTAATGTGGATTAATAAAGTTAAGTGCTGTTTACTTTTGAGGTAAATCATATCTCCTGTGTTTAGATGTGCCTGTTTTTTTCTTTCCCAGAGGTTGTCTACAAGGATATTCTGGAGTTTAGATGTGCCACAAACATCGACCTGTGTGCATTGTGCTTTTCTTTTTTTATTTTTTTCCCCTGCTCAACTCACCAGAAGTTAATATACCTGTGAAATTAATGATCTCCTAGACGATTGAGAATGTCCTTGGCTAATGCTGTTATGATCCAAATGGCAATGTTTGCTCCAGAGACACAGCTTCAGTCAGACAGCTACTAATTAATAATCCATTGCATAAATTAAGATTTAAAAAAAATACAAGTATTGCAAGATCATGTATTATCTGGAAATCTTTTTAAACTATCAAACTGCTGTGCCGTAATCATGAAGTGAATGACGTGCTTTACTTGATATGCTTGCGGAATGTAGAAAAGCCTTTTCCTATTATATAAAGTGGTGTTTTGACCTGTCCTCTTCTTGAATGTCTTCTATATCCTCTAGACTTTTTTCTGCCTCTTACTTACAGAGCAAGTGGCTTAACAATGATGTATGAGATGCTTCACTAAGTTAGAAACACGTTGAAGTTGTGCAGTGACACATGGTGTAGTGTTGGACTGCTGGTCTTAGTCGAAGTGCTGGTGTGCCAGCGTGAGAAGGGGAATTGGGGATGGAGGAGTACTGCTTGTTACCAAGCAATCTCAGAGCTATAAGCAGACTTCTGGTTTGCATCTATGTCAAAACATTATGCTGATGATAAACAGCTTTTGGAATTGAAACATTAGATTGGGAGGCAAGTAAGGAATGGATATTGCATTAAAGTGCAAAAAACCCCTCCAAAAACCAAACCACCAAAACCTCTCTTTGCAAACCACAGGGAGATAGCTTAGAGCATTTTGTTTGAACTCCAGAATCTTTTTTAAATCAGACCGTTTTCTAAGTAGTCAAGCTAAACTTTATTGTTTTTAAAACTTCAGACTAAGATAAAGATGTATGGTGTTACAGTTGCTCAACTGGGCATTGGAAGGGCCCTTCACTGAAGTAGGAAAACGTTTGTTGTGTTTTGTTTGGTTTTTTTTAAAGTATAAATTTCTGTGCCTCTGAAAACTTGAAATCATGCAGTATTTTCTAAGTGGGTTCATGTTATGCATGCTGTCAAGATAGAAAGCCAGTTATAAGGCTTGGTCTTGGAAGCTAAATTGTTTTCCAGAGATGAGCTTTCTTTGTGTTCTTAGATTTGTGCCCAGAGGTTTCTTCCTTGCAAGGGACCTTCTTAATAGAAGATAACTTAAGTGATAATTCACAAGTATCTCCATCACCAGTGCTCACTGGGATAGAAGCTCATGCCCTCAAACATTTGGCCAGCCTGCTGTAAAAAAATGAGGAGAGTCACACTCAGGGGCTTCTGGCTTTTGCTGAACTTGCGGTGCTTAGTTTGGTGTCCTAGGATACTAGGTGTGTTCTTGTTTTATGGTGGTTGGTTTTTGTAATATATACATGGGCTGTCCAGCTTCTAAGCCCTTGTTCATGTGTTGCATATTTTGAAATATTGCTGGTGAACTGCAACCCTTTAGTTATAGTTCATCTGTGTATGTAGTTCATTCCCATGGCTTAGGGGAAGCCACCAAATGCTTCTATCTAGCAGGTTTTGCTTGAAGATGCAGGTGACACTGAGGCCCCAACAACTCCCTGCAGACTCACGGGGCACTAGACTTGGCAAAGGGAGAATAGCCTGGGTGGTGGTGGCTCCAAAGAAGGTCGCATGTGGGAACAGAGATGAAACACACTGGTAGGACCATGTGTGTTGCAAAATTACTGTGGCAGTACCCTGAATAAACCAAGGGTCTCAAATTGAAGGTTAGGGCAGCCTTGGTTCTGTGACTGTGTCTTGATGTGCAAATATCACATCCACAAGGGATGTAACAGTGTAACTCTGAAATGCATTTATTTTGTTTTAGATAGAAGTTATAGGCAAGTTATTTAAGGATTTTCTTAGCATTAGACAGGTGCTGTTTTTTTATGAAGCATCGTGGCTATGCCGTGCCACACAGTGCAGGCATACTTGAGCTTTCTGGGCCTGCAGTGTGAGGCAGCAGTGCCTGGGCTAGTTCTGATCCAAAACCTGGTACTGGGACATGGAGCAGAGCTGCAGTTAGTAAGCTCTCCTGAGCATCTTTTTTCCTGATGATAGGCAAAAGTAATTCTTTTAGGGTACAGTTGTATTATTAAAGCAGGATTCGCTGTACCTCATGAGTTTGGGGAGGAAGAGAGACAAGAAGGGTTTCCTTTTTTGCTTTTTTTTTTTTTTTTTTAATTTTGCTTGTCTTGGCATTCCCTCTGCAGCCTGCTTACCCTGTGTGGGAGCAAGGCTGCTTCTTGTTGACTGATATTGTAGCTGTTGGCTTAACTCCTGCCTCTTCCAGCTGGCTGCCATGAAACAGGTTCTTCTCTGGGATCTGTCCTTCTGGCAGCAGTGTTTCATTCTTTGATAATTTAAAAGTCAGTTTAAACAATGCAGGTATTGATGTGGATTTCCTGCATTTTTTATCTGTCTAATCCTTGAGTGACAGATCAAGTGCTAGCCTGAATAATGTGAACTTGCCTTGCAAAATTCTCAAAGCAGTGGGCTAAACTTTCTTTCCATGTAATCCTACAGCAGATGTAGGAAAGAAAGTCTGGTGAGGCGATATGGAACATACAGAATATTGGCAGATTATTTCAATCCTGACTGTATTTTTGCTAAACTTTTTTGAGTTTTCTGTAAGTAAATGAAAATTGGCTTAATGTATTTTTTGTCCTTCAGTAGAATGTTGAGCTGGGCCATCACCAGCCTCTAACAGAATCCTGAAATTCTCAGCCAGAAAGAAGCGAGAGGTAGTTGTCTCCTGGTGGCATCTGCTGGGAGACAGTGCTTATCTTCCTACCAAAGAATAATTTTTGCCGAGTGAAGGCTTTGTCTTAATGTCTCCTTGCTGCACAGAAAGCATTACAGGCTCCTGGGACTGTGAGATTAGATTTTCTTATCTAAGATCTCTGCACAAAGTAACTCTTCAGTGTCACTGAATATAAAACTGTACTGCTGCTGCTGGAGCAGACAATGTTAAATAGTCTGGCGTGAGCACAGTTGCTTCATGTTCTTGAAGGATGTGTATAAATGCACTTTTAGAAAGTGGAAATAAAGTCTGTGCTAGGGCAAGGCTAGTTTGAAACCATCTGAAACATTGGTATCTTCATAGGGGTGTGCCTTGTTTGGTGAGGTGTGTTGTCTGGCTGTATCACACCTATGTGGATAATCATTAGCTCTGTGTCTGAATCTTCTCCCGAGGGCATTCAGCTTCCTGTTTCTGCACGTGAATAGTAATGAGGCATAATTTAGCAGAGGAAGAGATTTCTGCCAGCTGTGTATAATCCACACCTGTTACTATGAGTGTAACCATTAACTTGGCCTTTTAAAGTAACTGGAAATAATTATCAGCACAGAGGATATTAGGTGCTAACAAAATTTCCAGGCATGTCAACTTCTTTTAGAGTAGTTTTATGGTTGATTGTATGTAACCCCTGAGATTTGTTGAAAAGTTTTTGTACTTCATGACACTGAACTTCTCCAGAGGTGTAAAAGCAAAACAAGAAAGCCTGTAATCCAGAGAATGACTTAATTTTGTGCTTTGTTATTACTGCGATTATAACTTCCTCTGCAGCTCAGATGACTTCACCGTGGTGTTCTTTGCACTCTCGTAGAAAGTGCAGGTGGGGAAACTACAAAACACACTGACTGCTATTACATAAGGATTGCTTGCAGCAAGCAAAGTTGAAGGGTTGCATGGGTGGTACTGCAGTCACTTTGACATACACATGGAGCTGCATTTGATACTAAATTATATGCTAAAGTTACGCCTTTTGAATCCTCAAGGTAGCATAGCTTCTAATGCTTTGTCCAACAAAATAGTGCTATAGTTTTTTTTTTTCTTTTAAAAAAGAACAAAACCAAACAGCAGCTCAAAATTTTTAAAATAAAAGTGGAGCCGTAGTGGACAATGCAGTCATTGTAGTTTGTATTGTCATTATCTTTGGAGAAATAAAGAGACATTTGAGATACGAATTATTTTTTTGTTTTTCATTGGCACATAGAATTATTTAAACTTTCATGAAAATAGGGAGAACAGTCTTAGGTTTAAATCTCATTCATGATTCATTGTTAGTGTGGAGGGGGAATGACCTCACTGTGTGATTACAGAAGTGGTCTCATTTGCTGTGTGAGCTGGTACGACTTCCAAAGTTCAGGATGCAGCCCACTGTTTCCACTGAATAAAATGCTGGAATAAATTAACGAGTATACTTGTTTTTAGGATGAATGACCTGTTAGTTTACATGGGTAGGGAGATTAAAACTCAAGCTGGGTCCTGGGAAAAGGGAAAGCTGTGGATGGAACTGTGGAAGCTTGGGAGAGGAGTAGCGTGAAAGAGGTACATCTTGCTTGATTGGTGCCCTTTTGTGTCAGTTTGGGACAGAATCATAACCAAATTCTAATTCTGTGCCATGTCCTGAAATGTAGGTTGTAGATCAGTGGTTTGTGTTATTGGAGGCAGTAATTTTACTTTGAAAGATTCTTAGCGAATTTGGGCCACTGTTGCAATCTGTGTGTTCAATGAAGAAAAGTAGAAATGTTAGGTAGAAAAGTTGACTTTCTCCTTTGTGATTGATTGGAGTAATTAATGAAAATAAATTTATATCATTAAAGCTGACAGGAATATCATCTAATGTGTCAAGCTCATTTGCATTACTTTGCAAGAGATTGATTGAAAGTTCTGGGGAAAAAAAATATCCATAATTGTATTCATATGAAACCTACAGCATTTGTCTTTAACTCATCAAACAATGGTTATTGAAAATGTCACTAGATGATTTCTACTAGCCTTAATATTGTAAAGCTTTTGTATTTTTAAGGCAAAATGTCCATTTAAAAGAATTTCTTAACTTGGACATGCCAAAGTGAGAAAATTAATGGCTGCAGCTGAATGAATAAAACTTAAATTCTTCAGGGTGTTTACAGAATACTGCTATTGCAGCAGATATAACTGCCTTTTGAATTTTTAAAGCTTTTATAGATAGATCTGTAAAAGCTAGAGCAACAAAATTCAAGTTCTTTTCCTTTTGAGTTCTTACTTTGATATTAGCAGGTGCTTCAACAGGTAGAAAATGCTTCTAAGATCTCACCTTTAAATTCAGTGTGAGTCAGTGGAGGTAGTCCACTATTTTGTGTTGGCTTCTGCCTGAGATTTGGGATCTGCTGGGCTGTACTGCTTGTTTAGTTTGTGAAAATGCTAGGTTCAGGTAAAGCAAAGAAAAGCTGTTTAATTGTACAACATTGAAGTGTTTAATATAGACATTTTAGAGTATTTTAAATAGAAATCATAGAGGAATCTTGTTTTATAAGGTCCACTCTGATATTTGTGTTAATTCTCAATGCTAATGCTCTGATAGAGTGTCATGTACTGTAAAATTCCAGGATTTTTAATGCAGTCCTTGAAAATTCATAGCTAACCTTTACTCAACATAAATAAGATTGAGCCCATCCCTAGTAGGGGCTCTGTCCTTCGGATGAAATATTAAACCAAGGTCCCTTTTGCTGTGAAGAAACAGTTCCTTCAGAAAGGGCAGGTTATAACCTTGGTGGATGGGCCACGAGCCCCCCTCTGTCAGGTTGTAATATTCAAGGTTGCATGACACATAATATAGTGCTGTACTCCTGCTCTCTTCAAGTCCCAGCTGTAAACTAATTGCATACTTGGGAAAATGGGATCCTGACCTGTGACTGGGCATCCTGTGCCACTGCAGTGCAAATAAACACATTTTTTCTAGCAGTCTCTAGTGTATGTTTAATATTTAAAGCCTCAAGCCAAATGTGAAAAGCTCCTTTAATAGTTGCCAGCTAAATGCTTTTTGTCGCTGTTATGCTACTTCTCACTTGACATTTAGAAACCAGTGGAAGTTTTTTTTTTTTTTTTTAATGCTTACCTGAAAGAAATTCAGTAATTACTTGGAAGGTGTAGTAGTGTATGACGTTGGGGAGAAACCTTGGAACTTATCCAGCATTTCCATATAATCATTACCCAAATTACATCCCTTCAAGAATGAAAACAGTTTTCCAGTTCATGCTACATTTTTACTTTTTCCCTTTTCCCGAATACCAGTTTTTTCATTAGAGTCAATATATATTTCTGATTAGAAAGCATGCCATTGTGTTTTGCATAGAGAATGATAGTGAACAAATTACTGTTGCATTCAGTATATATCACCTCTAGAAATTTAAGGCATTTGAGCCCTGTACTTGTTCTACTGTGTGTATTTGCTTGTATTGAATGGATTCCAGCTCTTCATTTCCCAGGGCATATAAAATCAGTGAAATTCCATGGGAGAGGATTGTTTTGGGTACGTAAACATACTGTCAAGCATTTTTAGAGCTCAGGAAGACCAGGCACTTAAAAGTTGTGGGAGTCAAACACATCCATATTGCCTGCTCATGCACCTTCCTCTAGACAGTGTATTATGTTGGGACATCAGAAGACTCATTTTTTCAGAGATTAAGTATTCCTCAACAGTTTTAACCATGTTAATGAAGTCAGGAGTAAACAGCTCTGCTGTTATTTCCTGGACAATATGTATTTACCTCTTAGAAAAGTTATGCAATAAATAAAGTGAGACTTGGCCTGGCCAAGGTTGATGGAAAGTTCCAAAGGAAATCGCTGTGTACAGTTAATGTTTTTGTTGAAGTTTTTGTTGCACTTGCTAAAAAGAGAAGTAGACATGTAAGCATACAAGACAAGCTTAAGTCAGGCTAAACATAGAGATTTATTTTCCAGTTAATCAGATATTTATTATGAAATGTGTAATTTACAAGTACTTCTTGCAAGATAAACAATAGCTGCCAGGGAAAGCAGCAAACTCACAAAAGTGTATTTGCTACTGTCCCAAACATTTAGTTTTCCAGCTTACATATTGTCCTTAAGCCAGTAGCCAAACTTTAATATGACATGCTAATTTAAAGGATATGTTTGTCTTTTCTGTGTTTCTCAGTTTAGCCGAGGCAGCCCACGTTTTTCCAGTGCGCCTTCTGCATGTGGCTGTCCATCCAACCTCTGTCTCCAGCCAGCCCCATGAGACATCAGTGGATGTCCAGTGGTATATTGTGCATGTTTTGCTGGTAGCATCTGCTGGGGTCTCTCAAATAGGTGAGTGGCCTTCCACCCACTCACCCTTCTGGGCATGCTTACAGGGAGATTCTCCAGTGTGGGTGAATCTCTCTGTCTCTTCATCAGGTTACGGTGAAGAGCACCATGCAAGCAGAGATTTCCATCAAAGTGCTTAGTCCCAAATACTGAGGGATCAGAGGGGGAAGGATCCGTATGCCCCAAAAGCTAGATCTGTGACCAAGAAGCAGAAAAATTTAGCTTGTTGGCTCTTTTTGTGTTGTGAGTGCTGCTAAATCCCTGCAAGAACACAGAAGGTGTCCTTTTGATGTTGTTTGTGTGTAGTGGTGGTGGGCATTATGGCTGTTTGCTTGTTTGCTTTTAATAGTGGTAAAAGGGCTTTGCAGAAAGGTAGTCTTATAAAAAATGGCTTTTGCTGAGAGCCTTGTAAGAAATTACCATAAAAGTCAGTGTGCTGCTAGGTCCTCCTTCTTCCCACCATCCTGCTGCCACTTTCTTATTTTTAGAGTCTTTCCTAAGAACTTTCTTGTAGTCCCACCCTTGTATGACTTGTATGCATAAAAGTGCTGGTGAAGCCGTCCACACTGTCCAAAGGACAGTGCTTTTTGCTTCTTCTGGTCTGTACCATCCTGAGTGAGAAAATTAATTACTGTTTTTTGGGGCTTTTGATAAGCTTTGGGAAAGTTTTGTCCTCACTAATGTCCTTTATTTTTTTTTTTTTCCAAAAGAATGGACTTTGAGATAATTGGACCTTGAAAATTAAATTATTATCTTCCAGATATTTCATGTCTGAAATATATCTGTCTTGTGTTAGGAAAGTGATGCCTCAGATGCCTAACGTTTTCAAATGCCATTATAAATAAACAGTCCTTGGAAGTGTTTGTGGGAGATGTCACTGCCAAATTAAGGTAAAAATCATGTAACAGGATGTCTAATTTGAGTGACAGGGAGAATGAAAAGTTCTGCCTCTCTCTGGATGGTGTTTTTATGAAGTGGAGTAGCCTTAAGTGAACAATCCCAAGAAAGGCGGAATGTATTTTAAATAGAGAGGAGCAGAGCCTGGGATAATCACTAGAAACAGCACCTACTGCTGGTGTCATTTTCTCAATTAATTAAGATGGGAAATGTAGTGACAAATTCCTGACATTTGCAAGAACTTCCATCTTTTTGACCAGCAGAAAATGCTGTCTGTCTCTCAAATGGCTTAGGTGGATTTCAGATATTTGTGAATAATTTCAGCATGTCTTTTTAAAATAGCCGCAGCAATTGATGGCACAGGTTTTATTTTGAGATTTCCAGGTAACTTTCGAAGTCAAAATGGTAGAAATGATTGTTCGCTTTAACATAAGAGTGTTATAATGCTGTTGACAGCCTTGTCACAAATATTTTCGGTCATTTGATAGTTCAGGCTAGAAATACGAAGGTCTGCAAAACTCTCACACTGTTCAGCTGTATCATTTGTATCTGTAATCCTTAACAGTGCCAGAATCAAATTTATACTATGCATCCTCAAGTACTTTGAACTTATTTACTGGAAGATAAGTGCTTCTTGAGTGTCTACAAACTTGGAATGGATGTGGAGTACCAGATTTAATGCGGCCTTGTACTGACACTAATAATATTGTTGAACTATTGGGCATCAGTGCAGCTCAAATGCTTGCTTGCTCCTTTTCTGCATGCTCTCTCTACAGCACAGTAAATGTCAGTAATTATCCACACATTATTTTAAATGCCATTGCTAAGGCCGAGTGTTTTAAAATTCCAGTTTGACTTAAAGATATTGTAGTTACATTTAGGCTAGAAGGAATTTTAAGGAAACAAATGACCTGTGGCTCCATGAAAGTTTAAATAAGCAATTTCTTTTGCCAGCAACCAGAATCTCATTTATCCACATGTGTGCTTTCAAAAAAATATGAATACTTGCAATACAATTTTTGTCCCTTTATTAAGATGCCTATTTTATGTAAGAAAAATAATGATTTTAGAATGGTGAAGTCAAATTGTCAAGGTTTTGTAGAAGTTACTTTCAAGATTGCCATTCTACCTTTTTCTTAATAAAACTTTTGTTTTTGAGGAAAAAGCAAGCTAATAGAAATCCTGAACAGACTTATGTGGGAAGCAAGCCACTGGGTATGCTCAGTCATCTGTCTGGTTTCATATGGTGTATTCTACACAGAAAAATGCACAAATACACTCACCCCAGTGTTACTTTTCACCAGCCTTCATTGGGATGGTCAATGGAGACACAGCCTCTTCCACTGCTCCCTTCTGTGTCGGGTGATCTCATGCGGTCATGAAATATGAGAATATTTTGTATTATGTTCATATTATGAAATATGCTTGTATTTAGGAGAAAGTGCTTTTAGGGAGGAAACACAGCTAGGATATGAGTTTTCTTTGGGAAATTGTGAGGACCGGGAACATGTGCGAAGTGAGATGCTGGTTAGAAAAGAAACTGCCATTTCTGAGGAACAATGGGGATGGAAGGGCATGTTTCTTTGACTATAAGAGCAGTGAGTTCTGGAAGCTGTTAGTCAAAGCAGTAGCATCAAAATACATGTGGAAGATTATGTTGGAATTTATACTGTAATAACAATCTGAGGTACTGCTTTGCTCTCAATTAGTAGTTAGATGCTTTTGACAGAAGAAAGTAACTTTTCTGTCATTAATGTTATGGACTAAAAATGTTATTACTTCTTCAACAGCAAGCACTTTCAGATTTTTTTTCCTATATACAGTGTAGGTGACAAGGTACAAGAGGACAGAAAGGAAGAATCAGGAAGAGATGTGGAGTATTTTGGTAGCTGTCTGCTGGCGATATAGGAGATGACCACTGCATCTTAGCTGATGAGTATCTGTCTCCTGACTGTCACAGATACTCTGTAGTCCAGTCTACATTTGTGTTTCAGTTCATGTTCTAAGATTCTAGCAACTATTCTTTCACTCAGGACACAGACCAATCTTGGTCTTTTAACTGTAGGTATTTTACCTTTAGAAAGTGGGTTCCCCCCCCCTGCTCTCTGGCCTGCCTGACACTTCTAAGCCATAATTTAGTTCTTTCCTGTTTCAGCAAAAGCAGCTCAAAAGATCATGGGTGGTTGTTTTCTGGATGCAGTGTGAAATCCTTTACCTTCGTATGCAACTATAATATTAGTAAGACAAAGTTTTCATATAGATCAGATTAGTGAATCCACTTCCATGATATTGTAATTCTAGATGATTCTGATGCCCAAAGGACAGTTTGGTAAATCCAATGTCCAGTCATTGTTGTTCAGGGGGATGAAGTAAAAGTGTTTTCATAATTAGTGAAGTTTTGATGTTGTGTTTGTGTGTGTGGGGGTTGTGGTTGTTGGGTTTTCTTGGGTTTGTTTTGCTTGTTCCCCCAAGGTGTTCAGAGCAGTCATATCACTCATAGTGGGTCCTGGGTATCATCGGTTCATCACCCTAGAAATGTCTTAAATGCCATTTTGGATATGGACTGATGGCAGAGGTCTAGTCCAGTGGTGTAGCAAGAACTAGGTTAGAGCCTGACCTAATCTAGTTGTAAGCACAGGAGTTACTCCATTTGAAGCTAATACTGCAGTATTTGTGTCCAGTGTTCCTGGGATTGGTGAAAAGTTATGAGTTCCTGGTATTTACTCTCATAAGTTGTTTGTTCTTGTGACTTACTCTGTAACTTTTCCAATGCTTCTGCAGGGAGCTGCTGTAACTGTACAGCGTCCAAGGGCTCACTGCCAGAACTCGACACTGCCCACTGTCACGTTCAATGAGGCTTTGCTCTTCGGAAGCCGATGTCCACACTAGTATCTGGTTCAGAAAAGGGGAACCGACTGAGTTTTTTCACTGCACCTAAACTCCATGCTTCTGGGCATCTGGTGTTCACTCCTGTTGCTTCAATAGCATGAGACGTCTTTACCAAATTACGTTAGTTGTCTGATAGCTTCCAAAATACTAGTTTCAGAGGGAAGGAAACTACTAAGTTGTACAAATCCAGGACTACTTCTGCAAATATCCTTCTTAATAGTGTGTGCTGGTATTCATTCTGTGTTTCATAGAATCACAGAATGGTTTGGGTTGAAAAGGATCATCAAGTTCCAACCCCCCTGCTGCAGGCAGGGACACCCTCCACTAGACCAGGTTGCTCAAAGCCTCATCCAGCGTGGCCTTGAACACCTTCAGGGATGGGGCATCCACAACTTCCACAGGCAACCTGTTCCAGTGTCTCACCACCCTCACAGGGAAAAATTTCTTCCTAATGTCTAGTCTAAATTTACCCTCTTTTAGCTTATACCCATTACTAACTGTCTTATCACTACGCTCCCTGATAAGAGTGCCTTCCCATCTCTCCTGTAGAATGATGTTTGCATCATTCTGAGAAGTGCCAGCCATCTTAGCTGAACTAAAAAAAAAAAAAAAGTTACTTACTGTACTTGCAAGGCTTGACACAGTTGGAAAAAGAAGTTTGCATCCACAGACCTTAAAATTAATACTTGGCTTTTACATCAGTTATGTGACCTGAATGGTTTTATGCACTGAAATTAGTTTAAAAAATAGTTTAAAAAATAATTTAAAAAATAATTTAAAAAATAATTTTGTGATGTTTTCTAAATCACTGGTCCCTATTGTCCTTCCACAGCAGACATGCACTGTTTTGCCAAAATAGTGTGCATAAAGTTCTTTGGGGGAACTTTTAAAAAGGCTGGAAGAATGATTTATGCTTGTAGCTTAGTCTACAGCTACTACATCTATACTATCTGCCTTTGTGTCTGTTTTGCCATTGGCTAAATTGACATGCAACAGTCAGCCGACTTGGCCAACTAATGGATATTGTACAATTAACAAAAGCTGATCTGTTCAATCGAAAGTTTCAATTTCATGTAACATTGGCATGAAATTTGCTGTTCTTGTCTATAAGGCTGTGTGTGCCATGGATTTCAGAAGAGACTAGGACTAAGTGATCATCAGAGATTAATTTCAAGAATATTTCTGAAATGTGATTGGATAAGCTACTGCCAAAGGCATTTCTGTTTGTTCATGGCACTTCTGATCTTTGCTTAATTAGAAATATTGAACTGTTCTGGTGCATTTAGAAACAGACTCTAAGCACACGAGTCTTTTTTTTTCTGATATCCATATTCCAGTTAGTGCTGTTGTCTCTGTAACATGTGGAAAATTAGTGTGATAACAGGTCTAGGTTTTAGAGTGTTTCCACTTTCTCCTGTCTGATGCATGTTATTCACGTAGGTATGTGATAACATTTACATTCCACATAGCTCATGAGATATGTGGTTTATTAGCTGTTAGTCTACAATTGTGTTTGAGACATTAATTGCTAGCTATGATGATAATATTTGATACCTCTTTTAAGTGCACTAAATACATGCAATATTGTCCTGATTTGGCACAAAATAAGTTTTTCCTTTCTGTTTTACACAGGCACTGTAGCTGCAGGGACAGTGTAAAATCACATTTTTGAAATGTGCTTTATGTTCTCAAAATTCTGTAGCTTGCGCATACAAGGCTTTCTTGTATACTTGCTGTGGAAAGCATCTGTCACATGAAAATGAATTTGTCAGTGATGTGATTATTAAAATGTCCTGTGCAATTAAAGGCATTCTGGTTTTCTATTAAGTTAGGGGCTTTGTAAGAGTAAGTCTTGAGTACGGGGTTGCTTCAAGAGCAACAAATAAAAGACCAGAGTTGGTTTGTGAGAAGCTGACTTGAGTAATTGTTTATTTCTGTGAAAACAGCTTTTTATATCAAATAGACACAATTAAAGCTGCATTTATTGGAATGAACAGCCTCTCTGCCATACAGGTAGAAGACATTATGAAGATGTATGTGATATTGTAATGGAGCCCCTGAGAATGAATGGTCTGATCAGGATTAAATGAAATTGTCTGGGTGCTGTAATGAGAAGACGCAAGTTTGCCTTTATCCCTCCAGCTAGCTGGGAAAACTCTCCACTGCATTTTGCCATGAGAGATTGTGCTATCATTTGGAGATCATAACAGCAGCCATAAAGAGAATGCAAGCTATCTCCAATTCATTTTGGCCCACTTAGTCCAGCATTTGATGTATCCGATATATTGTTTAGAGTGTGAAGTTAAATATTTCATCTGTTAAATTTAAATGAAAATAAACAAACTAAAATGAGAAAAAAGGTGTGATAAGTATACATGGGGAAAAATATTCCTCTGTACTTACAGCACTTTAATAGCGAAGGAAAAAAAATAATGCCTGTAACAGATTATTGTGATGTTTCTTTTTATTTTTTGTTAGCTACTTTGAAGAATGAGCACAGTGCCTAATTCTAGAATTCTAGAACTCATGCTGCCTCATGGGTTAGTGAAATACAAGATTTTCTATGCTTTCAAATTGATTTAGCCTGTAGCTGTGAAAGTCCTGCAGCACATGAATATCGGCCTTTAGAAATGTAACTGACAGTCACATCTCCTCTCTGCTGTGGTTTGTGTGAGCACCGTTAGAAGGCTCTGCATCTGGGCACCCCAGCTTGGCTTTGGTTTGGCAGATGAGTGAAGGGAGGAGGGTGGTGGTATCTTCTTAATTCTGTGGCTTCAATCAGCTTCTGCTGTTTGCTAGTGGCTCTCAGCATCCTTCACATGATTCCAGTGACTGGCCAAGCCCTGGGACCACCTCCTGGTCAGCTTCTGACTCCAGTCAAGGCCGTTGATCACACATGGTCAGCCCTGCTTGGTTGTGCAGCTTCTGCTGTAAACCAGGGCATAGGATTTTGCTGTTAACTCTGGAGGAGCTACCATTTAATGGATATAATTGTAAGAAATATAAAGAAAACTGGAGAATGTAGATGCTTATACTCTTCACTGCAGTTGCTTGTTTTTAAGTTCTGAGCTATGAGAGTTATAACTCTCAAGTTCATTTTTTCAATGAAATATGACTGATGCATTGAGCAAAACCAAATTTATGTATGGTGTAAAAGGAAAACCTTTCCCTGTGTATTGCAGAGAAGGATATTATACTTCAATTTCATTTGTAACTTTGATAATTTTTTTAGCGTGAGGAAGCTGATATTTAATGGTTTTCTTTTACATTGTTATGTTGGAAAATGTCATTATCAAAGTTGGTCACTACATTTTCTAATGGTTAGCTCTCCTTTTAAAACTCTACATGGTGTTACTGCTGGTTTTTCACCATTGCTCTTTTACTTTCCATCCCTTTGATCAAGCGGTAAGGCTACTGTAGGGGTTCTAACATCCCATTTGGTGTGTTGTCACATCAGACAAGAAAAACATATTGGTTACCTGTAAACACATAAAACGCAGTATCTGACATGGTCTGAATAAACCACCACAAAGACCAGGGTGATGCTTCATTTGTAACTGGTACACACCTGGGGCTTACTTGCTGTCACTTGTTGCAAAGCAGGTGTGAGCACTGGCCAGGTGGGGATGACCAAATATCTTGGGTGTTGTGGTGATGTCTCTCCCAAAAGCTGCATGGAGAGGAATTAAACTTAGCAAGTGTAGCTTTTAACTTGTAATCAATCAGTTATAGTTCAGGGCTGGAACAGGTATGGATGCCATAAAAAGTAGAAGGTGTGCCGAGTTAATAAGCTTAGGGCAAAATCTGTCCAGCCTGCTTATTTTTCTAAGAAAATTCTCTGAAGTTAAGATTGAGGACACTTGGTAGAAGAGGGAGTGGGATCCAGCTTCAGAAGTATCCTTGATGTAAACGAGGATGACAACTTGATGAGTATCTTCATAGCTACAGAAATAGAGCTTTTCTACCCTGCCCAGACCTATGTCTGTTGAGGTTGGTTAAAACATAGGACATTTGTCTTTCATATGCTCTAATAAAAGTTTAAATTTAACCTGTAGCAAGTAAATATTTTTTTTCTTATTACATGAAAAAAACCTGAGTAGATCTGCTTTTTCCCCCCCCCCTGCTTGATGAACCTCCAGCATTCATGTACAGCCAAATTCAGTGCTTCTCAATGGGATAGCCAGAAATGGACAAAAAACGTGATAGCGCTCCTGCTACTGTTGCTGAGACAGTAAAATATAATTCTGAAACTTGGCAGCTTCAGCCATTCAGCTGCCAAGTGTATTTTACATGTGGTTCTGGGTATTAGGTTCACTGTGGAGGGAGGATAAAGGAAAGAAGGTGTGAAGGGATCAAATTCATTTAGAGTTCATTGTCTCCTATCATGGGCAATGTTAAATAGTTTATACTCAGTCTGTGTTAAAGTGGTGTTTGCTATGGCATTAGTAACAGAAAAAGACAGATTTGTTTCTAGAGGAACACTCTGTTCTCTTGCATCTGGGGATTTGCAGTGAGATCTGTTAAAAGAGCTGTGAAGTTTTGAAGGTGAGAGGGTAATAAATTATTGAAAAAAAACCCCCACACTAATATTTTTGTGACTTATTAACAAAAATTGAAGCATTCAAACCCGTATAGGATTCTTAAATTGAGGTTTCTCCTTTAACATTGAAAGTGTTAAAGTATTAACCCTTTGTGTTACTGTTTTCCACACAAGCATTTGTTTCTTAAGAAACAAAAGATGGATCCTGAGATTATATGGATATAAGACTGCAGTTTAACATTTTAAGATAAAATGTTACTATTTTTGGGGATACTGCACTTCCTCTGAAGCAGAACTTATTTAGCAAGCTATGAAGCCAGCAGATTTAGAAGACTATCCAATTCCAAATCCACTACAAAATTTTAAAGTATGCTGTTTGTACAACTAGAAAGGCTTCATATTCTCCTGGGAATACTGGCAGTGGCTTCAACAACGGGTGGGCATGGGTTGAGGTTTCCCTGGTTACTTTAGACATGGCCTAAAACCCTCCTGGGTTTCATTTACTTGTTCATTGCCCTTAGAAGTTTGTTTGGTTTACTGCGGCCAGGTTCTCTAACAGGTCTGGTGAGGTCCTTCATATTGGGCTTCTGGAAAACAACGTGACTTTTCATAGCAAATTTCATACACATATAAGTAGTGTGTTCATCTGCTGTTGAGGTACCTTTGCTGTCTGTAAAATTGTCTGTCTGCTTTTCTGAGCAAAAATGCATGATAATTTTCAGAAGCCACATGCCCCTTAAGCTTGGAAATAAATAGCTAGTTTCAGCTATAGGCTTTGCCACCCACTGTGTGGTAGCTACTAAAAGTTTTAAGTACCTGCAGGCATCTGTGTTACAGATGCGCCTGCTGAAAATACATGGAGCCAAAACCTCTTAAGTCATTCTAAATGCTCTTCTCAGTGAATTTGGCTTTAACATCAGCCATTACAGAGAATTAGGTGTGTAGATTTTTCAAATTATTGGATGGGTAATTTCTTCAAATGACTGTTAATAAGCAATGTGCATATGACATCTGACCATCAGGCTGTGCTGAATGTGTAAGGCCTCCATTATATAGCTGTTCTCCCTGTTGATGAGTGGAACTTTTGGTGCAGCTGGGGTTTCAGTTCAAAAATGAGCACTTGCAAGTTCAGATCTAATTTCTGAGAATCTTCAGTAATATCACTTGAATTCAAGATTTCTGTTAACTTCAAGCTAAATAAATTGTTCTCCTGAAGTGCCCATGGAAAAGACAATGAAGGGAAGCCAAACCTGGTCCACTGTGCTTGAGAGAAGACTGAAGGGGTGTGTTCCTGTCCCCTGTGCAGATGAACACCTGAAATGCGTTACAATGAAACTATATAGCACTGAGTTTAAGATGATTTCTGAGAAATTGCTCCTGCCATAAACACTAACATTCTGTGGCATGGTTCTGGTGGGGTATGTCTTTGATATGAGAAGACTTAAGACTTAATGCCACAATTAGTTTGTGTTGAGCCTGAGTTTATCAGCATCTCTGAGGGAGACTATGTACTTGCCTGAGCTGGGTACGGTGCTGACAGAAGCACGTAGAATGGCCTCTTAGAAATCCAAGGGAACTCTCTGAAGGCTGTTTAGTCATCACCTTAGAACTGACCTTTCAGGAAGGACAGAGGAACATGGGGGATGTAATACACCTTTATGCTCCTCACTCCTGAACTTTAGCAAAGCTGATTAACATTACATTCTGGAAGACCTTAAATGACTCACCTAAGAATTTTCTTTGGTTAATGGCATTACATAAGGCTGACAGGACTTCTAATGTGATCGTGTCTCAATTATATGAAAATTCAGGGGGTTTTTTAAACATTTGTTTTTTTTTAGCTGACATTCTTATAAAATATTTACAACTGCATTAGTTTTCTTTTGTATATTTGGTGGCTGATTCTTGTGATGCTGCAACATTAGAGCAGAGTTGTTTTCTAGTTTTTGAGTTATGTGCTGTATATTTATATGGTGATGGGAATTATTTGCATAGTTTTATTTTAATCTGAAGCTCCTAAAATATCCTAGTTAATCTCTAACAAAAACATTGTCCTTACTGATGCTCTGAGGGGCTTTACTGTCATGATTTTAAAACGTGCTTACACTGGGACCAGCTGTTTGATGCTTGTTTTCAAAGATTCTGCATTTATTTTGCATTTGTTCTATCTTAATTCAAATACTTTGAAAGACTGCGAAACAGGTCCTTAATACACAGGCTGACCTTGTAAATTTTATGGTGTGGAGGTCTGTCGTATACTTGCTGGTCATAGTAACAGTGGTTTTAACAGTGGTTTTGTTCAAGTAGTTCCTAGATTTTTACACATGAAAGCAACTCTCCAAAGTGGAACATGCCTTTCTTATGGTTGGGATATAGTAAAACTAATTGCTATGTGCATGAAATAATTTTACCTTTGGAAAGACCTCAGTGGCTGAAGTGAAGCTTCAGGTGCATAGATGCTGACCATTTAATAAGCCTCTTCCTGCCTGCACTTTATTGCTTAAATAATAACAATTAAAATGCCCAAGCATGTGTGTAATAATCTCTGAGGAGCAACTAGTATCTTAACACAAGATCTAGGGAGTTTTCATCCTATGGAGTGATGTATGAGCTGATCCTGGCTAGGAGACAATACCTGAATTCAAGAAATCCAGGATGAGAAATTATATGAAGTGAATAAAAGACAAGTGGTAATGTACCTGATGGCATTTGACAGGCTGTGTCATTTTCCTTCAGTCTCTTAATGCTTGCAGAGGGTAAGAAAATAAAGACAACATCAGAAATGGGCTGTAGGGAGTGAAAGACAGCAGAGCGAGCGGGTGGCGTCTGTGCTATTGATGCCCATCTTGAACTTGTTTATTTATAGCTTTCATGTCTCGTGTATTTGGAAACAGAAGAGCTATTTGGTCACAGTCCTGCAGTAGCACATATTTGGTAAGGTGGAATAACCCAGTATTTTGATTTTTTTAAACTTGTTTTTTATTTTAGTCTTTTCTACTATTGGTAGTTTATAACGGTTTATTAATTTGTTTCTTTTAAGGTGGGTGTGTTTATCCTGAGACTGACAAGACACATACAGTTTCTAAATCATATAATTATTGGACAAAGCTGTCATCCCAGTTTTCTGGCCTAAACTTAAGATTTGTTTTTGTGTTGGTAAAGGGATAATTTTTGAACTGTGTTCAAAGTCTGAAGATCTTACCATATCTGGATGTCCACTTGCCTGTGTTTGTTCCCCTTTGGCTTTCGTTTTTCAACAGCTTACTGGCAGCAACACTGAGGGAAACAGCAAATTATGAGTGACAGCCATGGAGTATTCTCAGTAAGAGCTCTCTGAATGAGCAAGTACAACTATTCACGTCAGAAGTTTAATTCCCAGAATTTGCCTCCTTCATTTGGAGAACAAGAAGGACGGTTGAATGGCTGAGCAGCTGATTAAAGCTAACCAGGGCTACACAAATTCGGAGATGTAGACAGCTATCAGTTGTCAACTGAGTTAAAACAGATTGTTTGCCAGCTCTCTGTTGATTTGATTAATGACCTGAATCAGTTGTTTTTGAGCATATTGCTGCCAAAGCATGCAAAACAATGAAAACAGGAAACTTGCGTGTCTTGAATCTCTTTGCTGCCATGGTGTCACCAGACATAACGAAATGGAGGCTTTGCTGTGTGTGGGCTGAACAGCGTGAAGAAAGGGATATTTAAGGACTGATTATACCTCTGCCACGCCCAGGCTATGAACTGCTCTGAGATGGGGGAACTGGCAATGATCTGTGAGGAACCACCTGCTTCCTTGAGATTGCAAGGATATATCTCAGCATTAGCTCTCTGCCACAACATATGTTTCCTGCTCTTGGGTTTGGGACTGTGAAGAGAGCGTGGCTGTAGGAAAAAGGAATTTCAGTGTATCCCTGAGATGATCTCAGAGCTGTGTATCAAATGCACAGGGCGCAGCAGGGCTTCCTTCTCCTTCTGTTGTGCCAACCGGGAGGTAGAAGGGGAGTAGGACACAACAGAGGATGTGTCCAAGTTACGGCAGACAACTGGGAGCAAGTGGCAAAAGAGGAGGAGGAAGTCAAGTTTGTTAATTGGTAAAACTCCCTATAGTTTTGGTTGTGACTGTATTAGGAAGTTTGCAGCAGCTCTTGTGCAGGCAAACTTCTTCTGAAACACCCCAGTCTGCCCATGAAAGCTAGAGATGTTTGCTGCCTCCTGTAGTTGCTTCACAACAGATTGTGTTCAATGTTTGCTAAAAACTTTACTACTTTCTTATAAGTGGCTAAGACTGAAGTTGCTGATGGCCATGGCTGCATTTTGCACAGACAGCTTTTGCGAGGCTGGTAGGGCGGAAGTGAGTAAGCATGAGATGACTATTCCAATCCCTGTGACTTCCAGTGTAAGTTGAAGGTACTGTGAGTAGAAGGCAGAGGATATAGTAGGTATGAGCAGGTCCTTCTTTATCTTCTGTGATACCTGTTTCATTTTTATCTATATGTTAAATATTATCACCAGCTTCTATAAATCGTATTAAAGCATGGTACTAAATGTAACAGTGGTGATTAAGTACTTTCTAAAGTTATTACAATTCCAAACTTGAGAAAGTTTAAAATGCTTTTTATGTCTAATAAACAAACATACTACATTAATTATTCTTATGTAAACAGCTGAAGGTAAGACAAATATAAGTCTGCTTGCTGATGAGCCAGGAGCAATTAATTAATGAAAGAACTGGTCAGCCTGTTGGCAGAAGTACATTGAGCACTTTCTTTTCCTGGGGGAGTTTTTTGTGGAACCAGTTCCCTGGCAGACTTGACCAGCATCTGTGTGCAGTGCCATAGCAAGCAAGGTAGTGGAGTTACTCTTCCCAGTACTAGGCTGTAACACACCTACATGAACACAATTCAATTTCCAGGCTTTTAAGCAAAAGATTCCTCCATTTTAGTTTTCTTCTATTAAGCTTTAGTAGTCTTATTGGTAAGTTATTTTCCATTTGAATAGACTGGCAGTTTGGATGGTTGATTTACTGAAATACATGTGGCTTAAATCAATGAACCCTTCCTGGTGTTCTTGTAGGAACCAGGAGCAGCCAGGCAATAAAGCAAATTGTTGTACAGGATCAGGTGGAGATTTCCCCTGCCACCATTCCAAGCACATGTACTCACAATCCTCCTGGTAGATGTTTTACAGCTGTGTAAATACTCAATTATTATGTGCTGCTGCTTATCTAGCTTACTTGCTTCATTTCTAAAACTATAATATTGCTCTTAATTCTGTGTATGATTTTTCCCCTACCAGCTCAAACAACTCTTCTCCTTGTTTTTAATTGTAGCTTTAGAGCAACTCTCTTCTTTCTAATGTGACATTTCTTTCCTTTTGATCTTGGTACCTACTTCAAGCATATTGTAATTAAGTCTGCATCCTGAACATTCAGTCTGAAAAACTGCTGTAAAGCTGAAATTGCCCTCTGTTCTTAATCTAGTGAGCCAGGAGGGTCTAAAGAAAAGAAGCTTGCAAACCCTGATTTAGTTTTTACTGTTATTTAGGGTGTTATAATATTTTTAAGCCCACTAGTTTTAGTTTACTTGTTATAAGCTCTGCTAACTTCTATCAGACTCCAGAGGAAAGTTGTGAAAGCGCTTAAAATAGCTCACAGATCCATCCATCTGATAGCTTAGTTTTGAATGTGGCTGTTATGGGAATATTTAAAGAAAGTGCAGACTTCTGTGGTATACCTAATTATGTGCTGTTGTGCCCTGTTTCTTCATGATGCACAAGCATGTAACTACAAGATCTTGTTCATTACAGTAATTGTGGGTCTGGTCATGTTCTGCTGAGAGCTGGATGTCCTCATACAAGCTGTGTCTGACTTGTTCAAGAATGCAGGGGCTGGACTACTTTATTCTTACTAGCTCATCTCTGGTAAAAAACCTGAATGTCTCTGAAACACGACGTGTTCTGGTGCAGCTGGAGACTGACAGATGCGTGTGCTGGAATAAGGTACTATAAAAATGCGCATATATATGTATATGTATGCGCCCTGCATGTTGAAATCTGTTCTGTGAAGAGGTGTTTCTTTAACAGCTCTCCTGCGAGACCTCTTCACCTTCAGCGTAGTGGTGTCTGCAGACTTTCTGTGCAAACATGACAGAGGGGAAAATGTTTCACTGAGGTTTAAAATGGTCTAGGAAAAAAAGCAAGAGGTACTTTTGGAGTGTTGAAGATTAGTGCACATTCTGGATTCATCTTCCCTCGTTCTTTCTCTGTCAACAGGTATTATAAAATACAGTATCCACTGGCCCCGTACTCTTGAGACAGTACATGTCAAATCATCCTTTCAGCCTTATTTAACTGTCTTGTCTTTTCCTCTGAGCTGCTTGATAATGATTTAACCATTTTTATTTGACTTTCCTGAATTAGTTTGCTTGTAAGGTTATATAAACTGCTAGAGGTCTTCTTATAGCTGGAAATGTGCTTTGTGTTAGTAGATATGGAACATTCTCCCTGCTAATAAAGTTACTCTACCTTAAAGCAGAACCAAAAGGTACTTCAAACCCCTCTTCACACCCCCTGAAATACCACACTGAATGTCATTCATGGAATTCTAAAAAGGTGTTTCTGTAGTGCTTTAGTATAACTCACTAAAGTACCATAGCAAAAATATACAGTTTCCTCTGAATCTGGATGAGTTTTCCAGGGAGCTCACTTTAATATTTAGTGATATCTTTACACTAGCAATTGGAATTATGTAGTTTGATAAAGTGGAATTTCATTTAATCAAATTAATAATTTTAAAACTATAGCCTTCTTAAAGGGTTTGTGAATGAATGGATGCATGGGAGAGTTAATACAAGTTAATTTTTAAAGCAGCTTGTTGCACTGCATCAAAACTCTGTGTGGATGCTTTTCTTCACCATTAAAGTGGCCAAATTCGATTTAGTTCACTTCCAAACTTAAGTAACAAAATCATATTAAAGTCACTTTAATTCTGAAGGAAGGCATCCACATAGAGTTGAACTAATCTTCTTTAGGTCACATGTTAAAGTAATGCCAGTTGACTTCCCTGAGGATCCCTGCAAAGTTGTGCCCCGAGAGCTGTAGACCTTGTCTGAGAGCTTTCATTGACTTCAGTGACAATTTCATTGCAGATAAAGATGGCAGTCAGGCCCAACTGTATAATGTTATAGTGTGACCAAAATGCAAACATGTCATTAATTTCTACCCTCTAGATACGCTTGCTATATCCTAATTTTGTTTAAAACTGAGTTACTAAAGCTAAGGAAATGTCTTTCAAGCAGTGTGTTATAATATTTTTTTCACCATTATGTGTATTGCAGCCTTTTGAAATAAAGATACATCCAAAGTATTTAAAGTACACTTACATTTCTGTTACATGTTGGCATGTATTATTGGTTTGAATGTAAACATTATGGATTGGCTGCAGTAAAGTAGCTATAACTCATTTCTAGAATTGATTTGTTGGTTTTAAAAAACGAAAAATCAGGCTTTATATAAGTGCTTATTCTTTCTTTGATTTGCACTATATGAAAAAGACAGACAAACACAGATGTGTGTTTCCAGGTCACTGGAACCACCTCGTTGCTCTAAAATGGCACCACCCTGATAGCACTCAGTCTCAGTGTGTATTTTATGGGGAGGCTACGACTCAGCTTTTGGAGTATTTTGTATGTTTTGCTGGGAGGGAGGGGAGCATGCAAAAGATAATAAACATGTCACAAGGTGTGAGAGGCTCCATGGGATGGTTGTTGCATAGGTCATTTGGTCATGACTAATCAGCTGTTGGTGTCTTCTGTTGATATATAATTATGTGATCCAATGTAAGAAGATTTTGTAAGTGTTGATAGCAATGTTCCAGGAATGTTTAGCAGAGGACAGGCACAAGTTTGTTCCAGAAGTTGTATGCAAGTGTTAAATTTTCTTTCTTTCCATGTTTTTTTGTAAAGGCTGAAGCTAGAGCTTAACAAAGACTTTCATTGACCTCAGTGGTATATTTGAAGCAGACCTCAAGAAAAATAATTATGTTTTGATGTATTTCTTTCAGGACACTCCAGAAAGAAATAGCTTGGAAATATCTTGGCAGATAAAAATGTTAGAAGTACATGAATGAAGCCTCTAAGGCATCCTGCTCTAGCCGAGCTGACATTCTGTTTGGCAAGCAAAAATGCGAGGAGATGCGCACCACACATACTACGTGTGCCCTGATACTGAGCATTTCTGACAGCAGCTTTAGTCAGTCTGTTTTTTTGGTTTTGCATCATTGTGTTTTACAGTGCCCCACTTTAAGGCAAAGCAGTGTGTCAAATAATCATAAGAGGAAAGGGAGAATGCTGCATTTCTGGATTTAAAATGTTTAACAGGAATGTTGGCTTTGACTTCAGCACCCTGTGGCTGGGACCACATGTGGAAGTCAGTGTTTTCAAGGCATCAATAGAATTGGGACCAGAGCTACTTCTGTTTCAAGAGCTCAGTGTACTTTTGTTAACTTCCTCAGAGGGAAACAGTGGCATAAGAAAATTGGGTCCTAATTTACCATCTAGACAGTCTGAAAAATGCCATGGCAGGGAGGTCTTATGCCTTACTTTATTGGTTAATTTGTGAGATGGGGAAGTTGTTTGCAGTAGTGAGAGACTGTCCTGGAGATGAGGCTGCGGCTACTATGTGCTGCAGCATTTCCCCAATTTAGAGGCAACCATAGCAGTTGATCTCTGATCTGAGAGCAGAATTTACAGCCTATTAATATGTGCTAACCAGCAATCACAGCCCCATCGGTAGGTGACACGGTGGCCTTGAAATCCTGAAATGGGTCAAAAGCTGTGTCACATAAAAATGCCTTTGAAAGTGTGGAGCTGTCTGGGAGATTTACTGGGCAAGTAGGACAGGTTTAGCATCTCCTTCTGTCTTAATCCACCCTTGCACCTGGTTATGGGTAGTAAAAGTCTTTGCTCTTTTCATAGGAGGGTTACTCAGCATTCCAGGATGTTCTGTTGGCCAGACCAGATCCAGTGTAGCCCTCCCTGTCTGGCAGCTACTCTTGCTGATGGTCTTGCCATCTCTTTGAAGAGAATAATCTTGATAGGGGTCCTCCTCCCTGCATCACCCCAGCTGTTCATCAGGTCCTGTTTTTTTCTGCTTGCTTGTTAAACAATTGTTCCAGAGTTGTCAATGGAGAATTCGCATTTTATTGTATTTCTTGGAGTTGGTCAGTTGTTTCATCATGATGATGATCTGGCAACTGGGATACAAGCCTCTCATCTCTCCAGATTCTCTTTTCTGTGTGTTTGTGCTTGTTGTGTTTGAAATATGTGTTGTTTCGTTTCCTTGGATTGTTAACAGTGCTGTTGACAAGACTAGATATCAGTGTGAAACACATTGCCGTTAGCGTAAATGTGCATTATACTGGTATTTTGACTTATAGGAAGGTTACATTTCCCAATAAAGTAGTAAAGTGGAAGAATGCTTTGCAAGTGGTTCATCATTTGCTGAGATGATTATGTATCTTCTCCTCTTCAGACTGTTTATCCACTGTGAATGAATGTCATGCATTCCTGTGGATAAAAGAGGAGTCTTCCTAAAATAAAAGGTACAAAGCTAACGTTGTACACCTTTAAAACTGCACTCTGACAGTATAGGTAGGATACATCTTGTGGATCAATACCCAAGCAAGCTGAACAGGTAGGCTTATTTTCATTTCAGCTACAGAGCTTTGGCTTCACCTTGACCAGTTTACTTATCTGTGGCATTTTTCTCAAGAGTGGAGTAAAAGTAACACTTTTCATCTGTAATTCTTTATGTCATTTGTAAGCTCTTCAGGGTAGGAACTGCTCCTCACCCTGCCCAAGTCAGCACTCACTACTTTTGTCTCATGGCAGTAAGAGGTGGGCGAGCACAAAGATCCTTAACTCTGTTTTTATCACCTTATGTTGATGAAAGCCCAGAGATAAACATTGCTATACCAGCATAAAGCTGTTTTGTTTTGTTTTTCTTGGTACAGATCATTTTGTTTTGCTGAGTTTGACAAAGGTAAACTATAAGTAGTCACAGAATCATAGAATGGTTTGGGTTGGAAAGGACCTTAAAGATCATAGAGTTCCAGCTCCCCTGCCATGGGCAGGGACACCTTCTGCTAGACCAGGTTGCTCAAAGCATCATCCAGCCTGGCCTTGAACACTTCCAGGGGTGGGGCATCCACAACTTCCCTGGGCAACCTGTTCCAGTGTCTCACCACCCTCACTAGTGTAAATTTTTTTCCTAATGTCTAATCTAAATCTGTCCTCTTTCAGCTTTAAAACATTACCCCCTGTCCTGTCACTACACTCCCTATGTTTCCCCATCCCTCCTGTAGGCCCCGTTCAGGTACTGGAAGGCTGCTATTAAGTGTACTTGGAGCCTTCTCTTCTCCAGGCTGAACAACCCCAACTCTCAGCCTGTCCTCATAGGGGAGGGGCTCCAGCCTCTGACCATCTTTGTGGCTCTCCCCTGGACTTGCTCCAACAGATTCGTGCTGGGGGCCCCACATCTGAACACAGTACTCCAGGTGGGGTCTAACAAGAGCAGAGTAGATGGGGAGAATCGCCTCCCTTGACCTGCTGCTAATGCTTCTTTTGATGCAGCCCAGGACACGGTTGGCCTTCTGGGCTGCAAACACATGTTGCTAGCTCATGTTCAGCTTCTCATCAACCAGCATCCCCAAGTCATTTTCCTCAGAGCTGCTCTCCATCCGTTCTCCACCCAGCCTGTATTTGTGCTTGGGATTGTCTCAACCCACGTGCAGGACCTTGCACTTGGCCTTGTTAAATTTCATGAGGTTTGCATGGGCCCACCTCCCATCCAGCCTGGCCTTGAACACCTCCAGGGATGGGGCATCCACAGCCTCCCTGGGCAACCTGTTCCAGTGTCTCACCGCCCTCACAGGGAAAAATTTCTTCCTAATGTCTAGTCTAAATTTACCCTCTTCTAGCTTATCCCCATTACCCCTTGTCCTCTCACTACACTCCCTGATAAAGAGTGCCTCCCCATCTCTCCTGTAGCCCCCCTCAGGTACTGGAAGGCTGCTATTAAGTCTCCTCGGAGCCTTCTCTTCTCCAGGATGAACAACCCCAACTCTTTCAGCCTGTCCTCATAGGGGAGGTGCTCTAGCCCTCTGACCATCTTTGTGGCTCTCCTCTGGATTCTCTCCAACAGGTTCATGTCTTTTTTTTATGTTGGGGGACCCACATCTGAATGCAGTACTCCAGGTGGAGTCTCATGAGAGCAGAGTAGAGGGGGAGAATCACCTCCTACGACCTGCTGCTAATGCTTCTTTTGATGCAGCCCAGGACACAATTGGCTTTCTGGGCTGCAAGCGCACACTGCCGGCTCATGTTGAGCTTCTCATCCACCAATACACCCAAATCCTTCTCCTCAGGGCTGCTCTCTATCCATTCTCCGCCCAGCCTGTATTTGTGCTTGGGATTGCCTCAACCCACGTGCAGGACTTTGCACTTGGCCTTGTTAAATTTCATGAGGTTTGCATGGGCCCACCTCTCCAGCCTGTCAAGGTCCCTCTGGATGGCATCCCTTCCCTCCAGCGTGTCCACCACACCACACAGCTTGGTGTCATCAGCAACCTTGCAGAGGGTGCACTCCATCCCACTGTCCATGTCTCCAACAAAGATGTTAAACAACACTGGTCCCAGTACAGACCCCTGTGGAACACCACTTGTCACTGGTCTCCACTTGGACATTGAGCCATTGACCACAACTCTGAGTGTGGCCATCTAGCCAGTTCCTTATCCAGCGAGTGGTCCTTCCATCAAATCCATGTCCCTCCAACTTAGAGACTAGGATGTCATGTGGGACTGTGTCAAAGGCTTTGCACAAGTCTAGGTAGATGATGTCAGTTGCTCTTCCTCTATCCACCAGCACCGTGGCCCTGTCATAGAAGGCCACCAAATTTGTCAGGCACGATTTTTCTTCGGTAAAGCCGTGTTGGTTGTCGTCAGCCACCTGCTTGTTTTCCATGTGCCTTAGCATAGATTCCAGGAGGATCTGCTCCATGATCTTGCCAGGCACAGAGGTGAGACTGGCCAGCCTGTAGTTTCCCGGGTCTTCTTTATTTCCTTTTTTAAAAATGGGGGTTATGTTTCCCCTTTTCCAGTGTGCGGGAACTTCAGCAGAGTGCCACGACTTCTCAAATACGATGAATAGTGGTTTGGCAACTTCATCTACCAGTTCCTTCAGGGCCCGTGGATGTATCTCATCAGGTCCCATGGACTTGTGCACCTTCAGGTTCTTTAAATGGTCTTGAACCTGATCTTCTCCTACAGCTGGTGGTTCTTCCTTCTCCCAGTCACTGCCTTTGCCTTCTGCAACTTGGGCAGTGTGGCTCGAGCTCTTGCCAGTGAAGACTGAGGTAAAGAACTCGTTAAGTACCTCAGCCTTCTCTACATCCTGGGTCACTAGGTCTCACAGTTTCTTCCGGAGGGGGCCCACAGTTTCCCTAGTCCTCCTTTTATCGCTGACATATCTGTAGAAGTTGTTCCTGTTACCCTTAACATCCTTGGCCATATTTAATTCTGTTAGGGCTTTAGCTTTCCTAACCTGATCTCTGGCTTCTCAGACAGTTTCTCTGTATTCGTTCCAGGCCACCTGTCCTTGCTTCCATCCTCTGGATGCTTCCTTTTTTTGTTTGAGTTTGCTCAGGACTTCCTTGTTCATCCATGCAGGCCTCCTGGCATTTTTGCCTGCCTTCCTCTTTGTTGGGATGCATCACCCATGAGCCTGCAGGAAGTGATCCTTGAATATGAGCCAGCTTTCTTGGGACCCTCTTCCCTCCAGGGCTTTATCCCATGGGATTCTTCCAAGCAGTTCCCTGAAGAGGCCAAAGTCCGCTCTCCTAAAGTCCAGGGTAGTGAGTTTGCTTTCTGCCCTCCTCACTGCCCTGAGGATCCCTGAGATCTCTCCCTTCTCAGAAAAATTCTGTCTAAAATAAGCGTATTTTCTGATGAGGTTTTGTGGCAATTTTTATTAAATATAGACTTAATCCTAGTGTGTACATAAAGCTGAACACAATTAGGCTGTGTCATGGGTGAAGCCTTATTATAATAGCAGCTAAAATCCTGAAGCTGGTCTTGCCTTTAAAATTGCTCAGCCATGCTGTGTGACAAATAATCCAGTACTTCACTCCAGCTGAGGTGTTTACCCGACTGTCTTCTTTTCTTCATGAGAAACTTTTAAAGGTAGTTGTGCTTTGCAGTGTATTTCCAGAACTGATACAAGCAGGAGCTATCCTGTGGCGTGAAATGCAGAGTTAGTGGGTTCCCCCTGAGAGCATCGTGCTGGCAGCGCACTCTCCCCTCACTGTCACACTGCAGTCCAAGTTGGTGACCTTTGGTTTTGCAAATACAGGAGTTTAATCACATCTAGACTGATTCCAGATGGTTAGATCTCTAAATAGTTGTTTAGTGCTTGACTGGAAATAGTCTCGTTCAAAAAGGAAAGGTGGTTTTTTTCTAGTTACTGCACTTGCTGAGACACCGCCCAGATTGTGCACCTGGGGCAGCTGCTGGGAGCTTCTGGGAATGAGATCTGTGGGTCAGGTCAGCCTGCACTGCTTCAGTGCATTCCCTGGGCAACGTTTCCTAGCTCTAGCCTAAAAATTACTGTAGAGACCTGAAATGGAGGCTGTTAATATAAACCTTGCTCCTCCATACCTTGGGGATGAGCCCAGATGGAGCAAACTCTGCTAGTGTGGAGTATGCAGGTAGCGTGTGTTGTACTGGTAGGAAGCATGGATGCAGCTGGTCAGTCCGTGTAATGTAACACGGGATTTGTGCTAGAAACAAATAATACGATACTTCAGTTTGAGCCTTCACACATTTTATTTATCAAGACTTATGTGGGAGGGGAAAGTGCCATAGTCTGCTTGCCCATATTGCAGAGTAAAGGTGAAGCAATTCTGTGGGCTTCTTGTTTGTGTGGGTGATGCAGATGGAAAAGCTGGTTTTGAGGTATTTTAAATGCTTCGGTCTTGCTTTGGTTCTTTGTGTCCAAACCAGAGACAGAAGAAGTGTTGGGCAGCAGAGTGGGATGCTGTTAATTCTGTTGGAAGAATGTAAGCATTTTTTTCTAGGATTTCAGTGCTTTCTGAACTGTAACTTCTTTTCAGCATCGGAGCTGCTTGCAGCATATTGAGTTCTCCAGCAGGAGTTTGTAATGGTATGTTGAGATAGGGATTCTGGTGTTTTTATTAGATAACATTATAATTCCTCATCTTACAAAAGCCTTTGGGTTTATTTCTGAATTTTCTGCTGTGCTTATCTACTACATTTAGCTCACCAGAGCGATCTCATGCTCTCATTTCTAAAATTGGGCTTCACTAACATACCTTGGAGTTCCTGTGTGCTGCACAGTTAGTTCAACAAAATACAGAGCCACCCTTTCACCGAGAGTGTTGTCTTTGCAAGTAAAGACCTGATGAGATCTAATATATATATATATTTAATCAAGCCAGAAAACACTTATCTGTTTATTCATTAAAAAATGAACATGAAAGATTGAGGATGAGCCTTGGCTATGTGATAAAACATCCCTTAGAATGAAGGTAGTGCCTGGACCATCTTCCAGTTTATTTGGAAGAGCTGGAGTACTAAATGCCCTGGGGCTGTTTATCAGTTTCCTGAAACCCCTGGCTTTCAGAGGGTCTGAGCTAACCCACTTTGAAGGAAAGCAATCCCTGACCTGGTGACTTGAAAGAAATGCTGTGAGATGGCTCTCAGATGTTTACCCCCCATTGCAACATTTTCTGTCTAACTAGACATCTATGGTGATGCTGTTTGTTTTAACCTTTTATCTAACAGAAATAGGTATAAACTGTCTTTCTTTTAAAGTACTTAGCCCCTCGAAACTATAAATTCTAAATAATTTCCGTGGCTTAGTTACAGGGTTTTTGTTACGGCAACTGCACTGATTGCAAATACTTGCAGTCTGACGATGAGCCTACCAAGTGTACAGCTACTGTGCAATACAGGCACTGCATTTTTACAGCCGTGGTGTTGACTTCTTGAATGAAAATCTCAAAATGAGGATTATAATATTTCACAGTCTTTGAAAAATACTTATTTGGACTGAAACTTCAAAGTTAAATAGTACCTCTATGAGTGCAATAGTTTATGCGGTCGCTTTACTTTTATTGAGAGTTTGATTAATGCTAAATTTGTAGAAGTAAAAGGATTTATTCCAGTGACTTAACTGTAATAACCGAGAAGAATAAATGTCCTAATTTAATATTTATGTAGGTGTCCCAGTAATAGGCATCCTATGTCCTAATTATATAAGAAAGAAAAATGTCGGTGCTGACATGAGATCATATATATTTCTAGGATAAGAGGCACAGATAGATTATTTATCCCTTATTTTACCTCCTTACATTAACACCTCATGAAATGAACAAAAAATATTTTATGGTGCCTTAGTTTATAGCTGGTTGTTATTGATACACAGTTTCATTTTTTTTTTTCAGTGAGGTTGTGTTGCCATCCTGCTCAGCTTTTCTTAGTTTCCTTACTGAGTGCACTGCCTTTCTCCCCCTCCCACCAAGTATTACTAGAGTCATTAGAGAAAATATTTTTTCGTAAGGAATTTGTATCTTAACACATCTTATTTTCCAAATTTGATATATTTGGAGTTATGTTTGATATTTCATATATTTCTTCTAATTTTCTCAATTTTACTATCTGTACTTTTGAAATGAAGCAAATCCATCCTGTATTTATGGATAAACCAGAAAATAATTAGCTGGTTTCTGTTGTTTAGCTTTGTATAGTAGTTTTTGAGGTGTACTGGGCCTGTTCATTTATGAGAAAGCTTCACTCATATGAGGGGTATGTAACTGACTTCAGTGTATTTAAATCCAGTAAATTGGAGGGAATGAGCGTCTTTAGGATTAGAGTATTAGCTGTAACTAGACATGAACTTTTAAGTCCTTCTGAAACAGAAATCTCTAACTTCATTCATTACGGCCATTTCTTTTAGGAAGAAATTTTTAAAGGCACACATGACTCTTTTCTAGGGAGCGTAGGCTGCTTAAATGTCCTTTTGTGCCTTTGAAATCTCTGCTAAAGTTTTTATGAAACATAAAACAGAGGGAATGCAATTAATTAGTGCAGTCTCATATCATTCAGTAGCAAAGAGGAACTGTTAAATGCTTTTAGAGCACTACATTATAATAGAAAATTATTGTTTTTCGTTAATACCAAGCTGACAAATCAGGGAATAGAAGGACTAGTTATGAAGGGTGGAAAACAATCACACTTTACAAAGGCTTTGTTTGTGTCGCAAGTTTGCCTGTCAAAGCAGACAGGGTAAAACAACTAAATTATGTAGAATCTCATGTACTCTTAAAGTTACGTATTTTTTTTGTTGTTGGGAATTGATCCTTCTTTGTGATTTAGATAAATCCTTTAAATCTCAGGTGCTTAAAAAAATGCCTTCCCTTTAAGCAGTGCTCTCTGCTTTACAAATTACCTAGTGGTATAGAGCAGATAAAGGTTTTGCTGCTTTTAATGAAAATAAACAGAAATTTTAATCAGGGAAGGATCGTTGTCTGAATAAGTGTTGATAGTTTGGTTTGCTTTGGTTCCATGTGACTTTCATGTTTTTAGGGATTGTCATGTCCTGATTCAGAAATGCTTTCCAATGTCAGGGCTCAGCATTAGAATAGAAGTTTTATTATGCACTTAACCTGTTCCTGGGTGGGCATGGACGTTGTGTTCAGATGTATTTCCTTGGGTATAGCTGAGAATGAGTGAAAGCCAATTTGATTAAAGAGGTCTGGGTAGTAAGACGATTGTGTGTCATACTTCATAGCTCAAATGCATCCAAGTGGTTTTGCTCACAGCTAAATTACATGTTAGAAAGAAGCAGCTAATTTCACATGGCGTTCTTTAGCAGGAACAGTAGTGTGACAGTTGCTTTGTAAAGCATCTGTGTATTTTAAAGCAGCTTCCGGTGCGATAAGAGATGATCAAATGTTGCTTTGTAGCTCCTAAGTCTGATGCAGCTTGAGTCCTTGTCAGCTCTGAAAAGTGCCTGAACGTGCAATTATTGTACTCTTTTTTCCACAGATGCTTCTAGTGTACCTTGACTGCAAGGTTAATGCTTCGGGTTGGAGAGGAACCTGAATTATAATAAAAAGAAACTGGATGCTGTGGATGCAGTAGGGAAAAACTTAGGCTCTATTGAAGTTGGTACGAAAATTCTCATGAGCTTTGATGGGGCAGGTTTTTTGTTCACAGTACTTCACATGTTCCTTGATATAATAAAACTTTGGGCTGGGACTAGAGTGTTTGTACTTTAAATAATTTGTGACCAAATGGGGCTTTTCAGTTTAAAAACACAGTGGAAATATATCATCAAGGTCAATATTGTGTCGGGAGGGCAATATTTTTTCATAGTGAAAGGAAATTTTGCACAGCTGTTCTTAATGTGGGTCCCATTTTAATTTCCCAGACTGCTCTAGCAGGTAAATACATGCTCCCTGACTCACACAGCCCCCTGTGTTGGTTGACAAGATGAAATCAATGTTGTAGATCAGCTGAAAGAATATTGTTGTTTACATGTGTTTTAGAAGGTTTCCAATTTAGCTTTACATTGACATAGTAATAGATTCTACACAGAGAATACCTTTCCTCTCAGCATTTTAAAATGCTTCAAAATAAACCTTATGCTACACTTATGTGTTATGTTATACTGGCACATGCCAACTTTCTTAAGAAAAAGCTTCTGCTATCAAACATGAATTTGCTATATGCTTCACTTATTGGCATATTCATTCATATGATACATCAGAGACCTGATCGACGGCATTACTGTACTGAGGGCTGGCGGCTTTTTTTGTCAAGTCTTTTGTAATTTCTTCTATGGGTTCTTTAAGAAATACAATAATAAAAAATAGGAGAGGGGGAAAGAGAGAGAAACAGTTTGCATCTAGCTTAGGTTAATACAGCCTCACTAGTCAATGCAGCTCCACAGAGTCAATGAGTCTGTGGTTCAGATATAGCCCAGCCAAGCTCTGTGTCACAGCACTGGAAAAGAAATAATTTTTAAATGTTTTGCTCCACATAATTTGCTTAAAAAATTTTGTGTTTTGAACAAGCTATAATCTTAGCCTGCACATACCATGAAATATACAGACATGCACGTGAATATATGTGCACATATGCGTGTATGTGTGTGTATATAGATATGCACATACGGATGTGTACACAGACAAGTGCACACCCACAAACACAGTGTAATGGAGTTACACTGTGTTAACATGCTGTGTTAGCGTATGCTATATCCCAGCAGTATATGCAGCAGTAACTGCATATTTTAGTTGCAATCTCTTTTGACTGATCATTGTGAAATACGATGTTTTTGAATGTGATCTGTACATTTTAAGAGCTTTACTGTAAGGTTACTCTTCTTAAGTAGAACCGTTAAAGCATGTTCTCTCCCAGTGTTTGAGATGGTAAATTTTTTTAACAGAGATTGCTCGGTTCATCAAATAGACAGCTTTTATAAAACAGTTCTGTATTTGTAAGAAATACGTATAGTTACACTGGAAGATATGGAACTTCCTTTTTTAGGCCACCAAAGTTAAAATGTTTCCTTTTTCAGCAAGACAATGTTTTTTATAGAGGTCTGACAACATGGTTTTCATCAAGATCTCTTGTGAGCAAAATTCTCACTTGTTTATGAACTCTTTCCCTAACCCAGGGAAAAGGTTTCTCGTGTTGCAGCTTCTCCTCTGTTACTTGCAGCCGGATCAGACTTGTAAGCACTTTGTGGCCTGCTGAACAGATGGCAACATCCTCCTTTGGCAAACAGATGTGTGCTTTGGCAATGTGGTGGCTGGCAAAGGACAGGCTTTTGGGTACACAGTGCCTGCCTCAGGTCCTGTTTTTACCTACTGTCTCAGTTAACTTACTAAAGACTGTTTTCTCTCCTACATCCTTAAATCATTAGTGGTACAACATCACTGCTCCTACAGCAGTGGGGATGTGCATCATTTTTCCAGTAAGATAAGTGGGCAAGGGCAGTGCTTTATTACCTCCCTTCAGTTGACCTTGCCTGTTTTAACTTAACAACTTGTCTTTGCTTGGTTTTTACAAGGAAGTGACTCGACGCTACCTACCCATGGCACTAAGGTACCTTCCGTGGCAGAGAAGACATGCCGTGTAGGTGTAAAGCTGCCAGCACTGCAGGCAGTAAATGACTTGGGAAGTGACAAGCTGATTATGTGGGTGGTGTAGATACGTCTGCAGTGCCATTTGGCTATGTAAGAAACGGGTACAGTTAAAAGCTACAGCAAAAGTTGTCGGTTGGTTTAGAATGTGTTTGGGGTGTTTTTAGTTCTTGTTTTAATCTTTAGTGTTTTCTGATCTGAAATGTTGTTTCTCCTTTCTCTCCCTTTAAAAGGAACAAGGAGGAGAGAAAATAATTCTCCATTATAATGGTTTCCATCCAGAAAAATCTGTTTTGTCCTTGCTCTAACTTCCTGTTTACTTATTTAAGAAAACATGGGAAATCACTATAACAAGTACAAAACATGGATTATGTGGGTACTGGTGGCTTATTGTCGCATGGTGTTGTTGACAATAAATATTTTAAACGTAGAAATAAATAATTTATTAAAAATGCACTAAACGTTTTATTCTCTAGTTTTTATTTTACTTTAAAAGGTCTTATGTAGAGGAGGCAGTCTGGCCCAGGGTATGCTGGTTTGGGCTGCTGAAAGATGGGCAGAGTTGTGAGGGGAAAGGCTCATGCTGATTTTCCTGACAAGATAGTTGCCCGCTTTTGGTATTAGAGTTGCATTTCACATTGATGTATTCTGGGTATAAGAGCTATTAAAAGCACTCCGAGCTCACCATAGTAATTCTTTTATGTGCTACCTATAAATCTAGGTATTAACAAAATAGTAGCGCATCTTTGATGAATAGTGTAGGGCAAGGGCTCTCTCAGCCACCTCTTAGTCTTTCCTGCTGCCAGAAGAGAGGGAGAAAGTGAGTCTAAGAAATAGGTCCAGGTCTGTGAGGCTGGAGAGTTATTTTTCTGTTGTCCTCCTTTATTTTACCCAGTATGAATTACCATAAACTCATTTCACTGTGCTGCTCATGTGTGGCTGGTTTTAAAGGACAGTCTTGTGAGCGCACCTGGAGAGCTGACGCAGAAAGGCTCTGGCTGGTGCTTGGTGTGTTGGACAAGTCCTGCTGCTTTGAAAGGGCTGAGTGTACCTGACAGACCAGGTGAATTAAATTTTTCTAATTTTTAGGCAAAATCTAGTTTTCTGCATGTTCAACTATTTAGTGAATCTGTTTAATTGAAACTAACTAATGTTATGAAGAACACTCTGATCAAAATGCAGTTTGGGGCTTTTGTTGTTCGTTTGATGAAGCAGTGCTGAAGGGATGGGGAGAGGTGGAGAAGGAGGGAAGCTGATGGCTGCGGTGATAGTAGGGACCTCCTGATGAATACCATGTGATGAGGCCTAAATGTCTTCTGTTTTTAAGACAAGGAATTGCATGGGTAATTGTAGGTTCCCCTTGGAATTCAAATAATCATCCTTAGATGCTGCAACACAGTTTGCCAATAGTAAGTCACCTAATTGAATGCAACGTTTAGTCCCTTTATATTTTCAGTACCTCTTCACAGTACTTCCATATCAAGTGCGTGGTTACTTTGTGTTCTCTATTCTTACATACATCTTATGCTAGCCCTTCTGTTCAAAAGCAAACACTGGGACAGAGATAATAGTTAAAAAAGCTGCAGCCATGAGCTCCTTTCAGCTGGTGCCTGTCAACAAGTCCATTTACTAGTTGACTATTTGAAACTGCAGAATTTCAGATATTATAGTACTTCTATCTGTTTATTTTCTTCTTTTTTTTTCTTCAGTGTACAGTAGAGCTTGTAGGTGTTTATTATCTTTTTATAGTTTTCTTTTTTCTTTTAACTGCACTTAACAATTTTTAAAGAAGTGCAAGGGTGTGTATGCGGTGAAATTGCCTGAGTGTTTGGAGCTTTTATTAACATGCTCCATCCTACAGCTGAGAACATGTCTTCAAGTTCTTGAGTTCAAGTTTTGCCTGGGCATGAGACCAAGGACTGCAAATTTACGTCCAAATCTTATATCTGATCCTATGTTAAACACCTCCAGATGGTAGGTGATATTCTAATGCTAACAATCTGCTTCCCCTCCCTCTGCTGCCTTTCCAAGAAATTGCTGACAAGTCTTCCTGACAGTCTTTTTTAAGTAAATGAGATCAAGTATATTGAAGGTCCTTTATAGCAACCACCCTTGAGAAAGATTAGGCTTTGCAGTAGTGCTGCAGAACATACATTTGCCTATACTCTCTTCCTGCATGAAGCTTGCAGTTTGTGCTGGTCTGTGCCCTAAACTCTGGGCACCTGAGTTTGAAGGAGCAGGCATTTGCAAACCCTCTAAATCGCCGCCTGCTGAAAGCATTTGCTTTTTCATGTTTGTGATATGAACACAGAATTAGATGCTTTTGCTCGTGTGCTTATAGCACCCATGGCCCCACTGTGCATACCAGCACTCTCAGGTCTTGACCTTGGCATTGCATGCACAGCAGTGGCATGGGTTGGAGACCGTTGTGTAGGTGTTTCAAGGCACTTCTGGCATCTCATAGCAAGTCCAGCAGCCTCCACAGATGTGGCTGTGAGACATAGAATGGTAGAGAAGGCCAAATGTGATAACATCCAGATCTTACTTGGCACTACCCTTCCTGCTTTGCAGATCTCAAAGCAGCAGGAACCACTGTGTGTTTTGAGGGGCCGGGGCAGGGCTGGATGTCGAGCAGGTCATGGATGGCATAGCTCTACCCAGGGCTCCTAATCTTAAGGTTTGTTCTAGTCCATTCATACACTTTATTGCTAAAAAGTTGTAAGATTTTTAATAAATCAATATGTTACTGCATAAACCTGCACAGATTTTCATCCACTCTGTTGAAGGATACTTTTTTCCTACTTTGTTGTGATTCTGGTTCATCCTGGATGTAAACTCTTGCATCTAAATAGTGCAAATTAGGTGATGTTATTCTAGTTCATTTGAAGGATGCGGAAATTAAACATTTTTCTTTTATGACCAGAATATGAGAGAGACAGACTCTCTTTGTCAAAGATAATTTTGTTTGTTTTCATCTAATGATTGTCCTTATTTTTCTGCATTTCAGCTGTTAACTCCTTATGTTTTTAAAGTTAATATGACAGTATGTTAGCTTTTGTGCTTACCATAGTCTGCTATTAAGGTATATGTTAGAAGAGCTGCATTTAAATTACTTTACATCAAAACCTAGCAATTCACAAATAGATGCTCCTCTTGGTAACATAGGTTTCTTTGCTTGACTTAGTTTATTCTGCATGTAGGGTAAGGCTGCCTCCTATCCCAGTTCTATCCTGCTGTGTATTACAAAGCCTCATCTGTCCTGAACCTCCATCTAAGTCTTCCGTGTCTAGTCTAGGCTTCTAGGTGTGCAATTCTTACAGAGTACTTGGCCAAGAGGAAAATGGTGCTTGGGTGAAAGGCTAGATGAGCCTTTGCCTTTCTTTGCTCTTTGACAAACCTGATGCTAAAATGCATCAAACTCATTATGATTCCACATCAAGTTTTTTTAACAGAGCTGATATCCTCTGCCTTTATTGAAACCACCTGTAATTCTGAATGCTGCATATTTTAAAATTGGCCAGTTTTTATACTTGTACTCTGAGGTCACATAAAAGCCCTCATTTACCTCTTACAGACCTAGTGTACAGTGATGTGAAAGCAGGCCCTTTCCAAAACTGATTGGCTGGGTAGCCATTATATGCCTTCTGCCTTTATTTCTTTTTGAAAGCAATATGTGGTAACATTAATCTATAAAAGTATTAGCGAACAAAGGAACATTTAAAATGTGTTTCCCAATATGTAAAATTTGCTTTGTAGTGTAGGAATAGAACTCTGAAGGATTTTTACCAGTTGTTTCACAAAATGTTTAGAAGTGTTTAAAATTATTCATTTTAAAATGAGACTTGCATAGCATGGGCTCTGACTTGAACTTTATAAGTGGTGATGCCTGAAAGTCTGCAAATGATGTTCGCTGCTGTTGGACTGCATCCAGAAATTACTCTGGCTAGGTCAAGGGTTTCCATCCAACCGGAGAAACAAATGTTGCTGACAGGACAGGAGCAGAGCTCAGAGGCTCTTTTGGATACACACTGACTTGGCAGGACTTCCTGACCACTTTCAGGTATGCAGCAGCTCTTGAGCAGGTGCCGTAACAGATGCATTACCTAGAGTGCAGAATGTGCTCTTACAATACAAGTGTAGGTATTTTCACACATAAAAAAAATGTATTTTTAACTTGACAGTATATTCTGCATATATAAATAAACATCACTCTATAGGGCAGTATTCTCAATATGTTGCACAGGACTGCAAATGTATCGTATCAGCAGTAGTTAGAGACATCCATCATGTGAGTTGTAGACTTCAGGATTGCCAGCTGTTGCGCTCGGTACCCATACTGAATTCTGGTGGACTTTGAAAGGCTTGCTGCAAACTGTGATGTCAGGTCAACAAAGAGTTAAAAAATTCGTGTTTTCTGGAAATACACTACATGCAACTCTTTCTGTCAAACTTGAGCTATAATGCATTGACACCGGTCAGTCGTCTCTCTGACAGGGAACTCAGACCAAAAGAATATGGGTTTATTCATTTCTCTCGGAGTGAAATAGTTTCACCAGTCAACTAATCGTGACTTTTCAGTTTAGAACTAACTGATATTGATTTAATTCCAACCTGGCCCTGCAGTTTCCTTGTAAAGCTCAAACCAGTGCTAGAACTCTAGAAGGTTATACTTTTGTGATGGGAATTACAGACAATATATAACGCACAGTAACTTTTATAATCATCAAGGAAAAACTTGCAGCTTCCAGTCTGCAGAGCTATCTGCGATGGATGTTCAGCTCCTGAGAAGGTAGCTGCACTTTGGCAGCTCCCTATAAGCTCTTAAAGCTAATTCATGCTACTGTGATCATCTGTTTAATTGTCTTTCCTTTCAATTCAAGCCGTTAATTTAGCAGGTTTTGCATCAAAGATAAATTCAGTAGAGTTAACAGCAGTACAGCAAGTGAGGCAACCTGCATGTATATTATGTGGACAGATGATAATTTATTTGCCCATGTGGTGGCAGGAGAGGGTGGGTTGGAGAGGGGCCAGAAAAAAAAGCTTAAAAATAAGATCTAAAATAGCATTTTTATCTATGCCTTTTTTTCTGTAGACATCTGCACTCTCTCTCCTGCTCTGAAATATTTACTGATCTGCCTGTGTGCAAAAGTTGAACTAAAATTCATGTAAACCTTTATTAGTTGGAATGAAGTCTGTTTTGTGGCTAAAAGACTGGACTGGAAATTAGGAGACTTGGACTTGTTTTCCAGGCTAGATACAGACTTCCCGGGTAAACAAGAAAGGTTCACTTAACCTTGCTTTGCTTCAGGTCTTGATCTCCAGTGTAGAGATTAATAGCACTTCCTTTCTCTCTTCCTTAATGTCTTGTCTCTGTTGATACCTCTTCGAGGCAGCACTTAAATTGATGTAATCTGGGTCTTGTGGAGACCCTGTAGTCATTACTTTTGACAAAGATAAGCTATATCCAAAAAGCAGAGAAGCCACTGACTTTCTTGGAGATCAGACTCTATTAAAAAGTTTATACTTATTTGACTGCCAGTAAAAATCCAACTTTTCAGCTTTTCATCGGATGTGGGGGTGCCATATGCCAAAGTAAATCTCATTATTTCAATATCCCAGAAAGTATCTTCTAGGTTGTTTCTACTTTGTGGCTCTTTATTTGTGTTTTTGGCTTTTCCACTTAATCAGCTGGTGGCCAGCTGACTTGATTGCTGGTCTGGGCTGTTGACCAATTTCTCCTTGTCTTTGGTTTGTTTGCTTAACGCTACTTGTGCAATTGGGTGTATCTGTTAGAAATGGTTGGCATTTTAATTTAGCAAATGGAGTTTTCTTACAGGTTCTTCATTGGTTTTGCTACTTGTGGTGATAAAGTTGAAAATATGTTTTGACTTTTTTTTATTCCATAGACGTAGGAAGTAATTGTTCTTCAGTTGTTGCTGAGGTAGAAAGTTAAAGGAGCAGCAAAACAATCTGCAAATACTATTGTGCTCTGGTGCTCTGCAGAGCTGTGGTTTGTAGGGCCCTGTCACAGGGACTGGCACATAATTTGTTGATGAAAATTTTGTCAGACACTGGTCCTTCCTCATTTTAATGCAGCAGCAATGTTGCATTTGGTCCAACATTCAGAGCAACCCAGGGAACCATGTGATTGAAATATGATGTGGTTAATCTTAAAGCCTCCAAAGAATATGACCTTAACTGCTGGTTTGCTGATAAAACACAGAAAGCAGCTCTTTAAAGTTGGATAAGTAAAGACAAGTAAATTTTAGGTATGATATCATGACCAGCTAAAAAGCTATTTCGAGCAGATGCTTTTCATCTTCAAAATGTTTGAAAAAGCCTTCAGAAAGTTTTGAGGATATGACGTGACTAATGCAAGGCTGATGTTGGGCTTTAACGGGTCATTTTAAGCTATGATAGGAAGAAAGTGAAAGGCTTCAGTTGCTACTGGAGAAAGTTCCTTGGCAAATACTGGCAGCTCACAAAGCAACATACCTGGGAATGTGCAGAGCAGACAAATGGGGTATTTTGGCATCCTGTATGGAGAGCATTGTGGAGCCAAGCCTGCACTTGTGTCCTCTGCAGCATGCAAAATTGACATTATTGTTAAACTTCCTTGGCAAGGTGTGAGCATGGCTGGAGACCGCAATGATAGTTCAAATGGTGCAAACAGCTTTTATTGTGGTAAACTAAGTCATTGCTGGTTAACAGTGACTTTTTAGCCTGCCCTGTGTGTTGATGCTGTGGTTTCAAAGCTTCATTGCACTGCATTTCTCTCCATGTGGAGCTTTCCTGCCTTCAGAATGAGGTTCCTGGAGTTAGACAAGCTTTGCCAGAGACTATTGTCCCTCTGTCAAAAGTCACAATGTGTAGAAGAACAGTCCTGCCTGGTTTAAACCAATACACTTTGAAAAGAAAGTACTTCTCCATCCAATGATCCTGCCCACAGTTATTCTAACAAGAATGTGGAGGCTCCAGAGAAGGTTGGTGAGTAACCATTGAGTACAAACCACTTGGCAGGCAACAAGAGGGTTTGCTGACGATTACCCAGGCTGGATTAGCAGGGACTGCCTGCAAGCAAAAATCTCAATGACTGCCTGTTCATCTCCTCAGCCTTCTGATTTCCTCAGAATGTTACTTGAAGTTGAGTTTAAATTAACTATTCATAATTATCTCAGAATTTTGCCTTCCTCTTACAGCTCTCCTAACTCTGCAAACATTAACAACAGCCCTGAGTCTCCAGAATATTCTCCAGTTTATTGGAGAGAAAAAAGGTGAATTGAGAAGTTTTACTTTAAATTCTTTCATTGATGCTACTCAAAGTATTCTTTTTTTACTTGACAATGTGTGTTTTCTTAAATCCTTCTGCTGAAACTTAGAGGAATCTGCCCAATGTTTAATTTACCTTCAAGTTCTGAGTCTGAGGTGAAATAAGACTCATTTAGCCTCAAACTAGTGGTAAGGGTGGAAAAAATAAGTATTAAACGGAAACAACGTGTTCCTGTCTGTCTGACTTATAAACTAGTTTATCTTGAATCCACCATGAAATATTCCTGCTTCCTTTTCATTGGAGATAGTGCTTCATGCTCACTGTTACCAGGTATGTTAAATAGAGTGCCGCAAGTCAGCCCACCTCAGTAGATAGAGGGTTATGTGCGACTAGTAAACACTGTATTGCAACTGGAAGCTGAAGACTGAGCTGGTTGATTCAAGGACAGAGAGCCACTACCGGAAATAAACTTGAGTTTCTTAAAGTATGAAAACAACCCCAATTAACCAGGACATTTGTCAGCCAGGGTAATCTATCTGACCCTGACTTTGCACACTTAATCTCCTTCTTTGGACTCTGTCAAAGTGGTGGCATAATATTTCAAAGATACTTTACACTGTGATCAGCAAGATTGAGGAAAAGCTGTCAGCCCCTAGCATTTCTGGTCCTCCCGTATCCTTTTTCACCTCTCACAAGCAATCAGTGTGCTACAGTGATGCAGTCAGGACCAAAGATGCTGAAAGGCCCGCTGTACTGATTCTCAGGAACAGAGACTGACACACTTACTGTCATCTACTGGCTCAACTGAAGTCCTCCAGACTTCTCGCATCATGAGAGAGGTATCCTAATGGTTTAGGAATTGAAACATAACAGCTTTTTTTCCCCCCTTTCTTTTTTCTTTAAATACCTCCTTTTAATTCTGCCTTTGTGTGCTACTTGAATTTCTGCCAAAGCATTTTGTATTAATTCTGTAGAGTATACACAACCTTGAGAGATGATACTTCATTACATATTTGCAAAATGAGATTCTTTTAATGGACTAATGGGTCTTCTTGCAGTTTACTTCAGGCTAGAGCAGTTACTGGATTTGCTGAAATTTTTTTTCCTTCTCTATTCAGTTTTTCTTGTCAACATGACTGTGTTCCTTCTATTCATAAAAGCAACGTGTTGCTCTTTACTTTGCAAAAATTACATTACGTATGTATTGGTGATTAAACAGGAAATAGCTGAGAGGGAAAGAGGGTTGGAGAAAGCTTGTGGTGCTAAGTGAACATTTTTTTATTTCCGGAGTTCTGCTTTCCAAAATAGTTAGGCTTTGCATCTGTTTAAGTGATGCATCAGTCTGATGATATGTTTGACTGTGTATAGGAGTTTGGTTGATGCATAATGGTACTGAGTAAGTAGAACAGTTTCTCCATCACCTGGCAATTTGTGTTTAAAAAAAAAAAAAAAGAGTATCTGTCTCTGTGAGTGTCCTCCCATGCTCCAAATTATTTAAGTGTTTTGGGGATTCAAGGTGTGAATCTACAGTCTCGAAGGATGTGCAGGTCTGGGCCTCTGTGTCGGGGTGGCAGATTCTCATTCATCATCATGGGGTTTGACTCACAGTAGTGGGGTGCTTGTGACCACAGGTTTCACAAGTGTGCAGCAGGACGCAATTAAATTTGGAACAGATGGTGATGGAAGCTGCCTGGTAAAGCTAATAACTGTTTAACATGGGCAGACTGCCTTTGATGCTAGTGGCAGAAGCATAGAGTTACAGGTTGTTACCGAATAGGCTCAGGCAGACTGGTCACCTCTAGAAATTGTGGGGGAATGCCAAGATGGAGAGCAGAGAGAGCACCAGCAGCCAACACCAGCTTGGCTCCCTAAAGTCATCTTATTCCTGAAAGTGTGGGAAGAGCAAATGTGGTAACACAGGGGCTCCCAGGCTTGCTTTGTTTCGTATTCATTAAACATCACAATTTAGTTTATGTACTTGGTGTGGTTTTCCCAGAGAGGAAGTTTGTGCTGGTTTTAATCAGAACTTGCTCTTTCTTGGAAGCTGGAGGGAGCTCCTCTCTCCTGGGGAGTCTTGCTCCTGCTGCATTTCCCCGGCATACAGATGCCTGTAGTCCCCTTCCTTTGGTCTGAAAAGTGCTAGAAGGGCTGCTTGTCACAGATGGCTTTTCTTTGCAGCTGCATGGGACAACACAGAGTAGCATCACAGTTTGCTTGGCCCCCAGTCCTCGAATGCCCCATTTTGATAGTGCAACTTGCAGTTTTTGAAGGGAAGGAGGGTTGGGATGCTGGAGATCCACCTTTGCTTTCCCAGGCAACTGTTGTTCTGTTCTGCAGCCCTGTTGCAACCTCCTGACAACTTTAAAAATGAGTCAGATAGCGTCGCGATCTAGTGATTTATGGGTAAAGCTGTCCTATAACAATAATTGGCTGGTTGTCAATGCAGTCACATCTGGTTTCAACTCGTGTTCATCTGTCAGTAGCCCTAATGCAGACAAGTAGCTTCTCCACTAGTTGTGCAGGGGCGAGATGAAAGGCTCCGGTTTGGCTGTGGTGTGTGGCAAGCCCCCCGTGTTGTTAATGGAAGCTGACAGTCCAACATCCCTCTCCATCTGCTCCCAATTTATACCTTCAGATTTATTGTCTCTTGAAAAGATAGAATAAAGACTTGTGAAACAGAATTACTCGTTCTGAAAGCTGTAGGGGAAGTATAGCGTATCTCCCCTTCCACGCTTTCAAAGATAGAAGACAGAAAAAAGGCGTTTTTAAATGCAAAGCCATTTCCCAAGGTCTGCTAGCGATGGACAGTAATCTTTCCCTCACTCAGGGTTCATGGTTGCCATTTGGCTGATGCTTGGCTTCAGGAACAGGGACTTTTGGGTCTCTTGTGTTTCCAAAGTCTGAACTTGAGAATTTTATTTATTTACAGGCATAAGAGATGTAGAAAGTATCCTGGCTGGACTCAGAAGCCCAGGTATCGTGGGGAAGATGCCAAAGCTCTTGTCTCTTTGGCCTTTCTTTCCTTAGAAAGGCTTGAGCCCCGCAGATACAAAGCAATGTAACATCATTGTGGTCCTTTATGTTAGTGAGATCCAGTGCCTGTGTTCGAGGCAGAAGGAAAACCCTGCAGAGGTTTCAGTCAGGAGACAGCAGTGAGCTCCTCTCTGCTTGGAGTCTGGCTCCTGTCTCTGGGGGGCGAAGTCCCACCCAGGCTGGGGACATCAGGTCAGGAAAAGTTTGATGGGTCCACAGCAACGAGATGAATTCTTCATCAAGCAAAGCAGGCATGGCCAGGATGGGTGGAAGGCCACAGTGGCTGCTTCAAGCTCTTGCTGGACCTGTTTGTGGAACTTGAAGGAAATGTTTAGGGGCTGGAAGTCTGCCAGAAGGCTTTATACACTTCTTGTCAAGTTTATACAGCTGCAGGTAACTTAATGCTGGTTCAGCTGTGGATGGAAGTCCCCAGCTTGCAGCTGTGGCAAGTGCTGGCATTCACAAAGCGGGTGAAGCTCCTGTGTGGTGGGCTTCAAGCAGTCTTGCTGAGCTGCACCAAATTCTGCCTTTCCAGTGGTGCAGAGGGAGGGAGAGGCAACACTAATCACTGAGGATGACAGGTGTAATAAATGAAGCAGGAGTTGGGGTGTGAAGGGAAAAAGTGAGAAGAGAAAGGTCATTGCCAAAGTTCTTGTAACTGTCACCTCCATTTTACCTCCTTATCCATATGGTTGTATTTAAAATTTTGATTTGATGTGCCTGTAAAACAGAAGAAACACTCTGAAAATAAAAATCTAGAAGATGAGGTCACAGTAACTGCTTCTGTGTTTTTCTCTAAAATCAAAAAGAAAAAAATGTAATCCAAAAAGTAGCATCTGGGTTTAGATATTTCAAAGTAATACCTGTAGTTTTTGCAACCTTATGGGCTAGTTCATAGAGAATTAAGAACGTGGGTATGACAAACATCAGTTGTATAGAATAAAGTAGAGAAACTTCACTTTTATTGCTAATGTGCCTAGAAGTCAACATATACACACCCATCTGTAACACCTCACACTGTCTCTCCTCACTGCAGGACTTAAGCATTTGAAAAAAAAACCAAACCCCTCAGTAAAATTACTAATCTAGAATTGCTCAATGGCTGTAGAGGAAAAATATTCCCAAGGGAGGACAAATGTTTGTCAAAAATTTTGATTTGTGGAAGTGTTAGATTGTTTTAGGAGAACCTGCTGTTTCTGTTAGAACAGTGTGTATTCAGCTTCATCGAGTTGCTTGTATTACGTTTAATTTGTTTACACTACTTAATTGCCCATTATTAAATGACACAATTTTAAATGACACAAGTTTATCTCTTCTGCTGTAGGAAGTGAGCAAAGTTTCTATAAATAAAATGTTAGCATTTTTATTGGCAGAACAACTTCAAACATTTTTTTTTCTAGAAATCTGAGTCTTAAATGTGCAGAACTGCTTTCAAAACTTTAGAACAAAAATCTGCATTAAAAACAGGTAAAAGATCTTTCACTGTCCTGGTCACAACTGATTGACAGCTTTTCCCAATCTCTGTGGCATTCCAGGTGAGACTGATATGTTTAGTATGCTTCCTTGAAAAAAACCCTAGATTTTCTGACTTCACTTATTTTGCAAATGCAAATATAAAATCTAAAGTCATAAAAAATTTGTTATTCTTAGCCATGTTCTCTTAGTAATGGGAAAAATATCTTTAAAAAAATCTTAGTCAAACTGGGACATTCACTACAGAACAGGTTTTCTTATCCTTAAAGAGATTTTAAGGAAATTATGCTTTCAGAATATAAATAATATATTGTTGATACTTTATGTATAATTTTTTTTCTTTCAATTCTTGTAGATGACCAAGATCATCCCAATTACAACTCGCGTCCACTAGTAAAATGGGAAGTAAAGAGAGCGCTGGGCTGATTCTGACCAGGCAACTGAGTTTCTTCCTCTCAGCTGGGCAGCTCTTAGGCAAATAAGCACAATTTCTGTAATTCACAGGTCTGAAAGACAGAATATGGGAACCTTGGGCTGATAAATGCTGCCATCACTTTCCATTGGCTTCGGGGGAGATTTGAATCAGTCCTGTAGTGAGAACAAAACAGGAAATCACTGATTCAAAAAGCCAGATTTGTTGAGTAACTATTGAATTTTGCCGTTGGTCATTTCACTGGAATTCTGTCTACTGTATAAATAGAAATGGTTAAAAGTCTCCTGTTTCAGTTTCTAAATAAACATGTTATTAGAGAATTTTAGGAGAAGGTATCAGGAATGTAGCTGAAGTGACACCATAACCCTTTTCTTTTGGTTTTTGGTGAAAGGCTCCTTGTTTTTTTTTCTTATTGTGCTGCTTGCAGGTTTATGATCTGAAAAGAAAAAGAAAAGCGTGGGGAGGGAGGGGTACACCTCATTTACAGAAAGGGAGGCTTTGAAATTAACAAACGCTCATTAGGGACGAGCTTACAAAAATGCCTGAATTCTCTGGATTTAAAATCTTAGGTCTTCTAACCCATACATGTGTGCTTTGAGGTTTCCCCCCTCACACCCTCTCCTGTGGGTCATTCTCAACACTTACTCTGGGTAACCTCTGCGACAAGTACTGTGGCTGAAGAGTTTCTGGGTGTTTGCCACACAGAAGAGCGTGGCAAGTGTGCTGGAGTGCAGAGTTTACTTTCTTCTGTTGAGCTTGATAGTGGTGCAGAGCCATTGTCCAGTGTTGCTGCAGGTTGCACAAGGCGCTCATTTTGTTTTGAAAAATATGGCCTTATCAGCTCAGGTAATTTTTTCTTACTACTAATGAGTTTGGGTGCCTTGGTTCTCTGGATATTAAAGATGAAGTGCCCTGGGAAGACTTTTTTTGGGGGGGAAGGGGGCTATTTAGTTTCGTTTTTAGGGGAAAAAAAATCCTGCATTTTCTTTGGCTCTCATTTTGGTGATTCAGAATATTACAAGTGCCCTTTGGAACTTCAAATATATATGTGAAAATTCAAATATATTTGCAGCATCTAATTTGAAGACAGAGTTTTCAAAAACAGAAAAAGCTAAGTCCTTTAGAAATTCTCACGACCTTGCAATAGCACTGGTAAAGTGGTAGTGAAATAGTTATGAGAGGTGTTATATGGCTAATTTCCCTGATATTTTTGGCATGTGTGTTCATTAGCAGTTGACTAGTTACAAGATTCTCAAACATTACCAAATAAATAAATAAGACTAGACAAGCTTGACTGGTGCAGCTGCTGAGGGAATTTATATTTTCTATGATGCAAGTCACACTATACAGTTCGGCTCTGACAGATGTCCTGCAGTCAACTTTGGTGGTTTAAGACCTCACTGACAGCAGAATAAGCTGTCCTATTAGAATGTCCAGAATATCTGTCAGAGCGTTTTCTGTCTCTTCAGCATATGTTGCCTCTTTTCCTTCTCGCTTCCTCTGTATTATATTTACCTCTCTCCTATTCTGAGCTGATAATGTTCAACACTTGCTTTGCAACGCCATGAGTGACCAGAAGTGATGCCGAGCAGCAGAGGAGCAAGCTTCCCTGAAGTCTCTGGTTAGATGTCACAGGGAGCTGTCTGGGGGAGAAGCAGATGTTTGCAGCTGTGTGGAGCTAGAGAGGGGGGGCTGCACTGCTTGCTGCTTAGCTCCTCGGGGAAGCAGAGTCATTTGCAGGTTTACTGTGGAAGATATTGAGGTTCCTACCAGCTTGTGCTTTGAAACAAGTGGTTTGTCTGTAGCTATTAAAGTTAATAAGTGCAGTAGGACAATATACAGGGGCTGCTCTGTTTTCTTTCTCTGGGAAACAAAAGGAGAAGAAAATATATAGCTGTTTAGGTTGTCTTGCATGGAAAAGTGTAAAATTACAAGCTGTAGAAATTAAGTAGAAATAGAAGTAGAAAGTAGAAATTAAGTAGAAAGGAAGAGACAAAGCTGAAGCTGGATCCTTTATTTCCCGAGACTGCAGGGGACTGCCACTGCCCTTTTGGTATCTGTCCAGGGAAGTGACAACATGGTAGGTAATAATGAAAAAATAAATTTGTCCCGATTTTTAAATACCATACTGCAGTATTAATGTGAGCTGCCCTGTGAAATGCAGTCTATTTAAGTAATTCTGCTGACAGCTGTTTTTCTCAGCCCTTGATTCACTGCTCATCTGGTGACTGCCAATTGCCCTTACCACTGCGCTGGCATTTCTCTGTTTCCGTGGCACTGCTTTGCACATGGAAGCAGTGCTGGAGTGTGTGCCTAGGGTGTTTTTACTGTGTTAATGGTTCTCACCTGGGAAAGAGATATCAGGCCAACTGGTTGCATGAAGTTCACCAGAAATGAGGTACAAATCTTTAACCTCAACTACCCAGAAGCCTGATGCCAGGGTCTGGGAACTTGCTGTGATATCTCTAGAAAATGTAAAAGCAGTTTTGTCTTACTACAAGCTTTGCCTGTCTCTTTCGTACAGTTTGCTGATTAAGCTGTAAGTTTAGGGTAATATTTTTCAAGAATCTTCACGATTTACAAGATTAAATTCCATTTTAAAAGTGATATTTTTTTCCCAAGTGATTTGGAGTCCTAAGATTCCATTTCAGTGAACCGTTTGATGCCATAATACTGCAAGTGTTGGCTCTGGTAGTTCTATGAGGACAGCTGTTCTGCTGGTGGGCACATGCAGCAGACAGGAGGGGACTAAAACTTCCTAAGCGGAGAGAAGTATTTGCCATGGGTGCTTTATGGTTTGTGAGGCTACCCCAAATCTTTCTTGTAAAGAAGCGTGATTGCTTGACTACTTACGAGTACACACAAGCTCTTTCACTTGCATTCTTCAATTAAAAAAACCCACAAAACAACAAACCCAAAACATTTGAAATTACATAATAAGATTGTGCAGTCAGTAAGGTAAAAGTTTAGAAATGACAGAACTGAAGTTACATTGATAACGTACCTACAGGCTTCTTGGATGAGTGCATTACGTTATGGTTGTTAATTACTGTTTCTGCATTACCTTTTCTATGGGTCCTACCTTGTTCGGAGCAACAACTAGATTATATTCACTGGACAGAGATTATCTGACATTTTGTTTTTATCTAATTGCTCAGTGTCCAGGATCCATCTATAGAGAGATCACAGTCAGGTTTTGCACAGATTATGGCAATATTAATTGTCTTGTGATACAGTATATGGCATGCCTCCCTGCAGATCAGAGTGAACTGCCACAAAGGATTGATCTCTGTTCACTGTACCACTATCATGCAGGAGATGTTTTTACCTCAATTGGACATTAAGAAAGCAAGGCACTGGGTAAGGAGGTAAAATGTGTCCCTTTACTTTGAGACATGCAGGTAGGATTTTTTACAGGCTTCTTGAAATTAGGCAGCATTTGAATGCTCCCAGCACAGCTTCCATTGGATCTGATTGAAACTAAAGATACTGGCCCTGCAGCAAATCAGACATATGGATTCCCACTATTTCCCTTGAAATTGGGGTATCATTGACAGCCTTTTATGCAAGGCTAAAAATGCTCCTCGCTGCGAAGTTTCTGGGGCATTTGGCATCCAGTCTGTGGGGCTCATATGTGCTGAAAACCCATGTTGTGATGAGTGTGCCCCTTGAACTTCTCTATCCAGTGGTAAGCTGAGCTGCCATATTATTCTTTCCCATGAAAGATGGGATAAACACTCGCCTTTCCTAAACACTTTGGAGACTGGGAAAGCACTGGAGATCAGCAGCACTCAGGAAGGCTAATGTATGTCTCTGCTGCAGGGAGGACTGGGTACAGGCCAAAATAGGAATGGATTCTTGGCATGTGCCTATCGTGCTACACAGCCGGCTCACCAAGGTCACGCAAAGAGTTCTGCGTGTAGATGGAAGGGGCTTGGGACCAGCCTCTGCGTACTGGGCTGAAATAGCTTGGTTACATAGGCGTGCCCAGGGAGGCTGGCCTGGCATCTCCTAGAAATTCTGGAGAAGAGAGGGCTCCTGACAGCAAAAAACAAACTGATTTTGGCTATAAGATTTATGCTTGTCTTTCTGCATTTCCCAACCTCATTTAGCTGTTTTCTTTCAATTCCTCTAACAAATGAAGCAGAGATTAGCAGGCAGTAGCCTCTGCACACCCTGCAGTCGTTCTACCTGTTGTTCATCCTCTGGGTAAAGGAGACTTTTCTTTGGGACAGCTCTGCTTGGCAAAGCCTGGTGAGGCAAGGTGAAGCAGGGATACAGAGCTGTGCTACCGTGGGATTCATGAGAACTGGAGAGGAAATCTTTAGCATCGGAGTAAGAGTTTGCAGATACCAAAAAAGGGAATTATTAGAGAAACCTGTAAGTAGTACTCTCTTCTTCAATCAAAAGTACTAATTTTGCATTAAAAATATATTAAGAAAGGCATTTGAAATGCCTTGTTCTCCTTGTGAGATCACACTGTAGATATAGTGCACTTAATTGCAATGTGCTTAATTGAGACAGTCACCTTTACTGGGACATCTCCCAGAGAACCATCTTAGCCTGATGATTATCAGTGCCAATGGTTGTTGCCTAATCAGGTCAGTGCCATAAATTCTGCTTAACAAGAGTGCATTCAGTGAGTATTAAGTGATTAAACAGTGTTTAAAGAGGTGTTAAGTAAGTGTGGGATGCCATGTTTAAACACAGGGAAAAACAAAATCAAATGGAAAGCAAATAGGTATGAATCTCAAAAACAGCAAGTGCTATCTTTGTCTTTTTTGTTTGTTTGTTTTCATTTAGTATAGGGCTTTCTCTGAGTCTTAAATCTCATTTGGCATTTTTCATCTTTCATTACAGGGTGAATGATCCTGTGAATGAAAGCTGGCTGGATGCTTAGGGAATCAGCACTATGTCCTGGCTGCTCTGATTAGGTTTGTCATGTAGGACTGTCCAAAGAGTCTTAAATACTCCAGGAATTTGTATATATTGAGGAATTTTTTTTTGTTTGTTGTTGTGTGGTTTGTTTTTGGTTTTTTTTTTTTTTTGAGGGAGCAAGTTGTTTAGTGATAGTTGGTAAAGCCGTGATAGTTGGTAAAGCATAGCTGTAAAATAGAGTGATAGAGATGCTGTTGGGATAGCTGAATCCTTCGGCCACTGTTGATTTAAGAGTCTTAGGATAATGTAAAAAGCCAATAGTGTGTAATGCTGGTATGGACTGCAAGAGTACTTGCGGTCCATGGCTTCTGCTGACGCCTCCTTGTCCAGAATAGAAACAGCAGTTGTTGTCCATCTTTGTCTCCCTCTGCAAATACAACCTGGCCAGAAGTGCACTTGATTTTCCCATGGCAAAACTTGCTCTTTGATGGGGAGTTTTATTGTATCAAGATTCTGCTGTGCAAGTTGCATTCTCCATTTTTGATCTGATTATGTGCCCTATAATCCCTATTGATTTATAACAAAATACTGTTGTGACATATTTTGTGAGTATGCAGTTCTAAATTAAATTTGGGAGAGAAGCTTAATCAGCTCTCTCTGTAAAGATTAAGAACAAAAGGTGCTTATTTCCTAACAGAAAACTGCTATCCCATAGCTGATAGAAATTCTACAGTATTAAACTGAATCCTCTGGAGTGTGGGGATCTTCATGATGGCCCTGGAAGCAAGGAGTCTATCCCACTGATGTCACATGAAATGCATACAAGTCTCCACGTGCATCTGAAACAGTAATCTGCAGCTGCCTTTCTTCGTTTTAGTCTTCTAAGAAACAGGCCTTTTTTTTTCTGAGCATTTTCGTGGCGCTGATTGCTCTAACATTTTGTTTGCAGACTTCTAGGTTTTCACAGTTGTTTTCCTAGCAGCTACGTCAGCTTTGAGAGTAATTGTTTTGTATTTGTTCAACTGCAGTGCAGGGAAATTTCACCATTGCTTCAGATTGAAAGGTGAATATGTTATTTTTACTTTTATTTTGGCATGAGGTTACATCAGGTGCAAAACAACTGCAGTACAAGTAAGCATCATCCCTCCTGTCTTGATGCAGTTCCTGGTATTTATTAGTTGGTAGCTGTAGTTTTGTCCAACCTTTTTGTGTAGGTTAACTTTATTATTAATTTAATTATTATTAACTTTATAACCTCTTAGTCTGGTTTTATTTTCTCTTTGCTCTTCGATAATGTAGTGACTCAAAAAAGTTATCTTTTAAAGATAAAATTTTAATCTCTTGCTTCAGAACAATTTTTATGCATCAAATCCCTCCACTGTAATAGAATAACTTTTTTTTTAATTTACAAAAATGTCATTTGCAATTTGAGGTAAGGTTTGGCGAACTTCTTTTTAATTTCACTCTAACTCATATTGATGTTTAAAAAAAAAAAAAAAGAAACAAAAACCTAGTGCTTTCCTACCCCCTTCCCTCATCATTCCATATAGTAATTTAATGGATCATTAGGAGTTTTAAAAAGAAATAGCTCTGTATTTTGTTACACAGCAAGCTGGTGTCAGAAGATATTCTGGAACTCATGGGAGGGACATCTGGCATCATAGCAACTATTTTATTTTTGCTGTGCTTCTCTAGCTTTGTGGTACACAGCCACCAGATGCAAAGGGACAGGTTGTGATAAATCTTCAATAAGAACCTTATTTAATATTGCAGAACTAAAAGCTTGCATAGCAATGACAGAGATGTTACTGGCATATATTCACAGCATCAAGGTATGTTCCTGAATTAGATGATTTCCATCCTGGCAGAAGAATGGAATCTCTGTCATTTAAAGTGTTGTTCTTGTACAGTATTGAGTTATGCAGCTTCTTTTGATGTATTTTTAAAATTTCGTATTATTTTTATTTCATTTGTAGATAAGGAAGTTCGGAACATTTGGTAATGTTTTTGAAAACCTATATTCTTCATAGACTCAATGTTCTGAGCCTTGTGTATTTATGTACCAGGCTTTTTCTGTAGCTTCTTGGAAATATTTTTACATTCTTCTGTGCCACTGACAATGTGGAGACCCATGTTCATTGTGTTCTTGGTTTGATGCTTCCTGGTCAACAGAAATAAAAAGATGGTTGTGCTGACAGCTAGCAATGCAAACTCAGTGTGGTACATGGCCATCAAGCTGGCTTATTCTTCTTTCCTGAAAGACATGCTGAATCAAATGCTGCCTTTATTCTTTTGGAATCCAATCCCTTTCTTCTTTTTTTTTTTTTTTTTTTAGGGGTGAGAGGAAATCGTTGACTTGTACTTGCAAGTTTAATTGCCTTTGATAGAATAGTTGTAGATCTATGTTCTTTCCAAGATGCCTGTTTTGCATCTGCTTTAGAAACCAAAAGCTGAGTAAATCAGCTGGGGATGCACTTAATGCCTCAGGAGTATCAGTGTCACAGGAGGGAAGGCTTATCTTACCTGATCTTCCTCACAATAGTGCGACATTTGGAGGGGACATAGAAAAGTGCAGGAGAAAAGTATTGGGGAAAAAATGAGCAAATATCTTTCTGGGCTAAAAGTGAGAATTGCAAGGAGAAGGCAGTAGAAAGGCTCACAGCTGGAACTAGTGGCCAGAATACGCTTTCTTAAGGCGCAGTCTCATCTTTACTGTGTTTCAGTCCAGAGCAGAGAAGATCTGAACACCTTGATAGGTATAACTCTGTAGATGCAAGGGAAGCAATTAACTTCAATGGGGTAAACTGCAAATAGAAGTCAGTTGTCTTTTTGGTGGATCATTAATGTTCTGCCTTCCAAAGACCCTTTTTCATACTTCTGATAGCATGTGTGGCTTATTCTTAGTCATGGAAACCCAGAACTGGGAGTCTGATGTCACCATCTCTGCGGTTCTTTCTGTATTTGGTTTCCTGCTTTCTTAGATCTATTTCCATCCTGTCTGTCTCCAGATACTTATTAAAATAATTCCTGGTGAAGTGACAGGCACGCTAAGACCTGAAAAAGAAAGCAAGGTGAGGATGACTGAGGGTGCTGATAAAAGGCAATCAACTGGAGAGAGCAAAGCATGAAGCATCAGATGTGATCTCTCTGGCATGTGCCTAATTACCATGTGCCTGCAGGCACGCAGCAGGGCAAGAGCTGGGAAGTTCACTGAGAAAGTTCACTTGGTTTCCCTGCACTGCTTCTCCCACACAGGAAGAAAAGGTGAAAAAAGTATTCCCTAGGATAAGCAATAGGACTCTGAAAGGCAAAAAAAGTCTTAACCGGAGTAGTGAAGCAGATAATAATGTAATTAGAACTGTGAAAATTTGACAAAGGATTGGACTAAGATGACTTGCGTCCCCAAATGCTACAGGAAACTGGGAAGGAACTAGAGCAGCCTCCCCCGAATGAGCTTCTGATACATAACCCGTAACCCTTATTAACTGTAACATGAGTTGCGTGTATGCCACAGGAAGAGTTTCTGTCCTTTTGAAGTGCAGAGCTTCCAAAGGGCTGGGAGGGGGGTTGCGTGCAGTTTACGAGGAAAACAAGGAGTAAAAATACTGTAGATGTCTTTGCTAACAAATGAGGAAAACTAGGGAGGGAGGAGGTTGCTCAAAGCTGGTGACGAGATTTTTTTGCCAGGAGTGGTAGAGCTGCCATTGAAGTAAATAAAAGTCAACAGTTAAGTAAAAAATATTTTCATTCCAAATCTATACCCAATTGGCAGCTGTTAAATTAGCATCACTGTAATTTGTGTTCCTGTGAGTAGGGTCTGTCTTGCAGCATGTTTGCGGTGGACCTAGCCAAAGACAGCACTGAGCAGGGCATAGGTTTCTAGGCACTGCTGTGGTACAAATAATAACAGCCCTATCCATCTTTGCTGCTTTTCCTGACATACTTTTGGTCTGATGCAGTGCTCCATTTCTATCCATCACCTTGCCATTATTTAATATAAAAACAAAAAAAGTCATAAGAGAAACACAGAAAAATTTATCTATGGAGATGCTGCCTCTTGCTGCCCTTAAACAAGGGTAATAAGAGAACACAGGAGTCCTTTGTTGGAGTCAGAGTCCATATTCTGTTTCTGCCTTTCCTAAAAATAGTTTATTTACTTATTAAAATACATCATTTGCAGCACTTGTGGAGGGGAGAATGCTGTTTTCCTTTGGTTTTCCTTTTTAATGTAAATGACTGCTTGAAACTAAACAAATAGGTTGTTTGGAAAAAATGAGGCAGTTTTGCTTTTTTAAAAATACTGTATTTTATTTTATTTTCTTTACATTAGTAACATGAACACTGCTTTATATAAAAACGCAAGTCTGTGCTACACTCAGTTCTCTGCACATATCCCACATATGCACATTATGTATCTTTCAGTATGTTCTGAGGTTTTTCAGATTATGTTTAAGAATATGTGATTTAGTATGAAGATAACCCTGAAAAAAGTAGAATAAGGATAATATGTGGCTATTTCCTACTAACATAAGGCATTTCCATATGGAAATATCCTTATGGATGTACATTCTTTCCTTCTGATCTGATTTCACTCATTTTTGATGTGGTAAAATTGTCCTTAGACTCTTCTGAAAATAGCAGATACCTTCTGTGAGGCAGAATGAGTGAAGGGTTTTGCATTCTAGTGTTATAAAAGTTGATTCAGCCTCATTAAGATGAATGGAAATACTCCCATTGATTTCAGTGGAGTCGAATGAGGCTCATATCCTCAACATAATGAAAAACATTATCCACATGACTCTCATTAACTCTGTTTGCAAAACAGACAGCAAGATATGACTCCAAATTTCTTCTGAGACATACTATGATGATGATGATTATCCTGTAGAGCAGAGAAATGTACCTTGTGTTTAGAAGGGGATAATTCACTGCCTGAATTTTGCCATGAGTTTTTTTCCCCATTACACTTTCTTGCTTAGGCTTGTTTCATGTGGCAAAGGCATCTTTGGGGTGGCTGCTCAGGAGCACCCATATGAAAAGACAGGTGATGAGATGTTAATGCAGCCATTGTTTTGTGGGTTAGATCTCCCTGGCAGAGGGCTGTTCTGCTGTGGGTTGGGGTTGCAGTAAAAGGCAAACTGGTCACTCCTTCTGGTAAGAAAATGTTAAAAATAAAATCCAACAGGTGACTTGTACACTTTTGGGAAAGCTACTGTAATACTTTGGTGTGATTTTTTGTTTAGCGGTAGGAAATCTCATTTCCTTACACTTTTTTTTAACCTTGTAAACTTATTTGCAAATTGTGACTTGCAACAGGAGGGCAAGATGCCAAGATATAATCGACTAACACAAAAGAAGTGCAATTTGGGCAGGCAATATGAAGAACCTAGTCCTATTGAAATCAGGGATGGAATTCCTGTTGATGTCAAAGGTGCTGTTATTTTTACTTTTGGTTTCATCTGTTCCTTCAGCTGTTCATAATCCTGTGAAGTGATAGTATAGCTTAAGCCTCATCGTATTTGGTGTTTGGTTTAAAGTCCCAACTTCTGCAGTCCTATAATTCTATAACAGATTTTGGCTTGTTTTGAGAAAGGAATTTTCTTGTCATTGGAGGTAAAAAGAAAATTTTTAAATAGTAAAAAAAAATTTAAAAATCAAGACCAAATAACAGAGAAGCTTAAATGCATCACTTTTAAAATCATATGATACGTAAACTTGTTTAAAGATGTTTCACAGATCACTGGACACAGCTATAAGGTAGAAGGTGTAATGTAGGTGGAGCTCTGGATGTATATTTTTTGGTAGTGAGGGAGAATACCTAAAACTTTTTTTTATTCCCCCAGCAAATTGAAATGACATTCTGGAAAATGTGGGAGATGTGGCTTGCCAACTTTAAATACTGAGCTACAATTCAAGCAAGATTAAATGTCGTTGAAGATGGCAGAATCAACCAGCACCATGGGTCTGCTGACCTCAGGCTTTGCAGACACATACACATGTGAAAGCCCCAGTGTTTTTTTTTTTTCCAATGGATCCTTTAAGTGTGACAGGATTTCTTAATTTATTTCTGCAAAGGGAGGAGATACAATATGGGCTGCACGTCCCCGTTTATTACTTTGAAGTGGTTGCCAAATGTTCTTTTCAAAAGTGATATATTTTAACAAATTTCATGCTTGCTTGTTTTTCTTTTAGTGTTGATTTCCTTTGGAAATGTTGTTTGGTTGGTTTTGGGTCTTCTGGTGTGTGTCTATGTATGTGTGAGGAGGAGGGTTTGGAGGAATGGAAGGAGGTGGTTTATTTTTCTTTTGCACCACAAAAAGAAATAACTTCCCCTTCTCCCTTGTGGCTAAATAACAAGCTATCAAAGGCTGGGAGAAGTTGAAGCTGATGGTCCATGACATGCAGCATTGGTTCAAACAAACCAAAAGTATTTTTTCATGTGTATTTTTAAACATGTGTGCAACTTAGAATTAACCCCAGAATTCTTTTGGCTTGACTGGTCATGGGAGGACAAATGTGATTTCCTTTTTTTTCAAAATTAAAGTACAGCCACGTGCTATCATTTGCAGTATGTTACTAAAGACGAGTTCAGATGCTGATAGGAAGAGATTTCTGAGGAGGTACATAGAAATTCTGCAAAATAGCAATTGGAAGGAAAGGAGGTGCTTTAGAGAAGCTGAAAGGAGAAAACGGGGCTAATTCTCTTCTCATAGAAAATATTCAGTCATCATTAAAAGACAATGTCTCCTTAAGACCTTTATTGAAAATGGAAATCTGGTTACTCATTGCCCTACCTGTTTTCCAAGTGAATGTTTTGAAAAAAAACTTATTTTTCTTCTTGCTCCAAAGCTCCCAAAAGTACACAAAAATTGCAGAAGAAGGCAGGTATGGGAGATTGGCTCTCAACAGCCCTGTCTTTCTGTGTCTTGCTCATGTGGGCTGGTCAGTCAAAAGATGTGCTTGCTACACCTTAATGTGTAACAGCATGCTAAATAAACCTGAGGCACTTCATTATGGTCAGAGGGAACATCCTGAGCTGGACTTAACAGTACATTCTGGTTTGTGTGAGGGAGGGAGATTTTATTTGCATGAAGGGTCATTTGTGAAATCCTGCCTTGTGCACATGAATCCAGCACAGGCTCTGTGCCGCCAGAATTGCTGGCAGAGAATTTTATTGCAGTGTATTGAGCGACATGAACGGTTGTCAGCAAATCTGTTTGGCTGCTATAGCTAAAGTGAAAATTCACCTTGGAGCATCACCACCCAAATGAAAACTCTACAGCTGTTTAAAGGTCTCCTTTTAAAAAACTAACCAAAACAAAACTAACAAAAACAACAACCGACCAAAACCACCCTACTGTGACAGTGCTACCTGCTCCAAAACTTCCTCAAGTCAGCAAAGCGGAGCAGATGTTGAAAGGTCTGTTCACTGGGGACTGGAGAAGTCTCTTGCCCACATTCAGGCATTGGGAGGTATAGTTTCTGGAGTAGAGACAGTCCCCAAGTAACCTGGGGAATATGAGGGGGTGAAGGTGGTTTCCAGCTGCTACCAGTGTGGAACATATGTGCTGTGTGCCCGGCTCACAGTCCAGCCTTAGGTGACTTTTCTACTCCCCCAGGACATGAATCTTTCTGACCTTCTGAGCACAGCTATTCCCAGAAATGGAATATTAGAAGAGGGAGATGAAACTACAGAAATGGAGTGGCAGATAAATGGAAGCACCAACTCCAGGTTGCAAGCAGTAATGTGCGCTCCCACAAGTCCTCAGCACAGCTATTGCTCTCTGTGGAGTGCCAGGCTGTTACTGTCAACAAATGTCTGTTTCTGAAATTCCTGTGTATCCTTTGGAGGGTTTTTAGACCCTACCCATATTATAGGCTGGCATAGCATCTAGTATTAAATTATATAAATATATGCTTATTTATTCGTGCTGACTTGTAATAGTTCTTGTATTTATTAAGAAGATAATGGTCCTAGAAGTAACACTTTTTTTTTTGTTGCTGATTTTGGAGCAGATTTTAACAAATGCCTAAGTAGCAGAAATAGAAATTGGGTCTTAAATTTCCCCTTCCTTGTTGCCTACTGCTGTGCACTCAGAGCCCTGCACTGTGTTAGCAGTGTGCTGTTGCAATTAGCTATGGCAATAACTTCTAGCTTTCTGTTTAAGGAGTGTATAGCTGAAAGTGTTGGCTGAATAGCTTTGGAAATTCAAAACCAAGGGAGTCTACTGGGACTTGGAGCTCTTCTTGCTGGTGTTCTTGCACTTTGAAAAGCTGGTGCTTGGCCACTGCGTGAGTGATGCCTTTCACTTTCCACTGGTGGGGTTGGCCTGTGAATGATGTCTCTACCTGTGTTCAGATTACTTGGCTCCCAGGCAGGTCTTGCCTCTGGCTTAATCCAGTCATGCAAGAAGCCATCAATCTTCCCTTAACCCCACAGGCAGCAGCTGAATCCACCAACCAGTGCTGCATGGGGATGGAGGACACTAGTGAGCAGCAGCCACTAGCTCAGGGAAGAAGAGGCCCAGCTCCTTCTGCTTCCCACGCCAGCGAGTCAGGCTGATGCTGCATGCATGGAGAAGTGCATGTTTGTCTTCTGGCTGACCATTTGATGTATTGTAAAAGTGACTTTTAACAAGAGGTCATGTCACTTTTGTAAATGCATCAAAAACTTGGAATGAACAAGCAGGGGCTTGGCAGGGTTAGGAAGTGGTGAGGCTGAGGAGGGGATGCCAAGAAAAGAAGTTTTCTGGAGGGGTGAGAGGAGAGGGACCAAGGGGAGTAAGTCAAATAGGAGCTATCATGAGAGAAGAGCAGTTCCTGTCTGTAGAAGTACAGGCGGTGCTTTAGGTAAGGATGTTGTTAGCCAGGAGGCAGGTCTGGCAGGGCTTCCAGAGCTCTATAGGGAATTTAACCTTTTTGACCCTTAGCGTTTCCTCAGCATTCAGCCTGTTTCAACAAAAACTACAAGTATCTCTTTTACCTTTTCTACTTTTTTCTAACAAATTCAGAGACTTTTAACTGCAAACAGCAAACATTACATGAAGGGAAGTAAGATTTTTGAGTGTTTATATAGGAATCCATGTGGGACTGCAGTGGCCCAACACTCTGCCCACAGCAAGTAGATACCAGAAGGAGAATGGGTGTGATGGCAGGTATCCCTAGAAACAGGATCTGGTTTTATGTTCAACAAGCTCTTTGCCTCACAGGCCAGGAAAAGACTGCAGTTTTGAAAGAAGGAAACTTAGTCTGCTTAGAGGGTGGGATGCTGATAACCCCTGGCTGAAGGTCTCTAGGCCGGTGGGTGCTCTGGCAGCACCTTGCTGCCTCTGGGCACCTGCCTGAAACCCCTCTGGTGATTTTGGGCAGCTGAACATAGCACAGAGGGAGGCCCTGGCTTCAAGGAGCCCCTGGAAAGATTGCCATTGATTTCAGCCCACTTAGACCCATCACCCATGGAAGATCTATTGGTTCAGCATGCCAACAAGAGCCTGCACAAACACTTGTCTCTCCAGATTGTGAGAACATTTTTTCTCCCCTTGGAGTGGGACTGAGAGAAACAGGTTATCTCAACTGTGGAAGTAGGGACAAGGACTGGTGAGTGCTTTCTCCGAGGTTTGAAGTGTAGCTGGCAGTCTGTGGGTGTGTGGCGGCTTCTTTCCCAGAGAAACCGTGAGCTGTCCTGTCTGCCTGGAGTAGGTGTCTTGCAGCCCGATATAGCAGGAGTGTCAGCCTGGTTCTGCCATGGCTAGAGAAGCTGCTCAGGCTCAGCATCAGTGAGACGTGTGTGAACAAACGAGCAGGACATTTCCTTCCATCAACTGTTTAAGTTAAGAGAAGCAGAACTTGCACAGGGTTTGTTGAGGAATCTGTAGCACTATGCTAGTTCATTCCCATGCTTGCTGAGGAACAATTTTTTCTTCCAGTTTTGATTCCTATAATCCCTGCGTGAACACTATGTGAGGTACTGAGCTCTGCTGCTGCTCTTGATTGTGTAGCAATGGTGAAGTTATTTGTGTTGCTGTCTGTCACCCTTTAATGTTTCGCTCAAGGATTGCCAAGACTGGGCAATACCTGACTACTCATCCTTAGAAAGGATGTGTAAAGAAAAGTGTTAAAACAGGATTTTAAAAGTTATCCTTTGCTTTTTTACTAGAGGTGTGTTTCAGAACAGAATGCACACATTTGTACTATATTTAGCACACAGCAAAATTATATTACTGAAGCTCTTTTTGGTCTGCTGTTATTCATTTACACTAATTTTGTTGCTATGCTTGCTTAGAAAGAGAGACTCGAAGTGCAGCTTTGCCAAAGTTCCTCTGTCCTTCAAGAGTCCCAGCAGGATAGGTAATTCATACAATCTCATGTCTCAGAGGAATTATTCTTGGCCGCCTTCCTCCATCAGCACTGCTTCTACTTATACCATTTATTCCAGGGGGAGTTGAGCAACTCCCGCACTCAGTGCATTTGCAAATTCCAGCCCGAAGCTTACACTTGCCACTAGCTGCAAGATGCTTGCAAAAAGGAGTGTGTTGTGAGTGAAAGCAAGGGAGATGCATCAAGACGTGGTTTCTTACAAAGAGTCCTGAAAGCAAGTACAGACAGTGTATTTCATGTTGTGTATTTGATATTGAAATGACTTTGGCTCCCCCCAGCCCCTCCTTTCCACCTTTCCGTAGAAGTTTTGGCTGTCTCAGGACAGATGCAGAAGACAGAAACATGGATGTAGCTTGGTAATCAACTATTATCTACTTGATCTGCCCTCAGCTAACCAGAGAGAGAGTTCAGGACCTGTGGCTGTTAGATGGATTTGTTATGACAAACCACATCAGCTTATTATAAGTTTGTCACAATGCTGAAATATCACATAAAAAATTTGCCAGCTGTAATTCTATAAGCTCCTGCTCAGTTCAACTGAGTCAAGCTGAGTTTAACTTTTGAACCGTAACTTTCAGGGGAAGCAGGTCCACACTTCCACTGGGTCCACTGACAGCAGCTGGTGCTGTCCCCCAGCCCTGCTGTCCCTGTCACCCTGGTGCAGAGCACAGGCTTTTTCTTCTGCGACTATCTATTCTAGCAGGCACCTCCTCACTGCCCTGCGATTGGTATATTGCTCTTGGGCAGAAGGCTCATAAGCTTTGTGCTCTCGGTCTGGAAGGGAAAGAGGGATTTGGTGGTAGGTGTATGTATTTTTTTTTTTTAAAATTTAAAAGGACAACAAATTTTAAATAATTTTTTTTCCACTTTTGTCCAAAACCTTTGAATTTTTGTTTAACAAGTAATACCTTAAAAATTATTATTACCATTTTGGAAGAGTCCCGTGGGATAAAGCCCTGGAGGGAAGAGGGGCCCAAGAAAGCTGGCTCATATTCAAGGATCAATTCCTTCAGGCTCATGGGTGATGCATCCCAACAAAGAGGAAGGCAGGCAAAAATGCCAGGAGGCCTGCATGGATGAACAAGGAAGTCCTGAGCAAACTCAAACAAAAAAAAGGAAGCCTGCAGAGGGTGGAAGCAAGGACAGGTAGCCTGGGGACAATACAGAGACACTGTCTGCGAAGCCAGAGATCAGGTTAGGAAAGCTAAAGCCCTAACAGAATTAAATATGGCCAAGGACATTAAGGGTAACAGGAAGAACTTCTACAGGTATGTCAGAGATAAAAGGAGGACTAGGGAAACTGTGGGCCCCCTCCGGAAGAAAGCAGGAGACCTAGTGACCCAGGATGTAGAGAAAGCTGAGGTACTTAACGAGTTCTTTACCTCAGTCTTCACTGGCAAGAGCTCGAGCCACACTGCCCAAGTTGCAGAAGGCAAAGGCAGTGACTGGGAGAAGGCAGAACCACCAGCTGTAGGAGAAGATCAGGTTCGAGACCATTTAAAGAACCTGAAGGTGCACAAGTCCATGGGACCTGATGAGATACACCCACGGGTCCTGAAGAAACTGGCAGATGAAGTTGCCAAACCACTATCCATCATATTCGAGAAGTCATGGCACTCTGGGGAAGTTCCCGCACACTGGAAAAGGGGAAACATAACCCCCATTTTTAAAAAAGGAAATAAAGAAGACCCGGGAAACTACAGGCCGGTCAGTCTCACCTCTGTGCCTGGCGAGATCATGGAGCAAATCCTCCTGGAATCTATGCTAAGGCACATGGAAAACAAGCAGGTGATTGACGACAACCAACACGGCTTTACCGAAGGAAAATCATGCCTGACAAATTTGGTGGCCTTCTACAACAGAGCCACGGCGCTGGTGGATAGAGGAAGGGCAACAGACATTATCTACCTGGACTTGTGCAAAGCTTTTGACACAGTCCCACATGACATCCTTGTCTCTAAGTTGGAGGGACATGGATTTGATGGAAGGACCACTCGCTGGATAAGGAACTGGCTAGATGGCCACACTCAGAGTTGTGGTCAATGGCTCAATGTCCAAGTGGAGACCAGTGACAAGTGGTGTTCCACAGGGGTCAGTACTGGGACCAGTGTTGTTTAACATCTTTGTTGGAGACATGGACAGTGGGATGG
>WKFP01014071.1:187844-201649 GCA_011057875.1 Pterocles orientalis | reverse complement strand
TCCTTTAGGTCTATACTACAGAAAAAGATTTTCTGTGTTTGTTCTATGTTTTTGGATATTGTTTAATGCACGTCCTATTTTTATATTCAGAAACATGTCAAACTCCATTTTAAAAGTGATTTTTGCTTTCAGTATCTAAAGAAAAATAGTCCTTATTTTGCTCATACTTACGAGCTCAGTTCTGATTTCTTCCTAGGTTGAATAGCTCCTGTTCCTCTCAACTGCTTATACAATGCATATGTTTATAGACAATAATCATACCCCTCTTAGCCTTCCTTTTGCTGTTCTGTGGAAGCCAAACTCTTTTAGTCTTCTCTCAATTCTGCAATTGCTTTTGAAACCCTCTCTATACCTCCTTCAAGTTAAAATCACCTCTGAGTTCTGGTGACCAGAGTTTTGAATTATGATATGTCAATTCAGGCTCATGTAGTTAATCAAAATTTAGGCAGAGAAGATCTTCAAAGCTTCCTGTGCCAAGAAAAAATTTTAACAGCTTAGTTAGATATGATGGCTGGCAAGCTCATGTGGTCTCTTATTTTTTCGTTTTTTTTACCTTCACATTACTATACTCCTTTCATCATCTGATCTAAAGCTTTGCCTATCAGACTAATGTGCCTACAGCTTCTGGGGTCATTTCCCCTCCTTTCCATTTTCAAAAAAGTAGATGGTTTAGGTTTTCTTCAGTCTCCAGGTCTTGTATGGATTAGATCTAAGAGCAGGGTGATTTGTTTAAAAACCCAGTAAGAAATCTTCACCCTGTAATAACAGATATGCTAGCAGAATAACTGATCCCAATAAATTTTTTTTTGTCTTGGGGAGGAATCTTGGCAACATGTTTTTTAATGCTGTTTTAAATTTAAATACATCCCAGAAACCAAACCTTGGACCCTAAAACCCTGCAGTGCGTCTATTTACAAAGGTCAGTTCGTGAGTTTTCAGCTGTTGTCTTCAGTGCTTAAGGGTCATTATATAGCTGGAGTCTCCAGTTGGAAGTGTGCCTGGACTGTGGATTTTCCAGTTAAGTAACACATGCCAGAGCCTTAGTTGGCAGAAATATACATTGCCCTTCTGTACAGTTTTCAGTTGATTATCATTTTACCTTATTCCTCGACAGAAGTCACAGGCATGTAAGTAGGGCATGTGTTGCTTCATTGAGCCTTATCCTTAAAATTCCGTGTACTATGTAGGGAGCAGAGCAATTCCAAGTTCCCGATCTCCCCGTTTTATTAAATTTACATGTGTAAAAAGTATTTATTGTTTTCATGTAAAGCAGTCATAAGCTCTGTACTTTTCTAAAAACAAATTCAAAGCAATAAATATGTCGGTATTTCTTTACATGCATCAAACTTACGCTGTGTGAATAGAAAAGGACTTTTATAGAAGAAGTTCGAAGGACTTGATCTTGTTCGATCTTGGAAAAATCTTCTGCTGATCAACAGGTTTGCCTGAGGAGGAGCTGCACGGTCAGGTGTGGTGGTATAGCAGTGCGGGGCAGTAGGCAGGAGTTGTACAGCAGCTCTTCCACCCAAAATGAAAGTCTCTGCTCCAGGTGTTCACTGTTTGGGGCGCTCTGCTGAAAATAATACACTTTAGTTGCTTCAAAAGAAAAACCATAATACTAGTCTATGTAGTCTGTGATCCCTCGTGAGTGTGAAATAATGGCACAAGAACATCACCCACAAAATACAATATGGCCCTTTCTGGGAAGGCGTTTAATCATCATAATCACACATGATTATGGCTTTTGATATGAAAAGAGAAGTTTCTTAATAGAAATACTCCTTTTTTTATCTTCTGCTTAAAACTTCAATTCGCTGTACTTTTCCTTCTGACTCTAAAGCTAAAAATTGCCAGGTTATTCTCAGTTATGTGAATAAAAATCAGTCAAGTACCATTATGAAGGCTGCCTACAATATGCTTTATATTTTCTTTTGAAGCCGGTCCTCCCTCAGCTCTTTCCTCTTTTGAATATAGCTGCACCTCATCAGTTTTCCTTTTCCTCCCGCTGTTACCCAGTTGTGTGAGTGGGACGAGCAGCTCCACAAGAACAATTTCAGCAGAACCAAACGAATTCCAACAGCTGTGTTGGTGGTGCTTGTGTCTGTGCGGTGCCTACTGCCACCTGCAAGAAAACCAAGTTGTTTGGATGAGACATTTCTAGTTTTGTGCCATGGTCGTGTTTGTGTTGCCCTGAACTTGAGAGACAAGCTCCTGTTGGTGTAGGATTTCCCGTTGCGTCACAGCTTAGTGCAGCAGGATGCAGCTTCTGAAGGAGTCTCCAATGAACTCTGTAAAACATTTAAGGCAAGAAAGAAGCTAAATAGCTCATCCCCAGCTGACTGGCCATAGAGGTAGCACGCTCTAATGGGAAACTAAATGACCAGGGACCCATTTCTAGCTCTGCTAGGGATTGATTTCTCACTTGTTTATGGCACATCACTGATAACCAGACTTGTCTGTTCACAAATTTCTCCAAAAACCATCAGGTTCCTGTCATTGTAAAGCTCTTAACTCTCATGTAACTGGTTGATATCCAGCTCTGTCTCTCCAGGGCACACTGCCTTTCCTGGAAAGGTAGAGCACTGGTAGTTAGAGTCCAATTCAAAGGCAGCAGCATTGTGAGGAGACTGCGTGCTGATGGGTGTGGGACTAAGATATAGAGATACTTTTCCAGCTTTGCCACGCTTTCCTTCTGTGCTGCTGGGAAATTACTCCATATACCCGTTTCTCATTTCACTCACTGATTGTCTGGTATATTTAGGCTGTAAGATCTTAGGGTTGTGGCATGTTTTGTCATGTATATACCGATAACAATCAGGAGAAGTAATTTTTTTTTTTGTCTACCAAGCTGAGCTTATACCTGATCAAAGCAGTGGTGATTTTGGACTAGAACTGTAGCTTCAGACATGGCTGAAGAGTGGGCAGACTAAAGTTTTTTCTGTTGTTATGGAAACTTTCTTTTTTTTCCAGTGCGTAACTTTAAAAATCTGACGTGATTGCTGATCATAACGCACTGACTCTTTGGTGTGTCCTTTATCTCTCTCTTTGTGCTGGTCGGTTTGCTGTGATAAAGGCTGGTAGCGAATCTTAAGTTCTGCGTGTTGTTCTGTTTCATGACTATTTCTTTGCACTGACTTGCATGGCAGTATCTATGCACCAGTTTCTAGGCTCCTTAGCCACAGCTTCTTTAAATCCAAGTAAATGAAATTTTCCTTAGGGAAGCCACAAAGAACTATATGCATAGATGCAGAAGACTTGTTTTGCTTTCATTATTAAAGGGGTACTTAGCAGGAAAATTCCTTCTGGTATTTTTTTCTTAATAGCCCAGTACTTTAAACTGCAGGCTATTTTCCCTGTACTATAAAATGTTGCTGTTCTTACGTTTCCAGGGATACACTGAGAGACTAAGATAGCAAAAACTTTCCAGTTTGTGGCTTACTCTTCTGTAGGAGTGCTTGCTGTAAGGGCCTTTCAGTAGGGATGTCATGTAACTTGGCTCTTCAAGAAGAACTTGCAAGCAAAGAAACCTTGCAAAGTATTTGGAGTTTATTCCCAGAGCAGTTGAATCGAATAATAAGTACTAGTTCTTGCAGGTGCTGAGTTCCTCTGACTCTTTTTGAGTTAAGAAGAGTTAATGACCACTCAGATGAAGCTTAGCTCAGGTTCAAACTTGCAGATAATTCGTTTTGGGTTGTAAGAAGTCTTTCTGCTCAAGTGATTTTTGAAAAATTTCTATTCCCTATGATACCGAATGCCTTGAAATCGTTTGCTTGGAGAAGATCATCCACCATCTAGTTACAGGTGATTGTAGTTGTGGTCACCTCACCAGGTGCTTTAACCACAAGTGCTGGGAGAGCTGCCTGGAGAGCCAGGTATAATGGGATCCCAAGTGCATCACTTACCTCCTTGTCTAATGAACCATATTTATTTACTTGCAGAAAGCAGAACAAGAGAGGCTGAGGAAGCAAGCCAGAGAGCATCCTAGAGAGGGCTTGCTGGGAATTCATGGGGTAGGTGGGACAGTGGGGGTCAAAGCTATACTCGAAATCGGACAAAGCACTAACCTTAACCATTCACTTACCTTAATTGAGGCTGATGCCACAAGTTGTAAAGAGGGTGAACATCTGCCTGGACTGTTTGGTCTGAAATGTTAGTCCAGACGTAAAGCACTCATGTGGTTAAAGCAATGCTTAAAATAATCCCTTCTTTTTGGCCAAGCTGCTGCACTGTGTAAGCAGAGAACATCTATGTTCTTTCTTCTATCTCCATTACTCCGTGCCTCAGTGGATGCCTCTTAGTGCTGTAGGTAGCAGAAGAAATGAGAGAGCACCTCTGCTAACTCCATGGGGAGATGTAGTGCTGATGACGACAAACAGCTCCCCACTTAAAATAGTTCCTAAGAGAGAAAGGTCCAAGAGTTGAATTTCCCCTGTGTGTACAGTGAAATGTGCCTGGCCTCATGCTCTGAATCAGCCTGAAGCAGCTGGGGCTGCGGGGATTTTCTGCCAGCATTTATTGGCCAGAAAGGAAATGCTTGAAAATAAGTGATTTTGAGTGAAGTAGTAGAGGCAGCAAAGTGTTTGCTGTCACTCTCACCCCTCAGGAACAGCTGTGCCTCCCTTTTCTTTCTTTTTGGCTGCCAGGGTAGTGGATTTGTTTTGGTCTTTGCGTTTTGTAATAGATCTTTAGAAGGCAGAGAATTTAGGAATCGCTTTAACCAAGTTTGAACACAAAAAGTTTTAATAACTCTTTGGGAAGCCAATGACTAATCTAGAAATATGTGTTTAGTTTAATCTAAGTATTTGTTCCGTTATTTGAAGGCATCTCAATTGCTTCTTTATAATCTTTGTGAGAGAGCATCACCTGCAAGCAGCTGGAAGAGGTATGGTTGTTTTGGGCAGATTGGCGAGCTATAGCAATAATATAATATAATTGTTAAAAGGCGTAAGTGGGAAGGTAATAAAATGTTTTGAACTTGTGAAGAACAACTTTATGCAGAAAAAAATTTTGCTATTGTCAGGGAGAGTTTTACCGTTGACTTCAGAATGTACACGCTACTTAGTTGCTTGCTTATTGACACAGCAGATGATTTTGATGACTGATAATTGAACTGAGTGCTGCCAGGAGGAAACATGGAGACAGTTTCTTCAGGGACAGGTTCTCTCTAGTGGGATGCAGCTTATGAATTATGTAACGGGACTTTCAGGGAAACACACTGCTACCTCAGCTCAGCTCCCATTAATGTCATTGACAGCCTTCCTATTTCTTCTTGTAGCCGTTGATGCAGGTTTCGGTTAAATCAACCTCACCAGTCCTCCACAGTTTTCCTTTGGAATGAGGAGACAAATTGGTGTGTTTTATTCAATTTATTTTCAATGGTAATAGGGAAAAAATATGGATGTTTTTAACAGAGAGGTTATTTATGACATCCTCTAGCTGTGAAAGCACCTTTTCTAAATTAGCCCTAAATGTTCACTCTCACTGCAGAGAATTTCAGACCTTGAGTTAATCTGAGTGGGGCTGATTTATCAGTATATTGTCAAAATCTCTGAAACCTGAATGAGCTGTATTCTATAAATGTTTGTAAACTGCTGAGTTTGCATATATGTTTACTCTGAATTGGTAGGGCCACATACTTCTTTAGCATGACTTGCAATTGTTCCTGGTAAGATTCAAATGTTGATCTTAATATTTTCCTTCTAACATGTTGTAAGGAAATTAGTCACTCATAGTTTTATTTTAAATAACATACCGAATAAAAATAAAAGTAACAGTAACCCAGAAGTGCATAAATGTTTTGCTTCAAGAACTATTCAATACTTTCATGTTCAGAAAATAATAAAATTGAGTCTTTTTATGTTAAAGAAACATTTCATTATGATTAACTATTCCAAATAGAAGATGTTAAGTCTCCCTTTGAAGTTGGTTTCAGCAAAATGGCCGTTTCCCTTTGAAAACTTTCACCAGATGTTGCCATTCAGTAGCACTAAATAGTGCTTGTTTACAAAACTGGCTTTGTTTTTCCAAGTTTATTTTGCTAGCACTGTATCAGAGAAACTCTGAAGGCAGAGTGTTGTGTCTTCTATTAGACTGACAGTAATATTTAGAAGAGTTAGATAAGCTTCTATGCACACAGTTTCCTCTTCAGATTTGAAACTAGAATCAACGGATTTCAAAGCTAGGTGGAAAATGAGTTTTCAGAGTTTGATTAGTCGTGCATTAGTTAGACCATATCCCTAAACGGTGATCGCTACAGCAACATGACCGTGAGAACTGCACTCCTCAGTTGCCGGCAACATGCAGCAACATTTCATACAACGGGAAAAAAGAACATCTGACCAGAAGGGTTGTGGAAATGGAGGCTGAATGATACACGACTACTCAGCCACAGTGAGTAGTCAGAGCAGAGCAGAATTATTTTTGTTAGGGATGTAAGTAAAGTAATTAGATATCTGGACTGACTAACCCGTGCAGCTGGTGTAAGGCACACCTGCTTTTGCTATGTCTCCTTGACATAGTTTTTGTGAAATTCTGTAGGATACTTGGTCCCACTCTCAGCCCACCGTGCTGCTGATGGCTCTTCAGCAGAGCTCCCCAGGGGGATTGATAAGGAATCCTGCTTTGTAGCTGGGGTTACATCATGAGCAAGTTCCCAAGATATTGGGGTTCACTTGGCATCATTTTGGGCAGTTCAAAATAGGAGTGAGCCAGATCCTCAGCTGGTATAAATTGGTATTACTATATTAAATTCAGACGAGCCTAATTGTAAGTGCTCAAGCAGTCTCTGAGGGTTGCACAATCTATTGCTTTTGTGTGTGCTCACCCATAAAAGTGAGATTGCACAATCTAGCCCTATATGAATGCATTTCTGTCTCAGCAGCTAATTGAAAACAAACATAGTAGGATTAATAATTCCCTTTTCTGGAATTTTCTGTATTATGAATTACTGGAGGGATCTACCACTTGCATTAAGAGATGTTACTCTATTGCAAGATTAATGAGTCCCAACAGCAATGACTGGAGGTCTCTAAACAGGGAAAAGTTGGACTTGCAAAGGTTTTTGGTTTGGATTCTTTTTTTCTTTTTTTTTCTTTTTCCAGTTGCTATGGCTTTCGTGCCTCATGCAGCACAGAGTGCAGTTTTCATGCCTGCATGGAGGAAGTCAGTAGCAAAACTCCTGTTGACTTAAGCAGAGAAGGGCTTGGGCTGTTTTGCTGCACAGGAAATGAGGCATTTTTCTGTCTGCTACTGAAGTGTATTTTGCTTTTACAAAAGTCTGTCCGTATTTTGCAATAGGGAAATAGGAAATTGTCATTTCTTTCATTTGGGAGGAAGCTGCTCTCTGTCCTCTTAATTAGTTGTTTGAAAGATGAAAGCAAGTGCCCAGGGGTCAGGGAATTCCAGGAGGTTGGGTATTTTTGAACCAAAGAACTTCTAAGAAATGGCACATTATGAATTCTGATTCATCCAACCCCACTGAATGCTGCCTGCTGAGACACTTAGGTGGATGCATATACTGCTCTCATCTACTTAATTTAGTGCATATGCTACAGCATCTATTGGGCTATTGCTTCTACTGACCTGAACATACACATAAAATGTGTTTATGGAACCTGGACCATTCCTTTCTGATATCAGATGGTAGCTGAGACTTGGGACTTCATTTTCCTGTGGCTTTCGTAATTACTGCCTAGGAGAGAATCCCCCTAAATTAAATGGTCTTGTCAAATTGGCATATAAAGGAATATAGGGATAGGATTATAAAACCTGCTCTCTGCATCAGAGAGTTAGCACAGCAAAGAGGTAACAGTGCAGCAAGGCCATAAGATGGATGGTCAGGGGATCAGCCTTTCCTGTAGCCATGCCAGCTGGTCTTGTCAAAGTAGCCTCACAAAACTCTTTTCTTCCCCTGTTCTTCTTAGACTGTTCTTCCTAGGTCTTGGGTCCTCAGGCTATCCCATTTTCTGCAAGTGCCTTGGTGGCATGCAAATGGCTTGAAAGTAGTAGTCAAAACTCCCAAACAATCCTATACCTCCTTGTCCTCCTCCATCTGTGAGGATGCAGACCCGAGCAGGCTTGTTCAGGTTCCTTATACTGTCTTTGGGATGCTGGTCATTCCCTTTCCTATGTCTCTTTCCATTGCTTGTTATTCCATTTAAAAGGGTCTTTTTATATTTGTGTTATGGGAGGTCTAGCTGCACTTTTGTAAGTGAATAAATGATTAATTCTGTTCGTTGTTCTGTTTTTTAAAAACTAAAATGCCAGACCAATCCAACCAAAAAAACTTTTGAAATTCACTCTGTGTGTGGCTCAGCATCTTTAAGATCTATTTTTCTTTAGCATCTTTCACTTCTCTCATGTGTTTACTGTTGAAAGCTTTATTTTTAGTGCTTGTCAGTCCTTTCAGTTGGCAAAATCTTATTTTAAAAACATGCTCTGCATGTACCCATAGCTTCTGTAGAACATTTCATAGTGGGCCAGAGACCGCTTTGGGGTGTGAGTATTATTTGTTGTGGTAAGTATAACCCCGGCCTCTCACCTCGAAGGCCACGTTCTTGTCCAATAACTGCAAATCTGGGCACGTCTACCCTTGCCAAGTGCATCATCCGTAAATCTGAAGTGTTGTTGTCTCCATGCTCTGTTCTGCATGTTTGCTCTGTGCAGTTTCTGCTGATGGACTTTCAGCCTCTCTCTGCCCTGCCTTGGCTTCCCTTTGATTGATGCTTATATGCCAGTTCTTGGCCCTGATTTTCTTTTCAGTTTCTTGCTTTTTGTGCGATGTTGTCTGGTCTCCTTCTGCCTGTAATTATGTCGTGACTCTTCTGTTTTCCTCCTTAATTCTTGCTCATGAGTGTGATAAACCCAAATGTAATTCTGCCATAGTTCATTGTTCTCTCTTCTGCCAATATTTAAATAGCCACATGCCTTAACTCAAATATAAGTCCTTCAGTATGCCATTTTCATGTTCCGTTTAAAGTTGCACCTGAGGCCATACCTGCACACACAGCTATTTCATAGTGCTTCTTTGGCTCTTTTCTCTCTGATTATGTATTTTTATATACATATATATATATATATGGTTGGTTTTTTTTTCCTGTGTTGAGCAGCAAGTTTGTCTTCCACTGGTGGTATATCCCAGGTGGTAATGTGATGTAATTTGCACTGTCATATTTCACAGGAACAACTTGAGAGAGTAACGGAGTCATTCCCTTCTCCCATCGCTTTTTTAAAAGAAAAGAGAGGAGGAACAAATTCTGTTTTAATTGGCAAATAATTTGTAGGACCTGCACAAGCACTAGCAGTATCATGCTGCATTTTGAGATGCAAATGTGGCATGGACTAGATTACAGAAGAAGTAAAATACATGGAGACATATTTGTACTACTCTGACATCACTGGGATTCAAGACATAAGTTCCACCGAGAGGGGAATGATATGAATGTGGGATTGTTATAGTAAAACCCAGGGACAGATCTGTGGATGGTAAAAGTCAGCATTGCTTTTTTACCATTGCAATCATTTCCCTTTGATGAGGAGCTGGCCCCATCCAGGCCTGGAGACCAGTCATATTGGGAGATGTGGAGCTAGTGCTTGCTGTTCTGTACAATTTTTAGATATTCCTTACACCGTTGTCTCACTGAATAGTGAGAGACTACTCGGACTTTGATGCATTAAGGGCTTTTCTGTACTCAGTACTGAGCTTTGCCCTGACTCCTGGTGTAAGTTGTGCTCGTGTCGGGCAGGATAAGGATTGATGTAATTTACACCTGGAAGCAAGATCAGTTTAAGCTGGACCTGAATGCTGGGTTCACAAACCATCAGGTGCTCCTGAGCTGGAACAGGGAGAGCTGTAAGGAAGCTTTTATGTACAGCAAGCAGCCATCCATGTGAGAGGCTGTAGCACTGTCGGAAGAGTGCTTGTGTCCGTGTGCCTTGTGTCGTGGTGTAGTTTGGGTGATTTCCTCAGGAGGTTTACAGAATACCACCTTTTCTGACCCTGCCTATACTTCTTTCTAATCCCTGCAAGTTTTGATACCCCTGTCCCCTTTGGGCAAGTAAGAGCAAAAAATAAAGTTCTCCGAAGTCCAAGTTTCCCTTGAACAGGCTAGATGAAGAGGGAAAAAATGCTCATGCAAGTTCAGCAGGTATTATAACAGAAGAGAACTGGAATTGATGTGGAGGAAAGAGGAGAATATGATGAACGTGCAGTCACATGAACATTTGGTGGTAGAGCTTATGTCTTTGGTAGATAACAAAGGTCTGCAAGAGCTGTGCAGGAGCGGGTCACTTAAAATGGAAAAGAAATAAGGATACAAAGTAACTTGTGGCAAAATGACATGTGCATGAGAAAATATTTTATTCTTTTTTCCTTGGAATTAAAAAAAAAAATGTACCGGCTTTGTCCAGCACAGAGATTTAAAATAATCCACACAGTATTTGTAATTACTACTGGAAGGCTGAAATGCATTGAACTGGCGTAGCTCTAATTGTGATGTGGTCACGCTCTTGCAGAAGTACTTTTAAGACGATTTTTAGTATGTAATTGAGCCATGCTAACATGGGCTAGTAGCCCAAATGCTAGTGTAAATGAGGCAGACGATATTAAGATGTGCTTTAAGATTGTCAGCTAGTGCTAAATCAGGTCACACGGTCTCACCGTGTCTGGCAGAGTGTTGCTCCTGACAACGCACGTGTACTGCTGCATGGATGTGTGTGCTTGTGAGGGAGCTGGCAACTGGGAATCGCGCTGCTCCCGTCTCTGGCATCCTTCCTCCTTCCAAATGCTCCCTGCACAGAAATGTTAAGGCGTTCAAGAAAGAACCAACATAGCAGGATCCAAAAATGCCCTGTTACAGGCTGAGGTTGGGGAAAATTGAGTTGAAGGTTGTAATTTCCTGTGTGTTTGGAGAAAGGTGAATGACCTGTGCTGATCCTGGAGGGGTGGGTGTACCCCACTGGGCTGGCACTGGCAGGTGCACCCAGGGTACTGTGGGCTCAGTTCAGCCCTGTCCTTACTGTGGCACCAGTCACTGGCAGGGAGGGTGGAGACCCGGGAGGTTATCAGGGAAAGGAGATGGCTCACGTTATATGTGTGTAGGGGAGGATGGGAATTTACCTAACAGGAACTGTCATCACATGCTGGTTTTGTTCCAAGTACAGCATGTGTTGTATAACCCACAACTTGTGAGTAAGGTATGAACTTTGAAATGCTTGTCAAAAGTACATGGTTTTTATTGAGCAATAGTCACTGTAAAATTGTTGGAACCTGTTACCATTGTAGATATAACACTTCTCGGGTTGTATGTGCACTTTTCCAAATGTTCTGGCAATAATAAGATAGGTTTTCTATTGCAGAGGCAGGTTTCTCTGTTTATAATGTTGCCTTTTTCACACTGTGACTAGCATCAAAAAGCTAAAATTGTATTAAAAAGAATAGAAAAAAAACACAGCAGCTGGTATTTAGTGATCCAAGAAATAAGCTTGACTCACATGGCTTCTCTATATTCTGTATATCCTAAGAGATGTGCACATTTTGAAGGAAAGCAAATTCTGTGTCTGAGGTCTTACTATTGCTGTTAGAATAGCTTAAGTGCAACAGAGCACTCCTTGAAACCATTCTCAGTTTGGACAGGCGTCACTGCAAACATGCAAACCCCTGACAGATGTGGGAAGCAGGGCACTTTTAATGTGGCTTTTTGACTAATGTAATAATTATCTGTTTTGCGATTTTTCCTTCTAGGAGACTGAGCTATTAGATATCAGCCTTGTCAAAGATGCCAGATGTGGAAAACATGCCAGAGCTCCCAAGGTAAGAATTTTTGCTGTGTGCTTACATGTTATATTGATGACCTAGATAAAATAGAACAGGAATTATATGCAAGAATTGGAAAAAAAAAAGTTCCCTTAGCTATTAAGAATTATTTTGTCTTTTCTCCGTTTAACACTGTTTCTGATGAGAAGTGTTACGATTGTTGAGTCGTTGTCATTTGATTCTGTATGTAAAATGCTGATGGAAGCTCTGTTGGCAGCAAGGGAACAAAAGTCCTGGTTTGTTAAGGCAAAATTATGCAGGTTCCTGGCTTCCTTGATGGCAAGGACCTGAAAGTTGTTTAGGCCCATGTTGCATTTTGTGCTGCCTGTTTTCCTCTTTCACTGCCTCTTGAGGCCAGAAAGAAGAGTTTTTGTTGTTTTGTTTTGTTTTTTTTTTTTTAAACTGTCATCAGAGAAGTCAGGATATCAGCTCCCTTAGGTCCACTCTGATGTATTGCATACTCCTTTGCTGTCTCCAAGAGACAGTCAGTTGTAGATACATGTTCTCTCTGGTGTTTTTGTTTGGACCGACACTACACATCAGAGAAAAAACCAAAGCACTCAGCTCTGGAAGCAAAATAGTGCCTCAGGGAATCACAGGAGTGACAGGAAAAAAGGAAATCTCCTTAGGGGCCTGAAATTATGGCCTTGCTGCCGCTTAGCTGCGCTTGAACCCGTGAGGTTGAAGCAGCTCAAAGGAATGCTTCTCCTGTCCTCATTTCGGAGAAGGAAGACATCTGTGTCTGGATGTCCAGGGCTTCCCCAGAGCCTGCTGCTGGGCTCCATCTTCCTTGCACCCAGCCCTGGGTGAGAGCACAGCCCTGTGGGCTCCTCAGCCCCTGGGGGGGAGGCGTTGGGAATGGGAATGGGTGTTTCTCTGCCAGAATGTGATTGTAGTCATCTCTGAACCGACTATTCAAATTTGGTTTTCACAGCTTTCCATGTAGTGCTGGCAGCATTTTAAAGGCTGAATTATAATTGAAATGCAACAGAAGTACTTTCTGACATCCACATTAATACCAAATGAGTTCACTATGATTGATGGTTCTATGATGAATAGCAATAAAGTATTAACAATGGCTAGAACAATATTTTAAAATGCTACCCGCTTTACAGAGGACATTCATGTTCTTCTAACAAAATGTTTTTAGCTAAAATTTATGCATAGCTATTGCCTCAGTGACTTTTATTTATTGGGTTACAGAAAGGCTGTTTTTGTTACAACATGTTACGGATTTGACAGCAGTGGCATTAAGTGGAGGGTACAAGAAAATCCTGACTTTTAGGGTGGTGAAATGCACCACCTGTGTGAATAAGTTTGCTTTTTGTCATTGATCTGTATTTGGGCAGAATGAAAACAGCAGCACCTGGACTGGCTGTTGATGGGATCTTGCAAATTGTGTGAAACAAAATGTTCATTTTGGGGCCAGTCATGCTGCTTTTGCTTTGATCCACATTGTGGGGCTGAGGAAAGGAGTGTTGATGGCAGGTGAGTGAACATTACAGAAGCCTTGTTTGTGTTGCATCCTCAGATGATCTAAAACTCGTATAGAATCATAGAATCATAGAATGGTTTTGGTTGGAAAGGACCTTAAAGATCATCAAGTTCCAACCCCCCTGCCATGTGCAGGGACACCCTCCACTAGACCAGGTGGCTCAAAGCCTCATCCAGCCTGGCCTTGAACACCTCCAGGGATGGGGCATCCACAACCTCCCTGGGCAACCTGTTCCAGTGTCTCACCACCCTCAAAGTGAAAAATTTCTTCCTAATGTCTAGTCTAAATTTACCCTCTTTTAGCTTATACCTGTTACCCCTTGTTCTCCCACTACACTCCCTGATAAAGAGTGCCTCCCCATCTCTCCTGTAGGCCCCCTTCAGGTACTGGAAGGCTGCTATTAAGTTTCCTCGGAGCCTTCTCTTCTCCAGGCTGAACAACCCCAACTCTCTCAGCCTGTCCTCATAGGGGAGGTGCTCCAGCCCTCTGATTAATTTT
>WKFP01014071.1:155286-187824 GCA_011057875.1 Pterocles orientalis | reverse complement strand
CCCCCCTGCCATGGGCAGGGACACCCTCCACTAGACCAGGTTGCTCAAAGCCTCATCGAGCCTGGCCTTGAACACCTCCAGGGATGGGGCATCCACAACCTCCCTGGGCAACCTGTTCCAGTGTCTCACCACCCTCATAGTGAAAAATTTCTTCCTAATGTACAGCCATCAGCATTCTTAATTTCTGAAAAAGAGAAAGAGTTTCACTTAGTTTTTCTTTCAACCTTGTTGGTTGACGTTCGCTAGTCATAATATTTTTCTGTAAGTCCAGACATACATATTTTGTGATTGTTATTGCATGTTTGTTGTTGCATTTTCCAGTCATTAACATGAGAAAAAAAAAGCTTTTTAATTCTGGAGAAGTTTTCATGGATGAAGGGTAAACATCCAAATGCTTTGTTTTTATTTAGAAGGCATTGTACTCTTTTTTTGTTTCAGCTTATTTCACAGAAATTGAAATTTGTTGAAAATGTGTAACATTTTGGTTGAGTAACTAAGTGCAAGCTGTGGATTGTCTTGTGTAATGCTTTGGCTAAGTGGACATAGTCTGTGCTCTGGAAAAAGGTAGTATTAGGCACGCTCATATTTTGTATTACTCACTAAGCCATAGCATGTGTGAAAAGGGTAACAGTAGACTGCAAAAACAGGGTACATAAATGCACTTATGCTACTGTACACTGTTCCTAAGCTCCAAGCTTTTTCTCTCTGGGTTGCTCATCCAGGAGATCTGATTTCTTTCTTCATTCCCTGTTATGTTTAGCCTAAAAATTTCCCTTGAAGGCACAAAAGTGCAGCTTTCATCCTACAGTTGTCACATTAAGGTAGCATGAGGAATGAGCCGAGCTCTGCTCAAAGAATGTTAGCACTAGGTTGCAGCCATGCAGATGGTCAGCTCTGCTTGGCATTTTGAAAGCAAAACCACTTCTCCTCCAGCTTCTAGTTTGTGATGATGGTTAAGAGTCTCTTGAAACCTTTCACTTGTTCTTCCCATTCCCTGGAGACTTCAGAGCAGAGCACCAATCCTATTCCTGACTGTGACAGCAGTGTATTGGACTAGCTCAGAAATTCATCTGCAAAAGAAAGACTTTCCTGAGCAGACCTCTGGAATAGTAACCTAGAAGACCTGGCTGAAACTACCTGGAGTAGCCCAGGACTAGACCACGGTCTTAGAGCCAAGGTCATAGATCAGCTGATGGTAATTGTTATCTGTGCTTTCATACTTTGGGGCACTATAATGAATCTGTGGCTACCCCTAAGAAGTGCTGTTACCATATGGATGATGCGACGCCTAGAGCCTCACCTCCGCTCCTCTGGGTGTAAGAGTGACTTTGTGTTTGTCCTTCTAGGAAACTCAAAATTTGTTTTCATCCTTGGCTATGCCCACCATTTCCTCCAAATAAGCAGTGCTTAAGGCTGGGAAGACAAAACAAATTCAGGAGGCTTGAACAATTCTCCATCCTTCTTTGGATGCCTAATGGCAGCCAAAGGAAATTTGTGGATTTAGGAGGTTAGGTAGACATTATGGGTCTTGGGCAGAGGGTCAGAATGGTTTTACAGCAAAGTGGGTCATAAAAATTAAAAATCAGATCCGTCAGAGTGTTTAGGTGTCTGAAAATAAGCCTATACGTCTTTCATAGGAACTTAGATTTCTGATGAAGATGGAAGGGAGATCTGGAGAGGGTACCAAAACACTTGATGCTTGAGGGATAAGAACATCATCCTTCAACCCAAAATCAGTAAGGAGTATACTCAAATGATCCCTGTGTTACTGAGAAGTGTCAGCATTGCTTTCTTCTTCCGCATTCTGTCAGGGATGAGTCCTTTAGTCTTCAGCTGCTATTTTCAGAAGCTATAACAGAGTTTTCTATCTCAATGCAATATACATGCAAAGGCTGTTCTTTGGAATAAGGGCAAATCTCGGGCAGCATAGAACACTGCAGCAGATCTCTGAGAAGAAAAATGAAAGTAATGTTCTGAAGAGAACAAGAAAAGACTTATTAATTGTGTATGTTAAGAAAAAGTGCCTGAATTGGGGGATTGGACTAGATGATCTTTCGAGGTCCCTTCCAATCCCTAACATTCTGTGATTCTGTGTAATTCAAAATGCAATGAGATTTATACAGAAGTGAGGGAATTATAAGATGATTATCAGGACTTTGCCTTTTTAGTAAGCATTAGAATCATTTAGGAAGGGAGGAAGAGAAATTTTGAGAACAGGAGATGAATATGCAGTTCATTTTTTCTTTCGGAAGACGTGACTGCCCATAAATTCAGCACAGGCTCTTTGAAGCGTGGCCTTTTCTCACAGCTTTTGGGGACTCAGAGCTGCCACCAGCATCAGCGAGGGTGCAATGTCAGGGTGCTTAGGGCTCATGTTGTTTCTATTTTGCATTCCTTCAGTGTTTCAAAAATCATTAGTTTCTATGAAGCAATTATTTATTTCCTCTTATTCACATATCACCTGGTAGTACTCTCCTGTGTTTTGTTTTGATGTGCAGACTAATGAAGAGACGTATTTTCCCCTATAAAGCTTAGTGAAGAGGTCTGCAATATAGAGTAACGCAACAAGCAGTGAAAAGAAACATACATTTTTGTACAATGAGGCAAAGAAATATCTCTGAATATTCACATTCTGTGAAGCATGGAAGTGCCACTCAAAAGAGCATCTGTGTTCTTTAGAGGGAGACATAGGTACAAATGTCACGCAGCAGTAAATATTGGTGAAAGGTTAGATGGTGAAAATTTGGCATCTGCAAGCATACTCACAGGACTAGGAAAGTCACAGTTTTTACCATCTTGTATTTACTTTAGCCAATAACAGTTTCTATGGAAACTAAGATTTTAATGCAACTGTATAAGTGTTTTTAGTAACAAGAAGAAATATCAGGATGAGTTGGCAGGAATAAGGAAATAACCCCATGGCAAATGTTCGTACTTGAAAACTTTTGATGCATTTGATCAGTCTGTTTCCCCTCAAAGATACCATAAATCATTCAGTAGGAAATGAATTTCTTTAAATGACATATGCTGTGGAACCTTTAGGAGATGAAATTATGAATGATGGGATCACTCTCATGCCAAATGTTTATAGAGCATAGTCCCCAATTTTAAAAACACTCACAGCTCCCTGGCCTCAATTTTTCTCACTTCAAGCTCTACAGAGAAAAATAATTAAAGCTTATTAATGTCAGAAATTTGCAGAGACCTCAACTACTATTAATGTCAAAACCAGCTTCTTTGTATTTAGTGGGTTTTCTTGAAATGCTCAAGAAGAGTGAAATGATTTCAGGAGTGTCTTGGCTGTAATTTAAAAGGTACGCGCTTCTTCCTCACTACAGCAGGTTTGCTGGTTTCTGACGCATCTGTAGAGAAAAATCAACATTTAATGAACTAGACGGGCTTGAAAACTGAAAGGAAAACCAACAAGGAAAGTCTAAATAACCATTTAACTGAAAATCTGGTGATTTTCAGGGAAATGAGCATGTGCAAGTCTATTTGAATTTTCAGAGCTGTCAAGGCGTCTTCTGCGTCTGCTTCTGTACTCCATTGTGCTGACTTAGAATCAGCAGGATTTTACTGACATTTGCGTAAAATTTATGCAGAGAAGCAGAAAGTAAGACTGTTGTCTGTTTTGTTGTTAATAATCTCCTATTCATTTCTTTGTTTTTTGACTTACTGCCTGAATTTACAAACGCAGGTGATGAACTTTTTGTGAACCCACTCAAAGCACACATATGCAAATAAATAAATAGCAGATAATACTTGGTTGATTTGCCTCCTAAAGGCTCTCACTTCTAATTTAACAGTCCAATGACAAGAGCCTGTCAAAATAAACCTAATTCAACCACTTGATTTCCTTATTATGTCTGAACTTAGATTTTTGCTGGCAGCTCATGATTTTTATGGTCATGTTGTTTGTTTTTCTTTTATCAGAAGAACAAAAGAGGCCTCTGTCACTTCTGAAATATTTGAAAGCCGAGTAGTTAATAATTTCTTTATGGTAAAGTCTGTGCTGGGACGATTGTATTGCGTTTAACAACCACCCTGATTAGACTGCATGTGGGAAATGGCAGGTAGATTTTCTTTCTGTCTTTCTGTCTTAATTCTTTGGAAAAGTCAGATGCCTACATGGACCGCACAGTAGAGCAACAAGCCTGCCTTTTGCAGCAGTGACTTCTGTGGCTCTGCCTGTCTCAAGTGCTGCTACTGCTGTTATTTTTATCTGCTGATAAATGCATGTTGCTTTCCCTTGAGCAACCCTGGTGCGAAATTAGAAACTCAAAGGTGAATTATGCTTAAGAAATGTTCTATTTCTGCCAAAAAGAAATAAAAATGGATTATGCATGCAGCTCACTTTCTTCCTACTAACCTTACGGATAACAGTGACATTCTCGAACATCCCCCAGAATTTGATTTTTTTTTTCTACATGGCTGCTTTTTTCATAATAATAATTAAATTACATAAACATTTTCTCTAAGTTGAGTTTTACTTTATTAAGGAAGGCTAAGATTAATTTATTTTTATGATATTTGCCCATTGTTCACATGGTCGCAGCTGTAAGGATGGCATAACGCAAGTAGCTGAAATGGGAGTGAGAGAGCTTTGCCTTGGACTCTCCCTGGGGGGATAAGCCTGGCTCTGCCCTTCTCTGCCTGCTTCTTTGGCATCGCCTCTCTTCTCCTAATAGCACCCTGCGTCTTTCACTCTTCTAAATTTTCCCCATTTTCCAGAAAAGGTCTCCCCACTGTCCACAGTAAAGTCCTGCTGCTTATTCAGGAAGGAATACAAATTTCTGTATGGCAGGACGCTTTTGAGTCTGTTTGGGGGGTTTTTTGATTTGCGTTTGTTTGTGAGGTTTTGTTTTTGTTTTGTTTGTTTGTTTGGTTTTTTTAACTGTTGCAAATTAACTTATTTGGGGAAGAGTCTCATCTCCAAAGATAAAGCTGTTGGTGCTGCTATTCAGGGAGCATACAGAGCAGGTCTTCGCTGTTCCATCACCAGGAGAAATAATCAGAAAGATTATTCATGCTATTCTTGAAACAAAGCAAAGCTTCCTGCAAGCCAAACGAAGCCTGGGGCATTAAGTAGCAGCAGAGTAGCCATTTTCTTTCTGCTTCATTGGGTCACAAGACGTGTCTCGAACATGGTGGCTTGCTTATTGGAGTGGATGAGCACAAGTGTTTTGCACCTGCACTCCGCAGCCTGCAGAGATTCCTCTACTGCCATGACATACCGTTCTCTTGGCTGCTTATGCTGGAGGCTGAGGCCACCTTTGAGGTGATCAGCATCCCACTGCACATCCAGAATGGCCCAAATTGGTCAACGTGGTTTTATTTACAACCCTCTAATCCCTAGGGAACTGGGACAGTTTCAGAAGCTTGGCATACACTGGTTAACTTAGCTCTGTCTGTGTAGTTCATTGGATTCACTATTTATTAGCATTTGGGGTGTGGTAGAAAGCACAGGGTTTTGTCCAAGGCTTTCACTATGAATCATTGCCAAAATGATTTAATTTTTTTTTCTGCTTGCTGATGGTTTTTGTTCGCTTTCTGTGCTCCTTGGGTTTTTGGTTTTGTTTGTTATATTTATAAAACATACATCTTCTTTTTGTTTGTGTACTTCCTGTGCAAAAGTACGCAGTACAAAGTATGTAACAAGAAATTCTGTATTTTAAGAAGGACTAAGGCATTTTATAGCTGTGATTTTAAAACTTGACAATTAAATTTGAAAAGGTAGGTGATGCTCAATTAAATATGTAATATTTGAGTTGCTGAGAACACCAGAGAGCATCAGTAAAGCTGTGCTTGAAATGCTACTGCTGAAGATGCTTTTGAATAAACGTGTACGTTTTTTTCCATTTTCTCCTTTAATACAACTTTTTGTGTGGTTTTTGAAGAGAGATTGGCAGAGACAGCTTTATGTGCTCCCAGGCACACGTAATACTCCAAACCTATTTTAAATCTATACATAAGCCACTCTTGTGAGCTTTCAGACTGTGACAGTGAGGGATTAAAGTAGCATACTGGAGAGCACGGACTCATCCCTTAGCCGAGCATGTGCTTTGCGCTGATGGGAAGTTAAGTGCTGTGGTAGTATTTCCTGTGATAACGTAGTTGATTGAAATCACCTTCATGCTGTTTCAGCTTGAAGGTTTAAATTCTTCCTCTTGCCTTTCCCTGCCACAGGGTAGGGCTTGCAGGAGGAGAGGTGAGTTGCAAAGTGGCATCTTTCAGCTGGTGTGTACTGCTTCTGGTGAGCCTCGCAGTTGCTGCCGTTGGCCATCACCTGGGTGCGATGCTGGTGTGCTTTCGTGTGCTCACCTCGATGATGAGGCATTTCCACTGCCAGCAGCCTTTTGACAACATTTGTGTTCTGATCAGTAATATGGGACATGTATGTCTTATTCCTGCCTTCACAACTAATAACGCTAATGAGATGAGGATCCAGCTGGGACAGCATGTCCAGCCTCAGCTACCACAAACCCACACCCACTGTCACTTGAGTCCGATAAATGACGTTTTTACAGTGACTGGCACAAAATTTAAAAATTGTTGACACAATGTAAAGTTATTTTGAAGGCCCTTTTAGCAATGTTAATATTGCCTATGTCCAATATTATCTGTTTGTTATCTTGCACCCCCTGAGTGTTCATATCTAGACGTTACCTTTTGACTTGCACTAAGATCATAAAGACTTAGGAAAGTACAACCCTTTATTTCCAGTGTTGGTTCGGAACCTAGCAGAGCAAAGTTCTGTTTCATGAGTAGGGCTCCTAAGTGCAATACTAATACAAAAACTAATAAATAAAGTGTTGCTTTCCGTAAAGATAAGGAATGATACATTTGGCCTCTGTCATGAACACTTAGTCTGAAAAGAATTTCAAAATATTTCATGGGAAAATGTAAGGTTACTAAATAACCGAGTCATACTAGTCTTTCCTTCTGAGCAGTAATCTCCATGTAAAAATATTTTATAAATATTAAAACATATATTTTAGCAGTAGTGTGGAGCCATGCATCCAGAGAGAGATCTGATGATAGTGCAGTACACTCAAACTGCAAATGTATAATCAACAGGCTCAAGTGAAAATGCCAAAGCAAAAACATTTTTTCTGCAATTGTTTAGAACAAATGATTTAATTTTCCCCCTTTTATTGGAATCTAGCTTGATGATTTTCCATAGCATCCCTTACCTTGTAAATAACTGATTGGAGAAAACGGATAGGTTTTAATTAGTTGCAAAGGTTTGATGTATATGTTATCATCCATATATAAATAGATCATTCGATATCTCCTCTTTGAACCAAGCAAAAAACCATTCAGGATTAGAAAGGAGACCACTGTGAAGCAAAAGGATTAGGCGTAGATCCTGAGTAACCATGACTAACAGAGATGCCAATTTCTTCGCAACTGGGTGAAAGTACCCCCCTACTCAGCTCTGCAGGGAAAAAGCATTTTACTGGCAACAGGATAGCAAGGTGCTGAATAGCTGAAGATGAGTGGAGGGTGATCAGTGTTGGGCGATCACCATTGGTAAGTTCGTTATCGGTGTTGGATGGGGCCGCCTGCATGCTGTGGTGGATGTCAAACTTTGCCTGGACACCCTCAGGCATATGGCAGGAACTGAGGAGTTTGTGATTGAGTTTAAATAAGTATAAACTATCTTTGGTCAGAGCTTGTAACTCAAGAGATTTGTTTTTGAGATTTAGAGGAGTTATTAAGAAAGGTTGTTTTTTTTTTTTTTTTTTTTTAAATACTGAAGTTATTTAAGCTTGCTTAAATGTCATTAGAACAGCTTTGAGCTTCAGAGTTCGTTATCTACATTAGCACTTTCCCGGTCTCAGAGCTAAGCACATTTGGCTGTAAAGCTCTGCATTTGCCTAACGTTTGTTAATCCCTACTTGTATGCCGTCTAGTACAGATGTCTAAGAAAAAATGATGGGAAGAAACTTGGCTCTCAAAGCTAAAACTTTGATAGCAAAGTAATTGCAGTCCCTGCCATAAATAATCCTTGTTTCATCGCTGTGGCTTTTCAGTCTGTTTGTTGTGTCCCAAGGCATGTCTGTGCCGGTCAGACACTGCAGCTGCAGCAGTGATGTGATTATAGAATCATAGAATGCTTTAGGTTGGAAGGGACCTTAAAGATCATCGAGTTCCAACCCCCTGTGATGTCCATGGCAGATGTACTGCTGTGCCTTGTAATGACACAGGTGTCCTGCAGAGAGACCTCTGCCAGTATTGCAGGAAAACATTTTTTTAGGAATGTGAAAGGGGGACTTAAAGGAGAGTCAACTACAGATAAGGGAGCTAATTGGAGCAAATGGAAATAGCCAAGGGTCTGTGTGAACTATAAAGCAGCAGGAAACCATGTCTATATCCAATATTAGTATATTCTTGTTAAATTCATGTTAAATCCAAATCACCATTTTTCCAAAGTGTCAAGTAGAAATGAAACTTTTCTTTTGCTCTAGTCTGCTGTGGATGTATAAGAAGGTAGAGGCAAATGCATCCCGATATCTGTATTTTAATACAGGAGGATATTTCTGAAACCAAAACAAACCAAACACCCTTCCTTTTTAATTATAAATTTTAATTATAAATAAGATTATATTACCAACTAAGGCAGATGAATACTTCCATTTTAAATAAATCCTGAGTAGCATTTGTGTAGTGATAACAAAAAACCTTATAGCTGTATTGAGTGCAAGTCACCTGTCCCTGGCTTTCTCAGCTCCGTCGCCTCCCAGCCTAATCCTAGTTAAATAAACAAAATTATCAGCTGTTGCAGCTAGGGAGTTCAGACACTTTGTTCCACTCCTGGAGTGTTAATGAGCCATCCACAGGGATGTTCCTGCAAAATGGATGGCACAGTGGCACTCGCTGATCTACAAGCATGAGCATGCGGGAGCAAAATGGTTATCTGTATGTCAGTGCTAAAAGAACATTTTCTTAGGGGCAAAGGTTTCCTTAATGCATTTTTCAACCCCTGGTGATTCACTGAAGTAAAGTGCAGTGTATTCCTGGTAAAAACTGCTGTGTGTTAAGGCTGATACGCAGCTACACCTGATTTAGCAAGGTTTTTCTGGCCATCAATAGCATCGTGGATACCTCCTTTCCAAGAAGAAGCATTTCTACCACTACAAAGTTGAATGGGTAAAATTGCCATAGGCCATCCTTGATTTGGCTGATCTGCACTACCAGTGTATATAGACAGAATTAGGGGCTGTTTTCTGTATGTGTGTGACCTTTTGTATGGTTATTAGTGCTGTAAGTGTCCAATGTCCTTCATATTTTGCCTCTAGATGACAAAAATCAGGTTTTCGTTCCTCTTGAGAAGGGCAATCTGATGAAAAACCCTGTGTGTGGACCATGTGTCATTCCTGTTGAACAGAAATTATGTGTAAATTATGGGGATGTGTAAGAAAGTAGGTAGATTACATGTTGCCAGAACTCACCTGCTCTTGAGTAGGAACTTGAGTTCATACCCCTGAAGTGTAGATTGAATTATTAACTGGCCTAAAATTTCAAGGATCTTCCTGAAGTATGGACAGTGTACCAATTCTCTGGGATTGTGGCATGTCCTAGAAAGAGTGTGTGCAGAAGGGCAGATTTAATGCTGATGTTGCACTAAGGTTCAGCGTAGCTCTAGTTTTAGTTAGGAGAATGATCTCAATTGAATCACCAGACAAAGCAGAAAAAACTCGTGTGTAATTGTACATTACAGTAATCTATTAAAATGCAGGTTCACTCTTTTTAAAGGTGGATTCCATGTGGTTTCAGTTTGTGAGTTTGAGTTACATTGTTTAACTTGGGGAAGTCGGATTTAAAACTCAGTTACTTTTGGAGAAGAAATAGGTTTGGCTGGGAGCTTTTAGTGAGTTCTTGGCCACAGTATTTTGCAGTATTCAGTTTCTTTGTTGTTTCTTGGAATTAGAATGAACTTGCAAACATGCAGTTTAGGAACAGGGCTAGATGGTAGCTGATATTTTCCCACCCTCTTGTGCACTGCCTCTTCAGCTGGGTTCATTCCCATCAAGGGAAACTGGTTTCCATATACTAGACTTCCCGTGGTGGTTAATCACCATAACACCCATTAAAAGAACATGGTTTTTCCTTATTATTTCCAGGAGGAATCCTAAAACAAGTGTCAGTATAACTTGCAAATACTACCGTCGTAATCTGGGTTGTTTGAATTCTGCTGTATCTTCAATAGTCAGTACCTGCATTGAAGATCAGATGTGAAGTGCAGACAGAAAGGTGAGCTGCTGGGATTAGGTCCCCTCCAGCCAGCCATGAATCTGGTGAAGTTTGGCCACATGTAGGGGCTTTGGCTCTGAATTTTTTTCTTTTCTTGCAAGAAAGTTATATTCAGTCCTGGTCTTAGGACAGCGTTAAATGTTATCGTTCGTTGCAACTGGTAAATAATGAGATTTTTGAAAAAAAAATAGGTTAGAGGAAATGAGACCTTTTTGCTGTGTCCAAATACAGAAAAAAGCATGACCAGCTCAGTGATTTTTATAAGAAATCTTGTGATGGAAGGTTCTGGTAGTTCAGGGGAGCTGTACTGACTGCAGGTCTGACTTGCAGTGCATCCCAAGTGCCTTTTTCCTGTTTTGAAATTTATCCAATATTGATAATTCTGTAACTGAAAGGACACAAAGGTTTTTGTTGTTGTTGCCACTTTGAGTTAACCTCCTTCCTTCCTCAAAGATTAGTGAAATACAGAAAAAATATAGAAGAAAATGCATGTTGTAGTTGTGAATGTTTAGGATAAATGGCTTCAAAATGATGCTTACTAATGAAGTAGCAGAAGCAGAACAGGAGGTAGGGTCACAATATACAGGGAGAAGGCAGTCACATTCATCTCCGAAATAGTGGTAGCAGTTTGCATGTCATTAAAATGTTTAAAGAAAACAACAAAACCAAACTCAGGTAAACTAAAGCAAACTCCTTGAATGGTTACCTGTGTGTTGAGACAAATAAAATGAACCAGCGTGTGTCAGGATGGCTGATAGAGCTGTGACAGCAGAAGCCAGCCCTCCGAGGATGGTGGGAGTTTTGCCTTGGTTTTTGCTGAGGCTCAGGCTCCCTTCCTCCTGTTAAAGAACAAAGCCAACATGGACTTGTTTTCTGGAGTCTTTTCAGTAAGAAATTCTGAACCATGAAACGGTCATTTGGTAATTTGAGAAAGAAAGCTGATTTTAGTCAACCTTGATAAGGACCAAAGATGCCTTTCTGCCCTTCCTCCCAAAGCTGGCTTCGGGGATCTGCCCAGGCTGCTGCTTCCCTGCACAGAAGTAAGCCCTGCAGCCCACCGGTCTTCCCCCATTTCTTTGTGTGTACATGCACATCAGACAACACAGTGGTTTTGTAGGAGAAAATATCACCTTTTTCTGCAGAAATATTTATTTCTATTTGTTTTTAGCAGTAGTAAAGTCTTTCTTCACACCCATGGACTGTTGCTACCAGGGTAAACCTGGAAGTTGGTGGGTGAGTGGCAGGAGGACAGGGAGAGGAGGAGGTTGTTTATGTCTCGGGGTGTGTGTTTTACAAGTCAATGCAGGATCAACATTTTCAGAACTGCTGCAGAGGTTTGGTTTTTGCTTGGGTTTAGATGAAAGAAGAGGAGAATTTATTTTGGAATTGTTTTCATATTGTGCTTCGGAGTGGTCTGCTGTGGTAACCCCAGGCACTGGGGGCCTTGGGAGCAGAGGCTGCTTGTGGCGCAGAAATTCACTCTCACTTTGGTCAGTGCCTACAGGTCAGCTTTTGTTCTCATGGTCTACATGTGGTTTTGCTTTTCAGCAGTATGAACCAAACATCTTTACTGTAGAGGTGACAGAGTTATGCTAGTATGCACTAGAGTAGTTTAATTTAAAAGAAGTTTTTCACTCCTCCTGGGTCTTAAGAGAACGTCAAGCCCTTGCAGATGGTGACTGTTCATTTTGTTAAAGGGGTGAGATTTGTCTTTGGTTGCAAGTCATCATAAATTACACTTTAATCGTTGCATCATTTTTCCCACTGTAGTCAAAGTGGTGACACTTCTGCCTGTTTCAAAGAAGCTTTTGCTGCTTTAAACTCTTCTTGGCAATTCTGAATGTGATCTAGCTTGTTTTTAAGACACTGATCCATTTGTGGCAGTATTTCAACTGGGGGAACTAATTTTTTTTACACTGTAGGTTTTACACCCTGCTGGAGTCAGGAGAGTTGAAAGTGGTGGGAGGAGAAGTGGGATTATTTAACTGTTGCATAATAAGAGAGAAGAATTTGAAAGCTGTGCTCAGGTCTGGTCATATTTTGATAATGCTTGGCTTTTCCTTTTGGTTCATATTTAAAGTGATTTGTTCTCTGGAAGCATAATCACTTGATATTGCTAATTTAAGTTTTTGCATATGACACTTGCAAATTGTGTAATAAAAATAAACCCTTTACTGTTTTTTTTAGGTATCAGATACTAGCTTGATTAAGAGTATTTAAATACCCATGCATTTGAGAGAGAGTACTGTGTTTTTTACTTTAATTTAAAATGTCTTTGGGCAAATTACAAATGCCAAGGTAAAATTAACCAGGCTGTAAACAAATATTATACAATCTCTGTTAGCTTTCTGCCATCTGGCAAAACCCAATTACCTGTGGTCAGTTTTATGAATGAACCACATCGATGCTATTGTTGGCAATATGGAAAACGGACTCTCCCAGCTGGTAGTGCTACCGAGGGAGAAGGTGCAGTGAAGGTGGTGGTGCTCATGTCCTGGGCTCTGCCACCCTGGTGGAGGAGCCAGGAGTTGTTCTCCAGAGGCCTCTCTCTCTCTCTCTCTGCAGACCAAAAAGAGGCCTTATGCTTGTAGGTGATGGGGTTGTGAGCTTCCCTCTGCCCCAAGATGAGGTGCCTGCTGCTGGAACTGTGGATGCCTCCATGCTGGCTTTAGGAAACTTCGTATTTTTAAACTGTTGGAATATTTGGAATAATTACTCAGAGTATCTGTTCAATTATCTGTTCCAGCACTCAGAAAGCAAACTGAGGAGTCTGGGCAACTCCGCAGAGTCGAGACGAACACCTTTGCAGCACTTCTATACCGGTTTGCTCAGCCTTATTTAAAATGCCTCTTGCACAGAGTATCCACTGTGAACTCACTTCATGATGAGAGCCAACAAGCATAGATACAGAATTGCCCGAACTGGGTTAGATGGCTGAACCACGCACATCACATTTAAAGGAAATTTATTCCTATCCTGTCTGCTTGCGGAGCGTGATTCATCAGAGCACTTAGCATATGCTTAAGAAGTCTTGTTCTAAGATTTGTTTGGCACATCCAGGGAACGTGTGATCCCAGAACTGGAGAACTGGGAGACAAAGCGTCGTTTAAAGAGTTTTCTATATTAAGTAGCCCAGAATTAAGAAGAGTGATGAGAACGTAAAAATGTTGTCAGAAGCTTTCCCCTGGGTAGTAACTGTGCCTGTTCGTCATGCAGTTTGTCCCGATGATAAATTCAGAACTATTGCAGGATTATTTAGAGTATAAGAAAAACTTGCATTTTCTTTCACTCTTGGAGCTAATGTGAAATGATATAAAACTGTTTGATATAAAGTTATTTCAATTGCAATTAAATATTAGAGAGACACCTATAATTCTAACTTGCTTATAAACCAGGAAAAAAGATTAGGACAGAACGCTTTTATTTGCGTGAAAATAGTGGACTCTGCTGTAGATGCAGATGGATGCTTTTCTTTCTCCTCTTGAGTGCACATTGTCAATTGCTTCTGGGAGTACGGAAATGAATTGCATGAATATGTAGTGCAGTCTGGGCAGATGAACCCTGTACAGTTGTTCTGCCTGCTGAAAATAAGGGAGTTGGAAATAGGGAAGCTAAGAAATGCATGGTTTTTTTGTGCCTTTCTATTTGGGATCATGCTTGAGAATTGCAAAAGCATGGGTCAAAGGCCACCACATATGTGTTAATATAGGTTCTGTGGCTTCAGCAGCATGCATGAAAAAAAGCAAAGGGCACACACCAAAGCTTTCATTGAAACCCACATGCTCAGTTTTGGACAGAGGGAGCAGTAGAGTGGACTTCATGCTCGCTTGTGCCATGGATACCGTTGGTTATACAACCAAATAGGTTTAGAGTATTGTTCATCACAGGTTTATAAGCTAGATCTTAATTATATCAATTGCTGCCAATCAGAGTTCTTGGGTAAAGTAAAAATCTATTTATAGGATGCTTATCAGTATGTCACATGTTTTCCAGGTTCCTTGATGGCAGATTAAGCCTACCCCCAAAATGAAATAAAGAAAGAAATGCTTTTCTTGCTGGGACTGAGCACAGGCAAGAAGTGTAAGGCTTTCTTTGCTGCCTTCAGTTCCTTTCTCTCACATCAGAGTATGATTACAGTTTGGCAGGGGAGTTGATGTTGTTTGGGTTTAGGAAGCAGAGAGCTTAGAAATGGCTCTAGGAAATGAACAGGCAATCAACAAGCAAATCACCACAGGAAAGAAAAAAAATAATCTGTATTTCAGTGTTACTTATTCTTGAGGTATGTGGCAGCGTTCTTTAAAATTCCCATCACCTAGATCTAGTTGAATGGCTTGCTTTTAATTTTGCTTCAAATAATAAGTTGTTAGCTTGAAAAGCCAACTTGAGTGGGCTCTGCATGTCCAGGATTGCTCTTTTTCAAGTTGTTCTTGCCACTGATAAGCAGATTTAACAAAAAGAAACATCGTTGCTTTGCAAAAAAAAAAAAAGGGGGGGGGGTGACTTGTCATGTGGTACATGTTTAAGAGAAAGTAATATGTAAACTAAGAACAAAAGTGCTAATATTTGAAACTGTGGCTGGGAAAGAAATCCGATGGCTTATTGGGTTTGAAAATCTTTCTTGAAATGCAGAGATGAGTGATGTGGGCAGGGGCTGACGCTGGATTTTGTAAATCCTGGGATGGAAGGGCAGCCCGCCAGCTGGGCACATGCAGCCCAGCCAGTCTGGCTAATAATTCAACTGTTTTTCTTTGGGTTTCAGTGTAATTTGATGTGTCTGTTCTGATTTCTTTGCATATATACATTACAACCTTAATTAAAAGCTCTGGAGACTGTTTACATTTTAACAAACATAGAATAATTTTTATTTTCAAGAATGAGACTGGAGTGAATGAAGTGAACAAAAAAAAATCTGATGCATGTTTTTTAGCAAAAGACATCACAAGGGAGACTTGGAGGAAGAAACATCTATATTTTAGAAGTGATAACTGTTTAAAATAATTAATTTTAATCTGTTGCAAATATTTCTGTTCATTTGCTCCTTTGAAATAATTGATATTGGTGGAAATAATATACTTTTTTCTGGACTAGAGATAGTTTTATATTAAAAGAAATAGATTTTTTTCCTATTTAAAAGATCTTTTTCTATTCTTTGTTTTTATATGTATTATAGGGAGGAGTCCTGTTACAAAGCATGAGCTGTACTGTCTAGAATATACTCCTTTAGAAATGTGGGAAATGTTTTTGCTTATTGTTTTTAGTGTGCCTGTCTTCTGACATAAGTGACTTTTTCTCCTGAAGAGGAGAAGAGATGGATGGTGATCACATGCCTTGTCTGGTAGGAATGAAGCATCAGCATCTGACTGCGATTATCTTGGAAAGGCAACCAAAGACCAATGAGAGGACATGAAATTTTGATGACTAGCAGTCAGGGGAGGTGAAACATGTGAAAACAGCAGTAGCAGGGCCTGACACAAAGCACTGCCTGTCAAGGAGCCCCAAGAGTGAGCTGCATGTGCTGTACTGGGGAAGGTGGAGCCCACTTTTCCTTTAAAAAAGAAAGACGGGTCATGCCGTTGTGATGAACCTTTAGGTAAACATTAATTTTGCTCTCTTGAAATGCTCTACAGTCCCTGCGAGCACCAGCTAGCCATGGAGACCCCACGAAGAGGGGCAGACATCTAAATTCCTGTTCAAGACATGCGTTGGCACCAGCCCCACAGCACTGAAAGCACTTCCCTTAGCCCTCTCGTTTTGGCCACGTATTCTCAGCCCTCTGCCAGAACTCCCTGGAAGCATCAGAAGCATTTGTGCACCAAGAACAAGGGAACTCACAGAGCTGAAAAACAGATGTGCTTTTCTACCTTAGAGTCGTTGAGTTGGATCGGTTCCCCATTCCTCCTTTTGCTGTGCAGCCACGCGAGTGTGCAGATTGGCACAGAGCACTAGGGAGCCCGCAGGGCCGGGCAGGGAGCAGGGGACTGGAAGTGGGAGAGATGGCTTCTCCAAATAGTAGCTGGCAAAGCCTGGTGAAGATGGGGAGGCAGAGAACACCTTGTGCAACCTTAGCAGTTATTTAGTTTTTATTGGGCAACAGCTAAGCAAAGAAGAAGTCCACTAAGCAGCTATTAATTGGTGCAATTTTATTACTTCAATGTGTTTGTTTCTCTACTCATTCTACAGCTATATTTGCTTACCCCTAGCTAGAATCAAGAGAGTTACTACTTTGAAGTGGTTTGAAGTGCTGTATGAAGCACTTTCAGTTATGGATTTCTGTCAATGTCAGTTTATTTATCTACACCCAACCCACCAAAGTATTTATACATAGTGTGGTTGCATTTTTGGTGTGTTTCTTTCTTCTAGAAAGTTTATTTGTAGTTAGTCTTGCTTCTTGAGAATCGCATGTGAAATCCCTCTAAAACAGGAGCTCGGTTCAATGGTATGCAGCCTGCACCACTACATGTCTTTGGTTAGGATCAAGCAATGACCTATAATCAGTTTAAGTACGGTTTGTAATCTATTTACAATTCCATTCCTTTATCTATGACATGTTTCTTGGAAGAAGAAATTATATTTGACAGCACACTTCATGTTTGAAAGTTAAAATCCGATTTGTCTAATCCTAGAAAGCTGGACCCCATGTCTCTATTAATGAAAAACCTCATGTCATCCTGTTTTCCCAGTTATGCAGCAGGAATGACCATGCGCCGTCCATTAACCTCTTTCAGCACATTACGCAGTTAAAGCACCAGCTAGGTAGGAAGATGAATTAAAAAAAAATCATGTGACCTCCTGCTAGTCTGATCTTTCCCTACAAAGTATTACAATCTAATTCCAAGTATTTTAATGTTTTTCTTGGTGTATATGTAAATGCTGAACTATTTTTACTTCTGTAGCTGTATGACTATTGACATTATTTCAGTGATGAAAGAGATGACAAACAAAGTGACAGATCAAGATATGTTTTCTGCAGTGCTGTCAATGTAGTCTTTTTGCTGTGCTTTATAATAAACTGCAGGCTAGCAGTCAAGGCATAGAGAGTGTTTGCAAATGTGTATGTTTTGTTTAAAAGCCATAAAGCAGAATAGTTATTATTTTGGGATCTTTGCCTAATGCAATTTTCCAGTAGTAACTAAATCAGACGGTGCCCTCAATGTTTGTTTGCTTTTTTCCAGTGGAGTAAGGATAGTGTGGGTATTGTAAAATCGGAGTGAAGGATTCAGAAGGAAGAACAGTATTTACAACAGCATACATATTTGTTTTACTGAAGTATTTCTTCTCCATTACACTCCATTGATGACCTTTCAAGTCCTTTCCAGGTTTACATTTCTTGAATTTTATGGCTCTTCTTTAAAAAGAAAAAAAGAGCTCTAATTTATTCTTTTCTCCAACAAATGTAGATTATGGAAGAGACTACTTATAGTTATAAGTAAATCTTTTAGGTCAGAATAGTAAAATGTTCTAAATTGATGACCTGCAGTAGAGCTTAACCTCAACTACCAATGAGGAATTTATGTAATGTTTCATCTGTTTCCATAAATCTGGGAGGAAAATCCTGACAACCTCGTCACATTTGATACACATGCTATTTTATTTTAATTCCCTAACCTGGACTATTTCAATCTAATTGTGCATCTCTGAATCATCAGATATTTTTTCTTGGAGAAAGAGAGATTGTTGTTAACTGTCAAAGTCCAGGAAATATGAAACAGGAGAGCCAAAGGCAGCAATGCAGAAGGCATAGCTGCAACTCTTACTAATCTTTCTTGCTATGTACATGTCTGATAATTGAAGAAAGATGCACATCTGCTGCCACTGAATTACTGCTGTTGGTTTGCACGATGCCTTGGCTTTTGGTTCTTGTTTAACATCAAATAGAGAAGTCTTGGAAAGAATGCCTGCAGTAAGGCAGCCTCCTAAGACAACACTTGACACAGAAACACTGGAGTTAATGCTGTTCTAGTTCCATCCCCCAGCTCTGAGAATTTGCAGCAGCTGAAGATAAGTAAATGATGCAGTAGTTCATGCTGTGGTACTGATGAAATGAACTTTATGCAAAGTTTATATGTCATTTTATCAAGAATGTAAAATGTCCTGATAGCATATCTTTCCTAATTGCAGTTTGCTTGTTACTTAGTTCCTTCTTGGGAAATGGTATTAACACTGGGATGCTGGTTTTTCTGCTTGAAAAAAGAAGGCTGAAAAGAGACAGAGCTCAAATGCTCTTGTTGGAAAGGAAGTCAAGTGAGAGAAACAGACTGGACATCAGTTATCAGCAGAACAAAAAACTCTTGAAATCATCAGCCTGTAAAGGTGCTGCATGCAGCACTGTTGTATTCATTCTCCTCTCCACCTTCAGCTTATTTGATCCTCTGTCTTGAACCTCCTTTCCTTTGTAGAGGTCTCTGTGCATGTATAGAGCAAGTTTCCCCTGCAAGCAGCTTGACTCAAGCATTTGTGTGAATGCCGCTCTTTCTTGTCAGTTAAGAAGACGTTCCTTTTTATAGAAGATCACAACATCTTTTTAATAAGCTATTTGAGCTGAGCTGCAATATTTAATAAGATAATGAGAATGTACTTGGTAGGAAATTAGAAAGAGATGTTTCAAAAACTCTTGAGTGGAACTGTGACTAAATAGACCCTGCCCAGGTATGGAGATCCAGGCAGGGTATTCAGTGGAGAGAGCTCTTTCTGCAAATACTTCCTTCTCTTCAAATGGCCATGGAGGCATTTCCCTTTTTGTATCCTGGGGTAATCTCTGACTGAGGATGCTATTAATTAAACAGGGGCTCTCAACTCATGAAAGGGAGCCCAACCAAATGCTAATTGTGCAGGAAACAACAGCAATGAAGTAGACTGTAGAGGGTGTGTCATAGGTTATATTCCTTTGCAGGAACAGAAGTTGCCTGGTGAAAGTCTGAAAACCTGATTAAGTTGTCAAGAAGTGGGTGGGGTCTGAAGGACTACACGTGAAGATTTGATTTACAGAGAGGGAGAATGAAGCAGTAGTTTATTCTGGAAATTATACCGGCTCTCTGCTTTTGATTATCAGTTACAGAGTAATCTCTCACATACACGTTGTTGAATCACAAGCAGCATAATTTTTCTCAGTCTTATGTGTTTCAAAAGCAAAGGCACGCAAAACATCAGCAGTTTCAACAGAGCTCTGATTTCATCCTTGATTTTTCTTCTGTCATAGTCTGTTGTTGTCGGAGTGCGGTTCTGGAGCTTTGGAGTTTAGTTGCCTTTAATTATATCTTGAAATCTAGTTCCTAAAATACTAATAGGTTGAATAAGAGCTTCATTTTTTTGTTACTATTTAATTTCAAAATACTGGTTTTTCTCTTCCTGAATTTTCATTTTAATGCTTGGTGGTTCAGTGAAAAGACCTTTCCCAAGATGTACGAGCAAGGCAAAGTTTATAATGGAAGTTCGGATATGCAGCTGAGCCACAGACTTTAGATAATATGAATGCTTACAAACTATGCTAGCTAGTAGAATTCTGCTCATCAAAATATTTAACAGAAAGCAGAGCATGACTAATACTTGGTGGGAAAGATTTGTGCAAACAAAAATGGCCAGAGGAATCCAGATCTGCAAAAAAATATTTGAAAGAACAAAATCCAAAACTATTAATACATCAAATAATCTTTTCCCCTAAGGAATAGTATTATGGCTTCCGTGTAGAAAGAGAAGCGTAGCCACCATGAAAACCTTAAGTGACCAGAATATTCTGGTCATACAGGGAATACAGGGAATGTATGTTTTTTTAAATTTTTAATTGAATTATCTTACTCATGCAAGCTGCTTTCTTCCAGATAAACAAAGCCAGACAGACTGTAAGCAGATTATTAAAATATTGTACAATTGAAGAAAACTCTTGGAAACACAAACAATTATTTTAATTTATATGTTCTCAGTTTCACCTAAAGCCTGCTAGCACAACTGTATGTAAACCAGGCCTTGTAAATATCTGGGTTACACAAGATTCAGTACCTAGCAGTGATTTATTCAAGTTTTAACTTAGCATCAGAATAAAGTTTCCATCTAAACTAAATGAAGAAATGGGAGTTGAAGTCATTCTGCACATAGACAGGAGCACTCAGCATGATGCAAAAGCAGTCTCTTAGTAGTCAGAAGGAGCAGAGATTCTGTGAGTAAATTTTTTTCTTTTTTTCACAGAGATGTTAGCTGTATTTCATGCATTATAAGGAAGCAAGACGTAAGGAGAGGAAGTAATGATTCTCTAAGTCATCCAGTGTCAGGCTTTGTATCCAGCACTGATTTCTTTTGAAGGGGGCATAACAGATAATAGATGGCCACTACTGCATAAGAATAATTATTGAACAATTCTAGCAACAGAAGTTAAATAGAAGATGCTGTAAGTAGTGTCAGCAATGAAGAACCTTTATCAATCTATCTCTAAAAGCATTTTCACTTTGAGGTTAGAAAATTTTCAACTGGAAAATTGTACTGCCTAAATTTTCTATCAGTGATTGCAAGTCACACGGGTCTGAGTCCGCAAAGGTTAATCATATTAGGCAAAATCAGAATTAACTGAGAAATCAAAGAAAAGCCTGCTTTTCAAGAAGTAGATCTATAATGCAATACTAGAGGTATAATAGGTAGGTTTAGGCACAATGAAAAAAATAATTGTTCTGTGCAGACAGAACCACCCATTAAATTAAAGGGTGGGTGTTTTTTTTGTTTTGGCTTTTTTTTTTTTTTAGTAGAATTGGCCTTATGCAAAGAAACAAACAGGAGTACTTGAACATTTCCAGTAAATGCCGTGTACACAGAAGTTACTAAGTTTTGAGGTTTTTTTTATTTAGTTCCATATTAGGATAGAGGTCTAAAGGTTTGAAGTTTGTCCTATAGCAGCAGCTGATAAATCAGCACATAGGTAAATTGGGAAGCTGGTGCACTTGGTTATTAAAGCTAAAAGTTATTGTACTGTACTGGGAGCAGACGTATCGCTAGTGTTTGTAGCCAAAGTGCCAAACACAGCTTTCAGTAAAGAAATCTGCTAGAGGAAGAAGGAAGCTCCAGTAATGACCTCCATGCCGCAGTTTGATGTAAGTGGCTTTTATTAAATGTGGTGGATTTGATTACTTGTCATCAGCAGGTAAAAGGTCTTTTTGTGCACTTGGGTCCACTTACACCTGGGAGGAAATTGTACATATAGAGACAGTACACAAAGCCCAGTTCTTGCGAGTAGCCACAATGCTATTAGCTTTAAAGGTTCCCGTTGAACTGAGGATTTGGTCCAATCGAGCTGCGCGTCTGAAGGAGATGATGGAGTTCAGGCTAGCGATTCTCTGGGTGTGGCTGATGACAGGTTTAGCTGTGGCTGTCTCATGTCATTTAGCAAAATTCGTCCCATGGAAAGGGTCTACACAAAGCATCTCTGACACTACACTCCTTTATATAGCCTTGTGCGTATGAGCTCGTGGAAGGAGGAAGGCTCTCTCATATGAATTTGTTGTATAGAGATGTGTCTATAACTCTGCAGGGATTTGTCCAGTTTGACTTTGTTTTAGCTACAATATTGCTTCTTGTCTTACTGTTATTCCCACCTGCTGGGAATTGCAGGATGTATGACTCCACAGTGAGTCTCCACAAGTAGCTGCACTTCATATAAACGGGGAAGTATATGTGCTTATGCCTTCATAGAATACTTCTCTGAAAAGGATTTAATACATCCCTGTGGGCATGGCAAAGGGCCTGTGGAGTTATGTCTGCCAAGAGTTCTGGGCTTGAAAAAATTCCCTCCTGAGTCTCCACAGCTATCAGCCCCATAACTCACAGCTCATCAGAAACTGTATGGGAGGTTAAGCTACTTCAAGACTGATGCACTTTTAGAAGTTTTGTTAGAAAAACTTTGGTAGTAAAAGCCCTATTATGAATGCAACCCTAGATACAAAGCAGTTCTTTTACTGGCAGAAGTCCATTTCCTTTGGTGAAATGGCTTTATTGGCAAAATAATTTATTACTAGTCTGAAGCTAAGTCTGCACCAATATGTTTGCTGTTACCAACCAGTGAGGCTCACAGATAGGCAGAGACTTGAATTTTGTGTAGGGAAGAGCCACCTGCGACTGCTGAGTGACAGGAGTTGAGAATTAGGGTCTTCGATACACAAAATCAGAGGTTGTGATTTATTGTTGCTGTCAGTTAAAAGAGGAGGGGGATTCTGCAATCCACACTAATGGAGTTGAGATACTGAAATAAAATTTAGGAGTGAAAAATGCCCTGGCCTTAGTTAAATTTAGTGGCTTATCCACTCAGTGGTAATTGTACAGTAGCAATTCCTTCATCTGGACTAAAAATATGTACTTCAGTGATCAGATTAAATGGAATTTTAACGATCAACTGGGTTTAGACAAAATACTAATTGAACCCAGGGAAGTCTATTAATATAATTAGCCTCAGGGCAAGGCAATTCAAGAACTGGAAACAAATTATTTGTAGTGTCCTGTCATTTCATAAATAAAATGTTCGAGTCTGGAGAGAAGAGACAAAATATGTAAGTCTTTGTTTAGAAATGAGAAGGAATGAGTGTATTTTATATGTTTTATACCTTCTGGGTAGTCTTTAGTTCGCTCCTGACTTCTGGCACCAACATGAGGTGACCTTGTACATTGTAGACTGCACAAGAAGGAACCTGTGTGGATTGGTTTGAAGAAGTGTCCTCTTCTCCAGCGTCATTAACCTGCAAAGGAGTCTGGAAGTTGAATGGGCATTGAAAAACAAAGTAAGTCCCGTATGGGTTTATGTTCAGCCCTTCTCCTTTCAGGTTGTATGTTTGAAAATGAAGTCTGTGAAGCACAGGGAAGAGAACTGTTTGTGCTTTTTCTGGGCCTCTGTTTTTAATGGTGGTTGGATTTTATTTCCTTGTAGGACTGTTCAAAAGCAAATTTTTAGCCAGTGCTTATGCCTTTTATAGTTAGGCATGTTAAATATGTCAGACTGAGAATGTGAAAGGTGGGAGTAACTTGGGCACCATTCATTTCTGACAGTTGTGGCCAAGGTCCTTAGGTTGTCAGCAAGTGCTCAGTTTATTTAGTATTGTGGTGCAGAAAATCTTGTTAAAATACTGTGATGTCTTCTGAGTGCCCCTTGTAACATCATTTGTTTTTCTGGCTTCCAGTAGTCTAACAAAGAACCTTTGACCTTTAAAAAAAAAATTCATTGAAAGGATGGTAAGACCTAAAATTCTTCAGATGTCCCAGGCAGCACCAATGGCAATGCTTGCATACATGTTACAATGTTGAAGTTTAAACATATAAATATTTTTTTTTCTTCTGTAGTTGACACATCTAAGGTCATGTATCTTGTGACTTCACAGGCATCTTTTCTGTAGGATCAGTAACACTCTAAAAGTAGTAATGTACCCTCTTTAAACTTCTTTACCTCTCCTAGATCTCCACCAACTGTTCTCTGAAAATCCTTGTGTGCCCATGGGTAGTTTCATTCTGTACTTCACTATAATTCATAGCACATGTTTCAGAAATTCACAAACATAAACAGAGTGTGGGGGAGAAGTTTCTGGCCAAAATCTGGTTTAACTATTGAGACTGAATTATTGTGAGTTTTTTTTCTGGCTCTTGAGTGCAAAGGCCAAATGCATGAAGCATTGATTCTGATCTACAGCAGATAATTATAAAACATTTTATTTTAGTGCTATGGAATGTTATGTCCTTAAGTGTATGTGTGAATTACACGTATGCAGTTACAGTCTCAGTTTTTAAATTTCGATGCTTCAAATTAGAAAATGCCATTTTAGGGACTTAAGATACAGTTTTAAAAGCATGAGAATTACTTGTCTGGAATTCACATTTTTGAAACTGAGTGGAGTATGAAGATCATGGGTATTTTAAATCTCAGACCTATTATTCTAGGATTAATGTTATGAATTCAGAACAAAATATAAGTGAGAACTGCTGTTTTTCCAGCATCTTGCATATTTAGCCAGGTACCTCTGTTTGGCTTCACGAGGTTAATTTAAGAATCATGCCTTTGTAAAACAGCTCAAAATGTCTATTTTTTAATAAGAGCGTACAAAGGAAAATGTCCACAGCCATGTCTATTCAACATAAAATTAATACAAAAAGCTTTTTAAACAGTTGGGACTATCATCTGACTACTGGTTTTAGCTTTGATGTGCAAGTTTGTTCTGATGGTGCTAATAGAAGAATGAGAAAGTGAATTTTGGTTACTGTTAGAGACTGACTTCAAACTGATCTCTGTAAGCCTTTTCTTTGTCATTAGTTGACGTAGGATTAAGCCTCAGCAGAAGAGCTGCTTCATGGTCCTCTGGGGAATAAGGTTGGACAGGCAGCACAGAGATCTTTCTTTTGTCAGGCTTTGTAAACAGAGTCAGGACTTTAATAGAGATGCTTGATCTGTGGCTAGCTAATGATTAATCATTTAAAAGTAATAAAATTGAACCTCAAAGGTAAGCAGTCTGTTTAGCAGGATGTCTGAAACAGCTATAGAATCAAAAATTCATGAAGAGTTTTCACGGCAAGGTGAAAAAATGTGCAAAAACAGGCTCTTTTGAAAGATTCTTATGCTCCTTATGGCTCAGCCTTACCGGGAGATACTTAGTGTTTCTTAACTTTTATTAATGAGGTGTATGAAGAAAGCTTAAAACCAGTCAGAAAAGTAATCAAAAAGGATCTCCTGAGCTATATGTGTCTATGTATATTGTAATTGCTTGGTGAAGGATGGTGACTTAATATAGATTTGGTTCTTAATATAGCCGTCTTTTCTTAAATTTGTCCTTCGTGGAAAGCATTCCTAAGGGAGAAAGAAAAAAAAATATCCTATTTGAATACTAACAAAAGCACCAGTTTTAGCTGTCAGGATGTCTGTCTGTGCCTGGTGTTTTGGTGACCCACCATATGTATATCTATCTATATATAAAAATATAATTTTAATGTAGTTTTACTATGTATGACCAAGAAACCACTGGCACGAAAAGACTAAAGCATTTGCTCTGCAGGGACACTTCTGCATATTGTGATGCTTTGAGTTTATTTTATTAAGCATGAAGCTTGAGAAGGGTTTGTTATCATTCTGCTGGTCTCCTGAAGGTTTGAAGCTGCTGCTGTCATCAAACCGAGAGTGATGGTACAAGGTGGATGAAGTGGGTAACAAGCAGAAGATTTTTTTATCCTTTGTGTTCAAAACAAGGATTGGCATTTGCAAACAGTTAGACAAAATTTTCATGTTTGTTCTGCCGGAGCTAAATGTAGGAGAAGGGATTGAAAACTGGAGAAAACCCACCAACTTCGCATATAGGTTTAGGTTCTGGTCAGCATAAAAAAATCAGTGCTACCAGGATGAGTGTAAGCATGTGTGGACATAAAGTTGTAGTTTTTTCTTTCTACTAGCAATAGTGACTAACTGCTAAAATTGGTTGTTTAAAAGGGTGTCAGAGAGCAGTGATTCTGAGAAAAATCTAGAGGCTGCATGCGTAATATTGCAAATTATATATGTAAATAGTGTATATAATATATAAAAAGGTATATATAGTGTTATAGTGTGTGTATACACACACGTGCTATATACTGCAAATTAAAGGGAATTCAAGAGAAGAACAATACAAATTATTCTGACATTGCAATCACTGGCTGGTGCAGAAAGCAGGAAATATTTTTCACTTGACTGAATAATGACCAGGAGATATAACAGAGCTGGAGTTTATAAAACAGGCAGAAGAAAAACAATATCCTCTCCAGCAAAAAGAATCCAAACACACCTTATCTTCCCTGGCTGTTTGCTGAGGGAGAACTAGTGGCAGCAACTTCAGGCATCAAAGTAGGCAGCACTGGCTGTGGACAGGATACGGTTGATGAAGCGATAATTAAATCCTTTTCTCTGGCTGCCTTAGCCTGCTTTCAACTCCATAACACAGTTAAAAATGTCTTTCCTTTGCAGAAGCTCTCAGTCTGGTCTCTACTACATAAAAAACCAAAACTTTGTCAGTGTGAAATCTTTTCCTGAAGGTATTTGTGAAAAGTCTCCCAAATTATCCTGGTTTCCTTGTCTCCTGATTCAGGGTAGAATCTCACTGGTGCTTTTTACAAAGCTTGCTGACCAGCACATGGAGACTCAAGAGAGTCAACAGAAGCCACTTTTTTCTGCAGACAAGTGCCGAATGACTTGCAAGTCCTTTACACGAATGAACCTGTTACGTTGAGATGCCCCAGACACCTTTGTTTGCTGCTGATCCCAGTGAGCTCTTCTCTAAGCAGTGGGGCCATGCTGGATAGGCGCAAGTTACTTTGGGAATTAGAGGTGTCGGTGTGTTCCCCTGAACTGTGTGAAACATGATAAGGTAACATTTGGTTATGCATAAATGCAAAAAAGAGCACAATTTTTGCATCTGTCATGTTTTTGTTTAATTAACTGGCACTGCTCTAATAATCAATTAATTGCCTGAATATTGGATGGTACTTCATCATCTCAGGCCAGTGTAGTGCTGGTTTTTATGTTAAAAATGTAATTCAAGTCTGTCATCTGTTTTACTATGTGTGACTTCTTATTATGTGTAAGGGAGCATCAGGCTGTGTGCTAAGCTTTCTCTTGACATCTGTACCGAGAGACTTTCCCTGGCCTGGCTGTCCTGAGTCACTGCAATGTGTTGTGAATTCCCTTAGGACCCGATCCGGGAGAGCACTCTGGCATGTAACTGGACGATCATAACTTCAGTTGGTCATTGACATCAATGGGAATACTGACGTAATAAAAATTATGCACATGATTAGGCACTTGGCTGGGCAAAGGCCCGAGATAATTCTCATTTGTAAGCAGATTTGGAAACAAATTGACACTACATTTCTGTTTTCTTTTATTTATGATAGGATTTTAGGGCGAAGGTAATTTAATCTCCCATCAAAGACTTCGGCAAATATAAATATTAGAACAAAACATTTAAATGTAATTATAATAGAGCTTGTCAAAAACACTTGGCGTCATATAGTTAAGATGTTTCAGGGCCTAAACTCTGTTAGCTTGAGATACCTGAGAATTTAAAGGAGTGCTTGAAAAGAGATGATTAAATATAAAATAGCAGCAGAAGAAAATTTTGTCTTCCCTCTGGTTAATAAATGTAAGGAATAATTTATCTGTTTGTAGAAGCAATCAGAAAACTTCGTCTGTATTCATCATAGAGAAGACCTTGTTAGCTGGTTCTGGGTTTCTTTTGTTGTTGTTTTTGTTGTTTCTTTTGTTATTTACAAAGGTAAAGTTAATAAAAGTCAAATGTGCTGGTAATGGCTGCATAATTGAGAGATGTGGTCAGTGCTCCCCACTGAATTTTGTTGACCTCTCTGAGTACAAAGTATTTGCTTGTACTCTGATAATGATCTCCAAAATACTAATACATGAAATCAGTTGCAGTCTCACCTTTATATTCTCTTCCCATAGCAGACAATATTTTATCTCCATATGAAAAAAGAGTATGTAAATATGTGTGTGTTTATATGTATTGTTACATACTTAGTATAACTAGCTGTATTCAAGTCATCATCCATCTGCATGATGACAAGTGTCTTTGTACCATCCTGTTCAAATAATCTTTCCTGTTTCAAGATCAAGTGTAAAATGAACCCACAGCAGACTTGAGAGGGAACCCCGTGGCTTTAAGCTAGCTGAGGATGTGCTAGATATATTCTTTATCTCTATCTGTGAAACTGCAGTGCTATATGAAATAGTTGGCATCTGAGGGAAATGTTGGTACTCATATTTGAGTTGATTGCATTCTGCTCGATATGTATTTCAGCGATGACAAGGTGCCATTGGTGGAGGGAAGGGGGAGAAGCTGGATGCGAGTGCCTTTGATTCAGTGCTCTGTAAAATGACCGTGTTCTTGTGTCTGATTGCTCCATGCCAGGTTATGATTATCTCTGAGATGCTTGCATTTATTAAATGGGTGTGGGCTTTTGTTTAAAAATATCTGTATGGCAGGCTCAATTTTCAAGACATATGGGCAATAATTCTGTACTAAACAAAAGGCTGGCATAGCTGACGTGGGTAAATGTCTATTACTAGAAAATACAAAGTTAATTGGTTGGCTTTCTTTCAAAACTTAAAAGCTTTCTATTGGAGTTGAACACTTGCTAAATGATTTTTTTTCCTTTAGCCGTTTGTTTCTGTTTCACTGATGGCAAGAGAAAGAGGAGCTATACTTGTCTTTGCATTGTTTTTGTGAAGCTTATGGTACTATTTTGATAAGGTGTTTTCTGAAAACAGAGGAACTGAGGCTTTATTTTATTTTTAAAATAAATGTGTATTTAAGTTGTCTTTATTAATAGTATCATTTTTTATTTGTCATACTTCCAAGTAGTAAGTTGTCTTCATGCAATAGCACAAAGTCATCTGGCTGCATTAAATGGTTGGAGCTGGCAATGTTTCTGTCACAGGCTCCAAGCATGTGCCTCGTTCAGCTGTTTGCTCCTTTTCTCCTCTAGTCTCTCTGCCTTTTCTGGTAGCTGTCTCCAAACTATTAGAAGCAACACTGAATTTAATACTTCTAATTCAGATTGGTGAGCTGACCTGCAGCTGCTAGCAGCAGTGTTGAAAATTCAATATTTTTTTTTAAATTTTATTTTTAATGTTTTATGTTGCATGTTGCTGGAAGGGATATTTGAGAAATGCTAGCCATTTGTGACTCAGTGCTATTCATGACTATATATTCATGGTTCTTCTGATGGTTTAGTAGTATCACTTCATCATACACCATAGGTTTTCTGAGAAGAAGGCATAAAAAAATCTGTTTCTCAATAGTTTTGTAAACAGAAGTGTAGAGGAAGAAGAAAAGATATTGACAATTCCTACCCTCTAAAATACATTATTGATCTTTATACCCTAGGAGGTTCATGCCAATTGGTTGTAACATCTGCTTTACTGCCCCAGGAGAGCTTTGTTTCCTCAGAGTGCTACTGAACACATCGGTTCTGGTTCACCAGGTCAGCCCTGGTTTTGTGGCATGACAAGATGTTTAGCTCTTCTGAGTGCCTCACTGGTCTGTACATACAGACAAGGGGCCTGGTCACTGCCGTCCTGCCCAGGAGGAGCTGGGGAAATTCATACCGTGGTTCTTGAGCCAAACCCACAGTGGAGGTGGGTAAGGTATTTGAAAATGAGTTTCAAGCTGCATTAACTCAATAGCAAAATTGCCTGTCAATATTAAATTGAGGAAGTTATTCGATCTTTCTACTGGAAGAATGGATCACATCCCTGAATAAGTCACTCTGATGGTTTACTGCCTGCAGAAATAAAAAGATGTGACCTGTTCCAGCACTCAATCTAGCTTTGCTTTTCAGGCAGTAGCTCTTGTGTCAGGCTTCTGTTTGGACAGCTCTTGCATTTTCTCCGATTTAATTCTCATCCAGATTGCTGGAAGTAGTGAATCAAGATTTTTGAAAACCAAAGAATATTAGTCTTTTGGGGAGGAATGAATGAAGTGAGATGGTTATCAGTGGTGCAGCTGTACAATCCAATTTAATATCTATCTCCTGCTCTCTAGAATGAGCAGAGAAAACCACTTTTTTCAGTGTGGCCTTGCAAGAGACATTTAATCGGAATATGTGAACTTAGTAGTCCCAAATGTTTTGGGAAAGGAAAGCTGTCAGTTTTCCTTCAGTCTAGCGGTACCTGTTAGTCGAAATATAACCAGGTCCAGAGCTCAGGTCACAACTGATTTTCATTTCATGTAGCAAAAGCAATGTGCATATTTTCTTGATTTTTTTTTTTAATTTTGAAAATATTCTGTGCATAGTACTGTGCAGTCACTGTCACTTTTTTTACATGTGTTATGAAAAATTGCAAATAGCCACATTCAGTCTGTGAAATCTTTCTGTTCCTTTCTGCTTCTTCAACAGTTTTGTCATTGTGTTATCTCCTAAAGATGTAGTTGCTATTGACAGTCAGCAGGACATAATTTTAATGTTACTTGGGTGATTTGGAAAATGAGATTCACTTTTTTTAAAAAAAACAAAACACTTTTTGAACTAAAGTCAGCACCAGATACAGATTTTTCTTGCCACTTCAATACAGAAACAGTTACTGTGTTTGCCAGAGGACAGGATACCATCTCAGAGATGACACTTGCTGATTGTAAGTGAGAAGGACATATTTCAAATTGGGGAATGTTTGTTGCTGATTGAAATACTGTTTGTTGTTGTCAGTGGGAGGGGAGACAGTTTGTGTGAGAGAAGGAATATCCAGTAATAGCTTGAATCCCCTGGAGGCTGGTTGGCATATTTTACAGTAGAGGTGCTGACCCTCTCATGAAAGCCTCAGGTTATACTGACTCTTGCTCATACTGCTCAGCAGTAGTGCACAGAGGTCAAAATATCAGATTATGACCTAATTCTTGAAGAGCAGTATTAAATTTTCTATGAGGTACCTCCGGGTCAGCTAGTAGCTTTTAGTAGGCATATATTCCAAAATAAGTGTGAAGAGAAGGTAAGTTATAAGCTTATGACTTTAAATTTTTTTAAAAAAAGCTTTCACCCTGTGCTTGAGTTGGGGGCTTCCAAATACCTAAAATTGCTCTTTAATCGATGTAGCAGCAAAAGCCTGTGATTCAGGGGAACACGCTGTTGGATTCCATGACTGAGGATAAAGTTCACGCCGGCATTTTAGTTTCCTTCTTTGTGTCATTCCCTTGCCTGTGTTACATGTAACCACAGCTTTGCCTATCCAGAAGTGTGGCTGTGGTGTACATACTGACAACTTTAAAACTATATATTATGTTATCCTGGATCTAATTTAAATAATCATAATCGTACCATTTGATACAAGACTATAAGTATGGATTGTCATAGCTCTTTTGCTGTGAAAACCTCCTAATAATTTCTAAAAAATTCCCAGAAAAATAGAAATCTGCTTTTTGTCACATACAAAACCTGTTTAATGGTGCAACACAATTTGTATGGGTATCAGATGATCTCCGTTGTCCTGTAAAATATAACATTATCCTAATTTATAAACAAAAGCGCAAAAAGACAAAACCCACCCCCACCCCTTTTTTAAAGTATGATTGTAATTTTCCTAGTGAGGCCTGAAAGGTTTTTCTGCTGTACCTAAGGATAGTAGTGTTTCTTATTGTTGGCCTTCTGTGTGCTCCTGGTCACATGGCAGAGGCAGAGTTGGGTACATCTCGGTTTACACACTTATCTCATCATTGTCATGAGTTCGTCCAGCCCTTGCCGCAAACATGGACACAGCGTCCTTTCTGGATGGAATACAACATTGTCAAATTCTGTACAAACAGCCTTAATGAATGTGAGTCACTTTTTTCTTGGAATTCATTTCTGCACTGCAAATGAACATCATTATGTGGCTAAATTGAAAGGAGCCATAAACAAAACAGAACTGTTGACCAAGTCCTGCAGGAAGTGATCGGCTAAGAGCCTTGCCATTGATGGCTTGTGGGAAAAGCAAGTGCTATCAGCAGAGTCAGGGGAAACAAACAAAAAAAAAAGGATGGTGAAATATCAGCTTGGACTTTACATACAAGAACACCAAGTAGGACTGGAGGAAACAGCAGCTGTGATAGCTGCGGTGCTACAGTCCACGTAGGAACGTGGTGGGCCACCTGCAAGGCCTGCAGCACCCTGTGCACCACTACTCCTTGGTGTTTTCTCTCGCCTTCACCCGGCAAGCTGTGCCATGAGACTCTCCTAGTGATGGGATTCTGTGTTCCGTATCATGGGGGCTTGCCAGGCATGTTGTCCTAAGTGGGAAGCCTTAGAAATGTCTGATGCATTTAGAAGTACAAATGCTAGTCAGTTCATTTGCTTTATCTGAGTACCAAGGTTGCCTTTTTAATTGCATCCTCGATGGCAGGATGTGTTATTCATGGAATGGAGGAATTGGATATATATAATTTTGCTTTGGATTGCTGTGTCCCTCCATTCCTGTACAGTGTGCACTCTGTTTTTGCGAGGTGACTGCAGCCTATTTACCAACCTGCAGAATGGCATCATAGCTGCTCACTGTGGGTCGTGAGAGACTTTTAAACTTGTCCATCTACTCCCCTGATAAATGTATTTGGGCAGAGGACAGGAAGGTGTGATAGAAGGCAAAAAAAAATAGGGAGAGCTGCAATACAGGTTAAAAGTCATCCCCCTTTCTCTGTGCACCAAGCGGGGTTCTGTTTTACACTCCAGGATCATAAGAAAAAGTAGAGTTGTTATTCTTTAAAGTGGCCAAGCCCAGGTGTGCCTCTAAACAGAGGATGCCGTGCTGCTGAAGCAGGCTGTCCTGTT
>WKFP01014071.1:119998-139698 GCA_011057875.1 Pterocles orientalis | reverse complement strand
CCCCCCCCCACCCGATGACCAGAGGCTCAGCCTGTTGCCGGCTAATGATCCCAGAATTACACTCACGATTCCCCCAGACAGGGGGGTGCACCACTCCAGGAGGCACTCACGGAACGGAGATAACAGTCCGAGCATCCCAGACCAACAGCTGACCGGAGTGGGGGGAAAACGACCACCTGGCTGCAGCTAACGATCCCCCCAGAGAGGGAGGGTCCTGAAACTCAGGGTACAGAGATAACAGTCCGAGCGTCCCAGACCAAGAGCTGACCAGAGTGTGTGTGTGGGGGCAAAGGCTTTGGGAGAGAGAATGCAGACACCTGAAGCAAGATGATCTGAAGCCCAAGGGAAGCAAAAGAGAGCGATCTCCTGGAAGGGTCCTCACCTATATACTGGGCATGACGTGTATGTTATGGAATAAATTATTGGCTATTCTGAGTTTCAGTCTTAACATAAGAGCAAATCCTAGGCTAGCAACCAGCTGTGCCTCTTTGCTCATCTGCCGACCTTAGCAGCAGAACAAAACATCGGTTATCAGTTTTTCTCCTGAGCATAAATCCAAAACACAGCCTCTTGCTAGCTATTTATGAAGAAGAGGAAAAAAAATTAACTCTCTGCTTAACTAAGGACATTCAGTCTTTCTGATTTCACATTTAATAATTGCACAGGCTAAGGGCACAATATATCTGTAAGAAAGAAGTGCAGAAATTCAGTTCTTACTTGACAGTACCAGCTTCTGATTTGAAGTGCCGAACCTTCAGCTGTGCAGTGCCTGGCCTGTTGCTTGACCAAGCTACCACCTGTTCTGCAGCCACTGCTCCCTTACCCAGATCATCGCACTAGACCCTTATTCCCAGTATTCTACTAATTTACCTACATCCTTTTTCCACTTGGTTAAGCTACTCTTTTTCATTTCATAGTCGAAGTCTTAAAAGCCTGCCCTGTTACCTTGTTTGTCATCAGCATTGCTGGAGTCTCCCATTTATCCTCCCACTTCCTCCCTAGCAATTATTTTGTTCTGAGGCAATGCCTTTACAGTCAGCTCGCTCTTCTAAAACCGGCAACAAAATCCTTTGGTATTTTTCCCCCCAAGCTAGTTGTTTATTTGAAGTCACTTTTCAATTGCCGATGTCTAAAGCCACGTACCTTGGTCTTTGTGAGGGGTTAGGCATGTAAAGACATGGTTTTCCTAGGGCTGAGCACTTCCATTTGATTGGCACCGTTATGATGGTGTTTGGCACACTGGAAGATCAGGCATTTTGGACAGATTGTAAGGAAGGAGAAAAGCTGGGTTCTCAGCTAAGATGGAGATTTTTTTTACCAGGCTTGCATGGTGGTTTACAGCAGCTAAATGTGGCAGGAAGGAACACCGCGCTGATAGAAAGCTACAGAGATGGTGTGGTGGTTCTCTTCTGTCTATTTGCGCTGCCCAGGCATAAGGCAGAGGACAGCATGGCTGAGATGTTGCAGGTTGAGAGACGAACAGGGAAGACTCTAAGGTGTCAGAAGAAAATTTTGCTCTGCCTCCTAGCTGTGTAGAAAGAGCGTGGTTTAAATAGGGGCTGACCTTGTGAGCTTTTCACTGGGGCTGTATAAGTAAGGCAGGGTCAGGTCTGGGTGTCTGTTTGAGAGTAGAAGCCAATTGTCATGTATATTTGTAATATGTATCCTAAGTATCTTGTATTTCTTGCAGCATCGTATTTTCCGTTGGAAAGGAAGCCATCATTTATCTTCATAAGCAATTTTATCCTTCTTTGTGCTTATTAACTTTTTTCCTCTATTAATCTACTGTTCATCACTGAAACGTATTTTTGCAATCCTTGGTAATCACCCGTTCATGGCCCATCAGTCTAGTGATCATTATTTTTTAATATTATGAATATAAAGTTGATGTTATATCGATTCATCAACAGCTGCTTAAAAGTGATTCACTTCCACTGTTTAAACAGCATTACCCAAACTTGCTGTGTTTGAATACAGTGCTGAATAACTGCAAGCAAATTCTTTGTGTGTATTTCTCTGTGTTTAAGAACTGCTCAGTCACGGCAGCCTGCTCCTACAAAAGATCTATCTCATTGCTATTAACTAATTACAAAGAGCTGTAAATATTGAAAGTGCTCTATAGACAGATACGGGCCTTGGACTGTGAGCCAAGGCAAGGACGTTCCAAATTCGACATGGCACAAGAAGTCATTGCTGTTAATAGACACGACTCTTTTCTGTATATGTTGTATGGCATTCACCGCAAAGGTATCTGAGCATTTCACAGGAGGTGCTGGGTTTTATTCCTTCCACGTCAGGCGCAGTGGTGCATCTGCACTGCTTTTGCACCTTCCTGGTGAAGATGTGCCTCTATGCTTGCGCTGCTGTGGCTTTGTTGGTTTTTTAGAAGAAGATTTTGTCAGTGGTCCTGGCAGGAGGTGATGAGATCTAGGGGAACTCAGACAAACATGACTGTCCACAGTCCCGGGCTGTCTCTCTATTTCTCCTCAGCTGCCCATTCTCTGCTATGTCCCCCCTGCCCCACCATTGCCTTAAGCATTGGCCAGCTCTCTGGAGTGAGGAGTAAAGGTACAAATAATGCCATACCAACTGAGCTCCTGAGATAAGGGGAAAGTGTTTACACAGAGGGCTGCTACAGATTCAACAGTCAGAGCACACAGTACTTGCCTTTTTTTATAACTTGATTTTGTATTTTCTATAAATAAAGCTCTGTCCAGCTGGTCAGCCAGCTTCACTCATTTCTTCTTGCAGATGGCCTCCAGTTTTCGACTGTCCTAGCTGATATTGGCACATGGTAGCTGATAGTTATTTTGTCATCACTTATGGCCAGTGTTTTTCTGTTGACCATTAAGAAACCCTAGGGTTTCTTCTAAATTAATATTTTGTCTGGCTTCTTGGGTGCCTAGTTGTAATCTGTTAAAGTTAATACTTCATTTAATAACTAAAATCCTATTTTCTGGGATATGATTCTTACAGGTCAGTGGTGATGCTGAAGTCATCACTAAAGCTTTGTTGTAATCTCAGCTGGTACAGATGAAACACAGCTGCTGATTTAAAAAAGGGAATAAAGAGGCTCACTGCTCTGCCTTTTCCTTATAATCTATTTTTTATTTAAATAAAACTGGTCATTGTCATTCCATGTTTTCACCTATGGGAATAATTGGTTTGTAGTGTGTCATGTAAAACTGTAAGCTTTTTGTGACAAACCTCTTCTCTTAATTTTAACCTCCATCTGCCATTCTCTCTGTTCTCTTGGAAAAAAAAGAAAAAAGAAAAAGAAAAATTTAGAGAGGAACAAAATTTGACAAGAAAATCCTTGTCTAGCTCCTGTCCTCCCCACAAATGAGGTCTGTTGAAGGAAGGTCTCAATGAAGGAAGCCCCTGCTCCGGGCCATCAGGTGGTACTTTCAGGCGGATGGGTCAAGGTCAGTCCAGGATGTCATTCCCTGGGCTGGGCAGGGCTGGAGACTGGCATCCTACAGCATCACTGGGCCAGGGGCTGATAGCCCCAAGCTGGGCAGAAATGAGATCATGGGCCACGGGGAAGGATACTAAGGTATTCATTCAGACACCCTGCTTTGTTTCTGATCTACCAAAACCCTCATCAAATAAACTAAATAAAAATGAATGAGATCTCAGTCTTGCCAAAACAGGATGGAGCTTTTATTGAATATAGACCTGAGAGATTAATTAGTGTTCCCAGGAGCTAAAAGCTTGAGAATATCAGCAAATAAAACTGTGGTTTGGGATCCAAATTGGATAATGAAGTTGCTCCCACATTGGCTTGTCTTAATTGAACCAAATGGTTTACCTAGTTTGCTTCCCATATTACAGAATACATAGTGCACTTTCTATTCTGTTCTATTTTTCCAGCCTGATCATTTTTCTTTTGTTCTTGAGGTGGTTATAGGAGAAAAGGCCCTTATCAACTGCAAGCCTGACAGTGAACTGGTTTTATTCCAGATGCTGAGTTACTGGGCAGAAGTCTTTGCAATCAGCAGGGGGCCCAGCTTTCAGTCCTGTAACCTCAGCCTAGTCACGGAGAGAGCCCATTAACATGCAATCACAGTTTTTTAAGTGTGGGATAACGAATGTACCTTTGTCACTGACTATGCTAGGTATGAAATTACAGTTACCGCATAGAAATGTTTGTGCTAAACTAATCCTTAATTGGTTTTCATCTGTTTTCTTTCTAAAATTTTGTTTCAACCTTGTGAAGAAAATATATGCAGGAATACTTTAACACCGTTCCTCCCCTCCCACAGTGCCCACTTCTGCCTTAGATGACAAGTTACGTAACACTCTGAAAATAAGTAAATTCTGGAGGGTTTTGGATTTTTTTTTCTTTTTATACTGCAAAATAAAAAGGAAATTCTGACCCCTTTTGGAGTAGATACAAAACTTTTGCTGTATCGTGTATAGGCTCGACTAATGTCAAGCAGGAAATGGGCCCCTCTCTGTACAGCCCAATTCACTCATCCACAGGATTACCCTTTTCACTGCTCTCTGGAGAAGAAGCTTCTTGTATGGATCTGCCCCAACGTTCTGCCCTGCTAAAGGTAGGAAGAAGACAAGGAGGAGACTATGAGGAAGAAGAGCAGTGTCTTTGTGTGCAGTTTAGAAGGACTCGCTGATAAGCGTGAAGTGCTTCAAATAAATTTCCTGTTGGCGTATATGGAATAGCTTAGAAATTGCAGCATAAGCTGCGAATTAAAGACATTTAGTAAAAAATGTTGGTTTAGAAATGATAATGCATACTATGTATAAGACCGAATGAGCCTTACTTTCTAGACTGGTATGTGTGGGTTATGCTTTAATGGCTCAATCCAACAAGCTACTGAGCAAATCTGGCTTTATCCACTTAGGGGCAGGCTTTGCTTTAGCGTGCGCGTGGTCTCCAGAAGAATAGGGTTGTTTGCACACTCATATGTAAGTTTCTGTGGAGGCATTTTTTTGAGCTGCTTGTGGCCTGACCATTGAGCTGTGCAGCTGAAGTGCTTTAGTTATTTACCTCCCACACCATTCCCTTTCTCCTACCCAAAGGGAAAATGGGCCACCTCACTGGACATGGGGACATCTAATATGATGCTGAGTTTAAAGTTAAACAGTAAGTCTTGATTACTATTATTTCTAAGACTTTCTGAAATATTTCCATCAGTTATGTACACGGCAGGCTCAGGATCAAGAGGGTAAGAGTTGCAGCTCTCACGGCTGCGTTTGCATGCATCTATTTTACAGGGCTTGCCTGCTCTTCTTGGGATGTCTCATGATTCTCAAGACATCACTTAAAGTCTCTCTGCTGCCTTGAGCTTAGGAGCTGTGGGTAGATCCCATCCTTGCCCAGAGGTTGAGGTTTGTAGTACCTTCTCTCCAGTCTGTCCCTCCCACTGCATCAGGCTCACAGGCAAACAGTTCAGACTTACGTGGGATACGTTGACACCAGACTCTGGACCAGTTTACTGTAGGGTCTTGATATCTGTGTCCTCAAAGCCTTGTGTAGCACTGCAATAACTCGTCATTTTGTAATGCCCAAGATTATAGTATCAACCAAACTGTTTGATTCATTTAGACTTATCTTCTAATTAAACTTAGAAGCCAAAGGGTATATTTTAGGAGAGAGATTGCAGATCAGATGCCTTGAGCCAAAGGAGCAGTGTACTCAGCAAAAGCTTGTTTCTGCCTTGGACAACTTCAAAGCTTCTCCTGAGGTGCAGCATCAATCTTTGCTTTTGTAGTTTGTGTTCACTTCTTTCATTGCTTGTCATGTATGAGGAGAAGAATTACCCCTTTCTCAACCTCTGTTTATTCAGTTTGCATTTCATTTGTCTCTGCTTTTGACTCTCCTTTAACATCAGTGCCTTTGGTCCACATCTTCAGATGCACTAATCCAGCTGACACTCAAGAAGGGTCAGTGGTGATAGCTCTTGTTTTGTGGAGGCTGTGGTCCTATGTACATGTTCCAGTATGGTGTCTGTCATCTTTGCAAACACCATAACAATGTTCAGTCTATGACACATTTAGCAAATGGCAAAACCTCCAGCCCAGTGTGGTTCCTGAGGGATGTCAGGTACAGGAGAGGGACTGCAAGACTTGGGAGGAAGCCAAATGTGAGCAGTGAAGCTGTTTCAGGTGCTAATCCTTGAGCTGTAGCACCTCTGGAGATGCTGAATACCCTCCCAGCAGGACACTAAATTAAATAATTTATTGGAGAACAAAATGTCACCAGCTCAAGAGAGGGTAGGCTGGCTTGACTCTTTATGCCCTCATTTGTAGTTGGCAATTGGGAAACACATATTTTAAAAAAAAAGGAAAAAAACTGAATTAGAAACAAAGCTCTGCCTTTTTTCACTGCACCGAGCCCCTCCTGAAGGCCCTTAAGGTACTTGCTGTTCTGACAGGGTGGTATTCAGCACAAACCCCCTCCAAGCAAGCTGCGAGCCTGCACAGCCTCCCCGAGCAAGCCTAGTGTCATGGGGCTACACAATAAATTCCTCCTTTGCAAAACCTGAGGCTTTATTTCTGCACAAGAATCCCAAAGTGGCAACCCAGGGGGAAGAAGAATTCAGCTTCAAACTTCCCACACAGCAATACAGGGACTTACCATTGAGTCACTGATGCTGCTTAAGAATATCATTATAATATTTGCTGAAAACAACATTCCCACCTGATAAAGCCAAAAAGTGCTCAGGCTATGTAAAATTAAATTCCCTGTTTAAATTGTCCATTTTCAGCCTTTTTTTTTCTCATTGAGTTTAAGAGACATCTTGTATCTTTAGTAAAAGGGTTTTTAGCCAGGAGATGGAACCCAGATGGAAGTTCATTTTTTGAGTCAGGCTATATTTTAGCTTCAGATACTATAGAAGAATGAGGTACAAAGAGAAGTAAAAGGCTCTGTTTAACCAGAAGACGTTTAGGGCACATGGTCTTCTGAAAAGAAAAAATACTAGAGAGAGTGTTTTGTTTGTATCTAAGATAGAGAAGTCACAACATATATTCTACCTATCCTAGTATCACTGGATGAATTTCGTATGAATCCAAGGGAAACATTTCAATGCTTAATTTCATTGTCTCGGATGTTCTTTCTCAGGGTTTGATTTATTTAACATACTGGGGTTTTGTTTTGCTGTGAAAGACAAAATACAACAATTGAGCAAAAACAAGCATTCAGTATTTTTCGGTAGTTTAATTGTGTCGTGCTATAAAATCTGGAGTGGTAATGACTGATAATAGTAGATCTGTATTTGTGAGCATCACTTGGGTGTTTCAGGAATGAGCCACCAGACCAGCTCGCTCTGTGCATCTAGCAGGGGACGTTCGCCAGTCACATGGGCCTCTTGATGTAACCAGAACTGTTGAACATGAGGATGAAATGTGGCTGAATGTAGCTACGGCTTCCGATAAGTGCAGCGTGTTGGTGCTGCTGGTTGAATTAGGACTATCTATAAAGAAAATGGTCAAATAAATTGCTGAAATACAACTCATACATCATATCATAAGTACTTCTGCAGGAGGTAAAGACTGTACGGAAGTGTTCACAGGACGGATACTTCAGCTTTTAGGAAAAGTTCATTAATAAACCTATTTATTTTTCTGGCATCTATCTGTGAATATTAGGATATGTAACACAGGAATTCAGGATTCTTAGTCTGAAGCCCTGATGCAGAAAATTTTGATGCAGCTTTACAGCTTTGTGTTGTCAGTATAAGTGTTTGTCACCATACAAGTAAAATCAATCAAGAAAAGAGAAAAAAAAGAGAATGTTAAGGAATATTTTGACTAAAAACATTAAGTATCAATGTTTGAGGGTTTGCGTGTTGGGAGGGGTTTTTTTAAACTGTAGTTGCTATTAGTGTCAAGTTTGCTTGCTTGGAAAAGCCTTCACATGTTGGTAGAGAGCTTTCTTCTGTTAATTGCCCAGTGAAGATAATTCTGATTTACAAGACTGACCTTTATATCTGAGGACAAAGACATCCCAAATTTGCATTCCACTTACGACCAAGTTCATTGAATCAGACTTAGATCTAATTGCACTATGAATTGCAAAATACAATCCTGTCTATGAGATGCTTTCATATCGCGGTCTCTTTATTATAATGTGTTAAAGGCATGGTGCATTGACTTGATCTTGGTAATTATATTTCTGCAACTCCACAGAATCTTGCTGACTTTTTAGGTGGTGCAAGGAGGTCATAGTGAATAAATTTAAACTGTGTAGTAATAATTACATTGTCCTTGTATGTACCTGATATTTGTACTTTATATTTGAAAAATTGAAGATATTTAGTATTTTGTTTCTGTCTTTACCCCATGATTTCATATCACCTTTCATTGCAATAACTCTGGCGATTATAGAAGTCTCTCTGGATCCCTAAAAAGGATCCATAACTTTGCCAGGTACTGTCTTTTCTAAATGATTTATAAAATTGAAAGAGAGTGTGTTATTAAAGCTAGGCTTCAAATAACTGAATTTATTTAAAAAATATAAATTAGATCCATATCTCTTTGGATGTCTGGATTACAGGAATCATTCTAAATTTGATAAAAGCAAGTGCAGCTGCAGGTGTTAAAACGGCTGCTCTGACTGGGTTTGATTTGGTCTGTTACTCTGAACTGTAAAGCAAATTTTTTCCTGTTACATATTTTGATAGCTGACCTACAGAGGACACTTCTTTGGATTTTCAGTTTTCGAGGATGGAGATGACTGGTCCAAAGAGTAATGCCTAAGTTTTTCAGAAGATCTGAAGATTTTACATGCTGAATTCCACTGCAATTGTGATGGAAGTTGACTTCTCAAGTCATTAATTCCTAATTCTTTATCATCTATGGATTTTGTTATAAAACAAAAAAGTTAGAGGTCATGTAGGCCACAAAACAAATGTGAAAACAGGGAAATGTCAGGTTTGTGTTGCTTGTTTAGACATGATGTTTTCCCAAGAAGCAAAATGGGGATTATTTTTAGCACTTTATAATGTAACTAAATCTCATTAAAATACCACAAAGAGTGTAAAACATTTTTGTAGTGTGAAGAATATCTCGTTACTTTCCACGAGAAGCTTTTTACAAGCAATGGAGAGCATTAGTACCTGGAGGAGATTCCTCCAGTTTGCATGATAGGCTTCTCTTCAAATTGGAGAGAATTTGGCATGATCCCTTGTAATTTGGCTGTATCTTTAGTTCTGCAAGAGCTAGCTAATGCAGCAGGTAGGTCCAATGAAAATTGGTAGTATTTTGTGTGATGGAAGTTTTAGGTTATTCTGAAAAGTCACATGAAAAAAATAAAACCAATTGAATTATGAGGAAGCAAAGCCAGGTTTTATGTGGGATTAGGGTAATGATGCTCCCTTGATTTCAGGGGTTATGTTGTCATTTATGCCACCTAGGGGATTCTAGCCTGCAGTTTTTAGTTATCAAACGTTGATATTTTCCTTATGTTCAAATGGTATAATCTTCATCAGGCCGTAAACCAGTGAGCATGTGAGAAAAGGAGCATTTGAGCTGGGTGGTGCTAACACACAGAGTGGCAGTAGCTGGATCGACTATCATAGTGCTCTTATCCTTGAGGAACTGGATGCTTGTGTATCTCAAAACCCATAAAGTATTTGTCCTTCAAATTGTAAAAGAATTAATTTTCTTTTTAAAGTGTCTTGTCTGTATAACTCTTCTTCAGTTGCTATTTGTGAGAGGGAGGGACAGATTTTTCCCTTTTCTGTTTCAGAGAGAAAAATCAGTCCTCTTTAGGGATTTACTGTGGCAACTGTGATTTTATGTTTCTCATTCCTCTCCTGCAACCGTGTTTCTCCTTCTCTGTTGGATATTACAGTTTTGTGCTCTCCAGTGCAAAATAAATCGGTGAACAAACCAGATATTACCTAGAGGCTGGGATTTTTTATTTTCATTTTTTATAAGTGTACTTTTAAATGGATCCTGTCTGCTGGTGGAGAGAATTCTCTGTCATCCCTGAAGAAATGTGGGTGCCTGCACAGGACTGGCAGGGAAGGCACTGAGCTTGAAAAAAGTTGTACAGTAGTAGCAGTAGTACCATTATTATCATTAAGTGTAGGAGTTTGAGACGGGGATCTGACTGTCCTAAATGTCTAAAATGACCAATTGTAGCATCATGAATGTGTTATTTTGAAGCAAACTAAATACCTGGAAGTCTTTAAGCTAGCAAACAGGGTGCTCTTTTTTCCCAGGGAGTTTTCTTGCAGATGTATGGATTTATTAGATGAAATCGGTGCATATTTAAAAGACCGTAGGTACCTTGTTTTTGTTGTATTTTGTCCAACTCAAGCTGCAATAGGGCATGTTCTTGGCAGTGCAGTTGCCTTACAACTGCTTCTATCCACCATAAATCTCCCGACGGACTTCAAACATTTCTACAGTGTTCTGCAGTTAGTGACACTAACACTTTATCACACAATTTGAGCATCAGTGAAAGAAAACAATTCTAGATAAAATAGGCAATCAGCCACAGCACACTTTAAGGGTCCACAAAACTCAGATGTTTGGAGCTTTCCGTAAATATTGTCAGTCTAAAAATAATTCTGAAGAATTGCTCAGAAGATAACGTTATAAATATACACATACCAACAATATTTAAATATTCTTTGTGGAGAAACTGAACTCCAGATTACACATCTCAGTTCAGCTTTACCACAAAAAAAAATATTTGTGGTTCTCTTAAAAGCTAATTGATTGAAATGGTTCAAAAGTTCAGTTTTGCATTTAATCATTAAATGAATTAAAGTCTGATGGCTAAATAGTTTGAGAGCTTTGAATAATCTTGTGTGGACAGAAATATTTCTGATAGATATATAGGTAATTAAGAGAGAATCTTTGCACTTTTAGTACAGAAAGAAATTAAGATGATTTCTTATGAATTTGGGAGATCATTTGGAAGAAGAAATAGCTCCTGGGAACTAGAAAGTAGCATTTATGCATTATTTAAATGAACATATGTAGATTTTTGAGCCAAATAACCAAAGAAGTTGAGCTAGATTTAGATCATCTTAATATTTTATTCTTCTGGAGAGAAGGCTGTTGCTCGGAGCCATTGTCACAACATGTTTCTTATCAGTTGCATCAGTCATGATACTGAGGGTTGTGGGAAAAGGAAGAAAACAGCAAGGCAGTTTTGCCTGGATCCCGGTGCCAAAAGAAGGGTTTTCTCCTAGAGCAGGCTGCTCTTCTACCAGGTGAGCAACATCAGCAGGAGCTGCAGGGTGGGAACACGTCTCTGTTTACACAGAAGTGTTCCAGTAGCTATGGGCTGGTCTTGTATAATAGCAAGTTCCAGTTGTAGCGGTGCAGCTTTATAGTGTGATGTGACAGGATTTGGCTCCCCAAAGCATACACACATACAGAGGTTTAGCCGTGGTCTTATCTTGTCTTTTCTTACAGCCAGTTGTGATTGTGTTGAAAAAGAGCAAGTTTTTATCTGTCTTACTCTGCCAGGGAAGTTTCAACTGAAAATCTGTTAGCTGAAATCTGTAATTTTCTCTTTTTCCTTCACCCCCCTTTCTTGATTTCCCACATTTGACAGTGCTGTGTGTATCATCACTTTGAGTATTTTACAGCTAATAAGGCAATTTCTCCCTTGTTGGAAAGCTGTAATCATCTAGACACATTTTTAAAGGAATACATAGATGACATAATGCAAGATGTGCTGTATCAGAAATTTATATAGTTTCCAACCATGTCAATTGTTCTAATAAAAGATTTTACTGTCCCTGAAGACCTTACATCCTTCATATCTATTGTGACTATAATGATATTAAATTTTCACACAATGTAAAAAAATTAATTCCTTTGTTCCCCAAGACCCCCTCCCCAGCAAATATAAAGGCACTCTAGATACAGTTATGGCTTTGTGTGACCTAAGTCATAGGCTAAATCCCAAACCATAAAAATATAAAATAAAGATAATATGTGATCCAGCTTTAAATATCAGCCTCATGTCAGCATGGGGCTGTAGGCAGTGTTCAGCCTCACGTCAGCATGGGGGTGTGGGCAGTGTTGCTGGAGATATTATGTTTGAATGAAGTGCAAAAATAAAGTTCGTTATTTTTTCCCAAGCCGTGTTTATGTTTTCTCTCAAGAAATTAACAGTATTGTTCATATAAGCTCACATCATAATATTTGAAAGTCATCCATGGTAAATATTTCTTCCTTGTGCACTGGTTTCAGATTGGTTTATTGTGCAAGCTTTTTAGAAGGATGGCAGTAAAAGGGTCAATAAAAGAAATAATGTACTTCAAAGCAGTTTAAAACATGTGTTCATTTTTAAATGTTACTGTACAGACATAAAACTGAAGCATGTGTTAATAGAAATAACATAAAAATGATTTCACATATTGCATTCAGCCTACTTAAAATTCTACCTGCAGTTTCAATTCCTACCATGTTATTTTCTTCCTTTCTAAACTGTATCATCGTCTGCTGTTCCTGTGTGTGCGGCACCATCAATATTGTTTTCTGCGTTTTTATGCTTTAGCTTAATCCTGGCCCCGTGGCATGAAATTGTTGATTGTCTTTCAGAGAATGGAACGAATGGAGAGTTTTCAAGGAATAAATAAAACATGCTGCTGATTCTTAGTTAGATGCCTTAGAAAGTCTCTCCCTGGTAGGCAAAGGGACTTTCTGAAACTTAACTACTGTGATAACCAAAATGTGGATTTGATAGCAAGTGAATGGGTGGCTTTCCAGTTTGACAGTGATTTCCAGCTTCCTTCATTTGTGGATCCCTAAACATTTTTCCGAGGGGTAGCATCCCACTTTAGAAACTACTCAACCGTAAGTTAGCATTTGGCATGTGTTCCTTTTCAGTCACCATTTGCAGGCGTTTTGGAGACTGCCTTTAGTGCTAGCTGAGTCACACAGACACCAGTAAGTAAGAAAACAAATCTTTTAGAGAATAGTTCTTTTATTTTGCCATTCACATTTCTGGAGAAGGGAAGTACAGTCCAGTGCTTTTTCATTTCAGACAGAACTTTCTTTTTTGTCAAAATAAAATAGTTGGGTTTTTTCCTATCAGTGAGTCTTAGAAAACATAGGAAAAAAGTTGCCTAAAATGATATAAATTTTCCCATGATTTTACTAGTTTTCAATAGATTTTGAAATATTGTGTCTTAAATTATATAAGGGTCTTTAAATGTCTTGAAATTATGCATGCGCTGAAATTTTTCCCTATTTCTCTTTTGTTTCTGGAATTTGCATGACAGGCAGACACATTGCAGATGGAGGAGGGAGTAGAGATTGTTCCCATTTAATTGTGGTCAGCTCCTGTTAAAATAGGTCCCACTTACTCCGTGACTGACCATGCTCGTAAGAGCTTTATCAACATGGAGCTGTCATTTGAATTCCATTATAGTCAATTGGCATGAGGGGAGTAGAAGGATTTCATTGATCTTAATCTTAAAACTCTTGATTTCTCATTTATTTTCTTATTCCAGTGCAGTCAGAATTTTAAGCATGAGGCAGAATTCGCCTATGAAGTTGTTTATTCCATCTGATAAACTTAATATCTTGGTTTTAAAGGCATTTTTTGGAGTGCAGTGCTTTGGTGCTCAAGAATAAAGAATACGACATAATTAGTGGGTATCTAAAAAAATATAAAGTTTGTTTTTGTGATTAGTCACATGATTAATTTGGTAGACTATTCATTTTGTTTCAAAACACTTTACTGTAGAATATTTTCCTTCCAGCTTTTTATATTTTATTTACAAAATAAATAAAAAAGAAATCCAGAAATGCAAAGAATTATCTTCATATTAAATTATACTCTTTAGAGAATAACAAAAAAACAAAACTCAAAAATTACTTTGCTTGGTGATTCTTTAATGAGCTTGTAATATATGTAGTACAAGTAATATTAATGAAATGTCATTTTACAGCTCCATAGCTATTTTTTTTCGGGTATCTAACAAGTCATTTTATCTTCTTTTGTTTTTAATAATGGCAATAATATTCTGATAAGGCATTTGTCTGTAAGCCCAGAGACCTCTCAGGGCTTGGTTTAAGTTATGACAATGCTGGTTAGAGCTCTGGATTTTCCACAGTCCTCATGATAAAACCACAATGGGCATAGTCCTTAAATTTGACTAAAATAGTACTTTTACGAGTAGTAGTGGTAGGAAAATATATCAAATTTTGCCAGGTGAAGAACGATTTTCAACTAATTGAGAAATGTGTGTTTTATTTCCAAGCTCCTTAAAACCTGCTACAAATGATGAATGACCCCGCCATCAGTGGGATAGGATTTGACACCAGGTATGTTTTTGGAACTCACAGTGGGGAGAGACTCCTGCTTTGAGGGACTCATACTCCCATAAGTGTTGTATCCTGACACTCCATCCGGTTATTCACTCTACACTTGCCATCACTTTACAATTAGGTAGTAAAGGGAAATGGTGAATTGTTGCCCACTCTTCCTCTTGATGGCAATGGAGTAACAATGCAACGGCAGATCCGTAGGCTGGGAAGCTTATCGTCCCTCTGGCTGGTGAACAGAGACAGGTCTTTCTCTGTGTTTTTGAGACTAAATACCAAATTCTTACTAGTGCTTTGTGTGTATTCAAATCTAGCTGCTGTCTGTTTTCCAGTTGCTAGACAGTTGAATAGAATAAGCTTTGAGTTCATTATCTGTTAGCAAAAGCTGTGTTTTTATTTGAATTTCTATTGTTGCAGTTGTGTAAACAGAACACAAGTATCTTACTGGGCTCTGTGTTGGCAAAGGAAAATAAACATGAATTTTATACATTACGTAGGGTCAAACATCAAAAGAAAGTCAGCCTTTCACTACCTGTGTTGCTGATGCATGGGCCAGATTCCTAAACTGCTGCCCATGTACAACTGGCCTGATAATTCAGAAGAAAAGAGACCCTGAGTGTTGCTCTGACTTTGTTCTCTTACAAATTCTCTGAGAACAGTAGCTCTTCCAGGACACAAAACTAATCTCTCAGGTCCTTGCCAAAGCATTTCCCTCAATTACCATCCAGCCCACAGCAGTATGCAAACAGTTAACAGCAAAATCAGCATGATACCTTGCAATGATGTCCTCTCTTTCTTTGATAACATCAGCTGTATATGTGCCTCTAAAAAGAAGACCAGAATGTATCCAAAAGAGGTAGATGTTTTTACTGTTGAAATAGTTCAGGCAGGCTCAAAACAACTGTCCTAGATGGAGACTGGGGCTTGAGGCTCAAGCACTCTTGTTTTTTAGTGTTGCCGGTGGAGCATGCTTTAGAAGCTCTGTATTCCAGTAGACACTCCAGGTATTCACACACTGTACTTAGATATGTGATGCATCCTGAAAGGTGCGGTTCAGAGTACCTAGTTCTGTAAGGGTAGGTTCTCCATGTGTCAAAGAGTGCACATAATGTTGGGGCAACCTAGGTGACGGGCCTAAAACCAAGGCAGGATGGATTGTCCCACCCCAAAACAGAAGCTAGAAAAGTATTTCCAAAGAGTTTGGATTGTTTGGGGGGTTTTTTTGAAGTAATTTCTGTTTAACTTTTGCTTTTTTAGTTTTTTTTTTAAGACAAATTTCAAAGATCTATTTGGAAGAAAAACAGCAACACCAAAAACTCCCCAAACATGGTGATCAGAAAAAAAGCCTTCCAATCCTTATAAATAACATGTTTTGCAGAAGCAGTATTCCTCATCGTGTGAACAACTGATCTTTTCTGCTTTGAAGGGGTGCACAGAGAAAGCAGTAAATAAAAGGTACAGGCACAGAGGAGGGAGAGAGGAAATAAATTAAAATCAAAGAGATTATAGGAATAGGCAAGACTGCCGTTGTGAGCTAGGGCAGTAGTTCAGGGTTTTGGAGCAAAACTATTTATGATCGGGTTGCAGTACCATAGGGGCAACTGAGAAAATTTTTCTGAGAGCATTTTGAATAAGGGAAGGAAGAGAGGGAAGAGAAAGGCTTACAGGGGTGTTTGGCAGCTGGGCAAGAGCTTGTAGTTGCTTTTGCCAGTTGATCTGATAGGATTTTGGAAAGGACGCTGGAGAAGAGGCAAAAGACATTGAGTCTGGCTATGAGGGTAACTGTGAGAAGGACTCAGCTGATGAAGCTCTGAGGCTAAATCTGTGGCTGGGGATAGGACTGGTGGAATTGCTGTGGGGTGCTGCAAGAAAAAAATAGCATCTGAAACCAAGAGCATGAGAACTGGTACGTAGTAGCAGGGTGAGGAAAGAAAGCTGAGTTCACTTTTCAGATTTTGTTGGCAGAAAAATATCCATATTAAGATGGCATAGACACAGGCAGAGAACTTCCTCTGTTTTTTCCCTTTGCCTTCTGTAGTTGTGTTCCCACAGCAGTGTGTCTCTCCTACCTCAGAGCTACAGCCTTTACTATCCTTGTAATATAGTGGTATTTTTTTAGAGCATACCATATATGGAAACAATGCCTAAAAAAGACTATTTTTTCATACTAATTTTGATGGTTTTATACCTTCATACATTTTATGTCTGACTCCAGTGTAATTAAAAATGTCATGGATGTTGCCAGTATTGCTCTATTCACATGTGTATTTAAAATTGTCTGAATTAATTTTAATCTGAAAAACTGTGTGTTTGGGAACACTTCTGGAATGAACCCTAAAATGTCTTTTTAAAAAAACCCAGTGGATGATGTGGATTCATCCTGCATTTGGTAAGGTATATCCTACAAGGCATTTAAGACCCTTAATTCACATACATTTAATTGCAGTTTACGTTATCATCTAAGTATCCCTGATATTGTCAAGTGGCCTTCACGTTTCCACAGCTTGGAGTCTATGGTCCTATTAAATCCATAGGGAAGCACGTGCAATATTTTCTGCTCCCACAACCATTGATTTGCCAGCAGGTTTCCAGGCTGCACAACCAGGACTTTGGTGTCCTTTGGGTCAAAAAGAGGCGGTCTACCTTGGACCTTGGAGCATTCAGCCATAAGTCACTGACTAAATTACATTTTCCTTGATCCCCATAAACCTCATGGCATTTTGGATGAGCCACCATTCCTTTCACCATCTCTGCACCTATTCCAGCACCTCATTACACGAAGAAAAAGCCTGGTGAAGTGTATGTAGCTCCTGAAGGTATGAGGGGCCAGGGGAGGGAGAGGAGAAGGAGGTGTTGAGATGTATATATTTATAAAACTAGTTATTGGGAGGTGCCGAAGCACTTTAGTGGTGGGCATCCCATGAGTATGTGAGAAGAAACCAAAATGCCCTTCTGAGATGTGCAAACCCAGGAGAGAGCCAGCAGGCACAGCTTAGCAAACTGAACCATGAGCATGCCTGACCTCTTGGCTTATGTGCCCTCATCTAATTTTCTCTGCTGCTTCTCTGGCTGGGGTTTTGTGCTGTGCAATTAAGGAGCAAGAGAGGGAGCGCTTGGCGCTGAGCTGACAGATCTGCGGTGGCTGATGGCAGGTAGGCTGCTTCCTTCTGCTGTAAAGGTTTTTAATGCCCTTCCAATGTGAGGTTATTAGCTGCAGGGAAGACAGATGCACCGATGACTGTATTCCTGTGGATTGGTTCAGTGGCACATACGGCACAAAGAGAGTTCTGGAAAAAAACCACATGGGTGTCATTAGTGCAAGCTTTACAAATCCCTTCAGCAGCCTGCAGCTCTGCAGGGTATTTCGTTGAGGATTTGCACAGCAAAACTCCTCCCCTGGTTGCTGCCAGCTGTCAGAGGTTGCTGGTGAGGAGGGTAGAAGGTTCAATTCACCCTCACTCAGCCGGACCATGCTGCCTGCTTCTTCCTGGCAGCAGGCAGAGCCATCCGTTACCTTTCCAGCCTTCGCTAAGTGGTAGCCAAAGCAATATGAACAGCAAAGGGATGTATTAAGTAGAAATCTTCTGTAGAATGATGTTGTGCAAGACGTGCCTCATATTTTCCTTTGGGAGATCAAGAATTTCTACTTTTTAAAGGTCTCTGTACTAATACTATTTCTTTTTTGTTTCAGCAGCATCACGTCCTGCAGCTACAATAATACCATTTTGTGGCGCTTCCTTGTTAGTTTGCACCCCTTCTAACTGCTGGCAACTGTAGTGCTTTCAATATATAATAACTAAGCAAGGTACTTTTCTAAAAGAAAATAAACAGATGTCAAGGTTACGGTTGATCTTGGGACAAGAAGTCCCTGGTAATAAGCACTTTTGTTCGAAAAGGCACTCTCAGTAGTTCTGCAGGAAATTTTAGCGTTAAGGCTCCTGTCATGAGTCACAAAAGCTATTGTTTTATCTGAGGCAACCAGTCTCAAAGTCATGTTATTTCCAGGGCACGTCACAATAGGGCTGTAGTTTATTCAAGGGTTCCGGGCTTGGTGCAGTTGAGAGGGCTGAGGACTCCTTACTGTTATCATTTCCGACTCCTGTCTTCTCTGTGGTCTTTATTTGCTGCATCGTTTTCTATCACGCCAAACTCTTCATTCATGTAAACTAGAATGATTTTTTTTTTAATGTCTTGTGCAGGTCATTATATTGCTGCCATTAGTGTTACTTTCAGAAGTGCATAGGATTGCTTTTGGGGGGATATATGCATGCACACTCAGAGCAGGGAGAGCTTTCACCTCCTCTGCAATTCAGAAGCAGGACAGGGGCTCTTGACAGTTACCTTGGAAGAGCCTCCTCACTGTCTCCATTTCTTCCTACACGTTCACCCATGAGCTGCCTTCTCTCTGTGTCTTCTTCCCACTTCTAGCCCAGAAAACTTGTTATGCTATGTGCATCTCAACTCCTACACAGCCACAGCTGTCAGCTTCACGTCCCCTGCACTGCCAACAGCAGCATCTTGTCCTTCCTCTGACTTCCAGAGTGTTCCCTTGCAAGTGGAACAATCTCTTCTGCTAGCTACAAGCTGTGCAGCCTCCCACCCTGGTGCTTGCATATATATTCTGTTGGGGTAATTATGAAGTTTGTTGGATTTATCAGAATCAAAAAGAAATGTGAAACAAGCAGTATTTGCCTTCTTAGGAAACATTTACAAAACATTACTGAATGCCTTCTTTGTCTCTGTCTATACTGCTGGAGGCTTTCCTGAAGAGTCCCATACCCCTGAAACCCCATAGGAAGTCAGGACAAAGGAGGAGTTTGCTCTGGTAGATGAAGACTGGGTTAAGGAGCGGTTAAGTAATCTGGACACCCATAAATCTATGGGTCCTGATGGGATACACCCGCGGGTGCTGAGGGAGATGGCAGAAGTCATTGCTAGACCACTCTCCATCATCTTTGGCAAGTCGTGGGAAACGGGGGAGGTGCCTGAGGACTGGAGGAAAGCGAATGTCACACCAGTCTTCAACAAGGGCAAGTAGGACCCGGGCAACTATGGACCGGTCAGCCTCACCTCCATCCCTGGAAAGGTGATGGAGCAACTTATTCTCGATGCTCTCTCAAGGCATATCAGGGATAAGAAGGTCATTAGAGGCAGTCAACACGGTTTCATCAAGGGGAAATCATGCTTGACCAACCTGATAGCCTTTTATGAGGATATTACCGGGTGGATAGATGATGTCAAAGCAGTAGATGTGGTCTATCTCGATTTCAGAAAAGCATTTGACACCGTCTCCCACAGTATCCTCATGGCTAAACTGAGGAAGTGTTATCTGGATGATCGGGTAGTGAGATGGATTGTGAACTGGCTGGAGAAAAGAAGCCAGAGAGTTGTGGTGAATGGGATGGAGTCTAGTTGGAGGCCTGTATCTAGTG
>WKFP01014071.1:21404-119978 GCA_011057875.1 Pterocles orientalis | reverse complement strand
TATGAGAAAAAACTTCTTTACAGTGAGGGTGACAGAGCACTGGAACAGGCTGCCCAGAGAGGTTGTGGAGTCTCCTTCTCTGGAGACATTCAAAGCCCGCCTGGATGCGTTCCTGTGTGATCTGATCTAGGTGTTCCTGCTCCGGCAGGGGGATTGGACTAGATGATCTTTCGAGGTCCCTTCCAATCCCTAACATTCTGTGATTCTGTGTGATTCTGTGTTTTTCCATGTTTCAAAAATGAACATTTAACAAGACACAGTTTGTTTGGATTATTTGATTTTAATGAAGAACAAAATCCAGAAAATTCAATAAAAACTATATATATGAGAGGAAAAACAAAGAACGCCAAAAGGATAAAAAGACATTTTTCACTTAAATAACTTTTGGACAAAACATTTTCAGCCAGTGACAGTTTTATATATTTTCCCAGATTTGGATATGGAGCTGTGATAGAAGAACAGGGTTTTAAAAGCCTCAACTGGGTGTTATAGGAAAGCCAATTTTAGGAAAGCAGACAACTAGGTGTAAACAGATAGGGTACACACTGTTTTCTAACAGATTATTTTACAGTCAAGAAAGTGGCATTTTACAATATTCTCAGGGTTGGAATAGCTCTTTTTTTTTAGTATAGCTACTCTGTACATGAGTGTTCATCTTTAACTTCACCACCAGATTCTCACCAGTCCTGTAATGGTGTAAATCCAAGGGGAAACCTGGATGTCATTGGATTTACTTGGATGTAATCAATGTGGTGGGAAGCTGTTGGACTCCTATCAGAATATGACAATTTGCCTTTGCCACTTTCCCTTTCTTTTTCCTCTGAATCTCCCTAAAACAAACTTTAAATGAAGATCCTCATTCCCATATCCTGAAACAAACTTCACAAAGATTCCACATTTCTTTGTGAACTTTACCTATACTTTGATGTTCTTACTGTGTTTTTTTTTTCCTAGTGCCCCATCTGTACTTTCCCAGTTGTCCTGCAGGCTCATCCTTCCCTTTCTGTCCCCAACAAACCTGGAAAATATGCAGGAAGGAAAACCTTCCTCTCTGCAGTGGCCTTCCCTGTTACTAGAGTCTTTGCTCCTTAGAGACTCCCAGTTAACTCTGGTTTCCTTTATGGACCACGGCTTCTAGTCCTTGGTTCCTGTCACTCCAGACCATATCTCCAGTTACTAAGGATTGGTTTCAGTCTGCTCCATGCCTCAGGGCACTCACCATCCCTTTGGGCTTGGTGGCACTTGCAAATTAAATACACATACAATGTTCCACCTTGCCATCATTAGGAGGTGGTTGGTTCTTAACAGTAGCAAAACACCCCTCTGAAGGACATCTGAGAATTTACAAACAAATAGGCAGCACAGTCTGTTCAGAAGAGATTGCTGCAGATTTGTCATTAACCGTGTTGGTTTAGGGAAATACTTGGAGGAAATAACTCTCAAAATGTGCCATCCATTTATTTACAGTAGTTTGCTATAGAGGTGTACCTGTGGCAGATGAACTGTGAGAAAAGTGGGTTAGGATTGGCTTTTAAAAGATAGTCAAATATCAGAATTGCTATTCTGTGGGGAGTTATGCATATCTGATTCTTTTTCCTTCTTGACAGGAAGAAAAATGGAAGACTGAATATTAAATATTCATATAGAAGGTTGAACTACTTTGTCTTTGCAGTCCCATTTTATTAGATAGATTATTTCACCATTGACTGATCTGAACGTGGAGTTTTGGTCTGCTAAAATGAATCAAACTGTTTAAACTGAATTTTTTATTAAATTATACCTTATGAAAAAAATTTATGGAGCCATAGTTTCTGTGATGTTAGTGGTTATCAGCATGCTCTGAGATAATGTCATAAAATGATTCATTCCGAATTTCTTTTGCTATTAAGGAAAAAAAAAAAAAAGCTCATTGGTGTAGCCCTGTTTTCCATACAGATGGATTTATGTGTTTAGGTTTTCCTACAAAGTCCACTGAACTAAATAGAAAGATACGTTTTGAGATGAGGGGTCTGAGAATAGCGCCTCTGGCTGAAAATGTTGAGACAGTTAATGAAGTACAATTTTATTGACTGTGAGTGTTTATGATGAGAAAAAGCTGGACTTAGCACTACTTCTTCCCCATTTTTGTTTTTCTGATTCAGAATTCAAAATAAAATTGATGAGAGAGAGAAGGTGAGCAACTGTCTGTGAACACAGCTTCGTAACTCAAATTAACATCTGGTTGTTTCTTTGTCCATCATGATGTTTATCCAAGACACTGTCAACAACAGAGCTGCTGAAATGCTAAGAGGCCTGTGAAAAGTAATTATTTTGGCAGTGCAGAGATTGGGAAGGTTAGTTCTTCAGAAAACCTCCAGTATGCAAAACCAGGAGTAATTGCCCATTTTCCAGCTGAATTCACAATATGCTGTTGCTGCATTAGCTCCTTTACAGAGTTGCCCACACCTGAGAAGGTACCACCATCTGCTTTCTTTCCTGTGAGCCTGTGCACACATTGCTTTCATTTTTGCTGTACAATGTGTATTATGGAATAGTTAATGACTAGTTTGTATACTGATTACCTCAACTGGGGAGCAAGAGCCAGCTTGCACTTAATTGCTCGCTGTGCAGGGAGCTGCGAAACACTGAGGAAGCTGGTATGCCCACTGCCCATGAACCGAGGCAAGAGAAATACTCTTCTCATTTGGCACTATGTCCCCCCACTGACTTCTTTCCTACTTGCAAAGAGCTTTGAGTGTTTAATACATTCCTCTCAGTAGATTGTTTATTTTGCTGATTTGACAGTATAAGAACAAGCACTGGGGGGATGCTTTCCATTAGTAATAATTTTAATTATCTTGGCAAAACTTTTCTTTGTTTAATAACAAATTATACAGCATAGTTTGCCAGCTTATGTAGCGATGTTTTCACTTCTGAACTATACTTGAAATTTCCCTGCTTCTAAGCAGCCAGTAAATATGTTAAATTGTGGATATTAAAGTTTATGCTTGTGTACGTCAAAAACATACTAAAATGAGGTACCTTTCCGTCTCGCGTGCAGTTTATTTTGGAGTTGGCTAGACATAATTTTAGGTAAAGTTCAATTTAACATCTTAGAGTTTTCCAGTTGTGATTGCGAAGTATGTCAGTCTTGCTGACCTTGATCTGATAGATTTAGGATGTAAAGGATGTAAATGTTATTGCCGTTTGTGTTGCCTAATTGTTGTGTTTGGTGGGAAACTGATATGAGTTAATCTTGCAAAACTCTCAGTTGCGTGTTTACACATAGAGAAATCTGTGAACACTGACATTGTGAGCTTTGGTGAGAAGATGGAATATTGCAGTTAGTGCCTTGTCCGGGGCATCCTGGGACAATAATTTCACTTGAATTTTCACTGTCTGCTCATAGTAGAGGGACTTGTGATGCATTGCCACTGTTGGGAAGCCATAAAGAGGAATTTGATTTTAAAACTTACTGGGACATGCTTGCAAGTTTGAAGTAAAGTTATTGCTTAGTTTATCCACTGAGGCTGGAGACTGAAACTTATCAGCATTATCCAGTGAAGCAGAAAAGAAGTTCTACTTCCCAATCCAGATGAGAAAACTGAGAATATGAAGTGTCTGGTGTCTAAATTTCCAGGATTCTGCATGCAGTGATTTTTACGCTCTCAGCTTTCTGAACGAAGCTTGGGATTTCTTAGTGGGGCCATGGGGTTTCAAACAACAGATTCATGGTCCTTAGGTGATGTATAGAGACACCAAAGCTGAAAAGTTCCATTGGGAAGAATTACACAACTCTGTTAAAACGAGGTTTTCACTCTAGAGGATTTAAAATTATGCCAATTAGTTGAGCAGTGGTTCTCCATGTAGAGCAAATGATGGGGGTTGCACAGTCAGTAGAACACAAAGTGCAAGTACTATGTACAGTTTGAAAAACTCCCTTAGCATCCTGAAATCTGGCGACCTCCCTTTGCTCTTCAGTGGAAAATAACTGTCTCACTTCTTTTGTTTGTGAGCATCTCTTCATAACACTGCTGCACGTTTATCTGTAATTTACTGACTGAGTTTTTGTTAAGCCTTGAGTCATCTACGATATCTTTCCTACTTCAGTTTGGGTTTGTTTTTTTTTTAAACTTCATGTGAAGTAAATTCTTGGAGAAGCTGGTGGGATGCAACTGAGCAGAATGCAGAGATTTTGTTTAGTTGGTTTAGCTACTTTCTTACAGGTAGTTTTGTGAATGATACTTAATAGGATTGATTTTCTAAAGAACTTAAATTTGAAGGGCAGAAGTCAAGTTTCTGTGACTGATATATATTTAATGGAGAGATTTGAAGGCAGAAGTCAAGTCTCTGTGACTGATATATATTTAATGGAGAGGTTTGGGTCTGTCGTCTTCATCTTGCCGTCTGAACAGCATGACATTTCAGCAGGTGGTACAATTTAAGACAAAAAATGTCATCGGTCTTCCCTCACCAATATCAAAAGCAATATGAAAAACATAGTTCGTAAGAAAAGGTTAATGTGCATCAAAGATCAGCCAGTTTTAGGGAGGAACCTCCTTGTTTTGCTTCACAGGCAGAAGACTCACCCGAAGGCAGCATAAAGCAGTGCAGCAGTATGCACAAAGGACTGGGTCTTGTATTGCATGGTGAGAAGAGGTTTTAATAGTCCTAGAAGGAGATAAGCCAGGTTGCTGTGTTTTCAGAGGTGCTTTGCCACAAGAAAGGGTGTTAGACACGAAGGGGTTTTGGCGTTAGCTTGCAGTAGCACAGTTGCCTGCAGTGGGGCTCTCATGCCGATGTTGTAGTTCTGTGCCTCTCCCTGATTCCCAGGTCTCATTTCTTCTAAAAGAAGTGACAGAGCCATAATGTAATTTTAAGTAACTCTGAAGAGTATTTTCAAGACTTTTTAATAACACAGTAGAACTTATTTAATGTTCCAGTTATAGAGGAGTTACTATAATAAGAACTCTTCAAATGTGATTGTGTTCTGTGAAGTATCATCCCTCTTAAATAAGTGGTGTTATTATGGAAAGGGCTTGTTCACACACCCGGTACATTATTGAAAATTGCTTTTATAATTCTGGTTCTGAATAAGTCTACTAATATTGAAGAAAATTATTGCAAATTTCCTGGTCATAAACACCATAAAGCAGTAGGATTTAGATTTTTATGGCAAAATTATTATATTCAGCTTACCTGACTAGTTGTATAGAGGTCCATGGAATTACTCAGGTAGGTTGACAGAATAGGGTTTGATATCACGTCTTCAATACTCGCTTAGAAATTACTAACTTGTCCAACCTTGTCATGTGGTCTGAAGTGTATGTCAATATTCTTGGCAGATTATCCAAAAGAAGTAGAAAACACATTCAAATTTCTGTTGGCTTCCCAGATTTTAGAAGTCAGAGCTACCGTGATACAGCCAAGCGTGCACATCTGCAGTTTCATGGTTTTATAGAACCTACTGGTAGCACTGATGCTTGACCCAAGCCATGACTACCTAGTCTAAGGCAACCATGCTGTGGTTTGTTGATGTGTGCAAGCTGCTTGTGTTCTGCTTTTCACAATCTCATGCCAAGATGATTTTCCTGTATCTCACTGCATTGTAAAAGTTGTTGCTTTCGATTTAGATACAAGTAGTCTTTTCTCATATCCGGCTCTTTGCTGCCTTGCCCTCTGGACAAACACACGCTGTTTGCTGTGGTTCCCTCCTCCTACCTGGCTATATCTGGTATCACATGGGGAGTGTGTGAAATTGTTCCACATTTGTCTTTTCTTCTTTCTGCAAAAATAAAAATAGGATGCCTTTGAAAAAATCCCTGGCAGGAATTGAAGACTGTAGACCTACTAACAGCACTTGTCACAAAAGTTCTGTTGTTTTATTACTTTATTCCTAGTTTATCTCTTTTAAGACATCATTGTATCTCTTTCCTTCAATAAATTGAGAGGTCAGTAAATCTGCCCTGATTTCAGAAGACATCACTGCTGACCATGCCAAGACTGGCTGTTAATCTGATGGTGTTGAAGAGCCTGCAGTAGCTGTGCAGACAAACCCAAAGCTTCTCAAGTCACCCAGAGGCAGGTCCAAAGGAGCTGTTTTCCAGACAGAGCCCCAGGACACTTTGGCAGAGCTTCCTTATATGTCTTTATCAGATGCCATCCCTGTTACGTTTCAAATAATTTGATTAGACAGGCCAGAATGGTTTCATTTCAGTATTTTATTTTGGCTGTCCTTCAGTTGCTTGTGATTTGTGGAGCTGTAATTTTGTTTGACTTCTGAGGTTAAACTTTCTAAGTATCCATTTAAGTCGGACAAAGTCTACCAGAGCATTGCTGTGATCGGCACTTAGCATTATGATCTGTTGGTTTGGTTTATTTTGAAAATGATAAGGAAAAAGACATCATCCATCTTCAAACTTCACTTGGACAAGTGTTAATCTTCATTTGAAACTCATGAATAAATAAAAGTATTTTGATGATGTTGTGAAGAGCATACAGGATTATTGGAGCCAAGATCTTAAAACGGATGGCATTGTCATTTGTCAGTGATATGTGTTACATGGGTGTTACACGTAATGTGAATTTTGTCAGTGAAGCTTGTGCAGGCCAATAAAGGTCAATTTTTGTCAAGAGCTACGAGAAAGTAGTCTGAAGAAAAAAAAGAAATAGTGATTTTATGTAGGAGCGGAGCTGTGGTATTTTGTAGCTTGCAGCATTTGCAGAGTTTACCATAAACTGACTTTCTCATTGCTTCTGGGATTCTTTCTTATGGTCAGAAATGCGTCACGAAACAATCTATCAGTAAGTATAGGGCTCGATTCTCCAGCTGGAACCAGCTTTGAGACAAACGTTTGAGACACATTTCCACCTCAAAAAAATTATTAGAAACTTGAATTTCTAAATGGGTTTTTATTTGCCTTTTAATTTACAGAAGACCTAGAAGTAAAAGGTGTGATCATGATTGCACAAAGGTGATGTCATTTAATAACGAGGCAAGTGTTCTTTATTTGCATTGCTGAAGATTTGTATTTTGGGGTTTACAAACTTTATGTAATGGAAACTGCTTTAAAGAAATAGCTATACTTGATAAACTGAGTTGCCAAGTTGACAGAGTACATAAAAATCACCATGTTAACATAGCTGTAAGGGACAAGATAAACTTTTTATTAGTAGAACAAAATATTTGATTGTCTGATTGGCTCTGTTGTTAGGACCTTCTTTACTTCCCAAAACATATTTAAATTGTTTACTCCGTTGCTAAAATGTCTTATAACTTGATAGCTCTCAAAGTCAGTGTGACCTTTTGCATCAAGCCTAATACTTTATTCATAGCCAAGCAGGCAAAGATTCAATTATAAATGCATTAAGCTCATTGGTGAACGTTAAATTTAACAAATCACTGTATTGATGAGAAAGACTCCAGTTATCACTGTACAAAAAATCTCTTCAAAAAGGTCTTGGTCACTCTCATGTTTCAAGTGTTATAATAAATGCCTCGTTTAAATAGACAGGTTAGGCTGGCGGCTGGCAGTGGGGCATTCCAGTTAAATGGAGTCCTGGGCGAAAATAACCTTGTAGTTTAAGCAATACATTAGGGAAGGAGGAGGAGACGGCTTATGTTTTGTTCCTGCTCAGGGTAGTATGAAGGCCTTCACTGATTTTTTTTGCAGGACCTGAATGAAAGCCTCAGTTCCTGGTCAGGTCCTCCAGACACCAGAGGTGCTGTATTTGATGGAGCCGCAGCAGTAGCTTCCTTTGAAGGAGAAAATATCATTAATCATCTTTGTTTTCCTGCACATTTCCTGCAACATTTCTTATGCTCTTCCAGCTCAGATAGGGTTGATCAAATGAAAAAGGGTGCAGTAGAATTGTTTTATTATGGCGTCTTCTTTTACTAATCTGTGGAGTGAAAAACATGGTAAGAGCAGCTGAAATACGAGCTCACATTCATGTTTGTTCTTCACCTGACAGTATTTCCAAGAGAAGTTGTGATGTTCCTTTCTGTAGGTTCTGGTAACTATTATTCTAAAGGATCATAGACCTCAATTAATATTTGCAAATTCCTGCTACTGGATAAAAATTGCCAAAATATATTACTGTCCTTGAAAAACAAGGTTATTGATATCAATAAAATATGTAATAACATTATCCAGGAGAAATATAATGTTCCATAGACAGAATGGCAGTGCTGTGAACAAACACCATATGTGAATGTCTGACTATGCTTAAACAGTAGGTTAGCGCATGTGCACACACAAAATTAATGGGTGTGATAGTTATTATGGCTTGAAACCCCTACCAGAAAGGAATTAAATTGAGTTAGAACTACTGTAGAAGTTATATTTTTGGATATTTTTTTATGAAGAAAAAGTACATTTTTTCAATCAATTCAATAAAATTTCAATTCAATTCTACACTAAAAAAATACCCTCATGAGTGTCAAGTTGGCATGACAAAAACTCATCTTTTAGAAAATGGCGACTCCATTTTTTATTTTGATAGCCAGATTTTCACAGTAATTCCCTGTAAACATATTGACTTCTTTGCAATTTTGAAGAAGACACACGCTGCTTTTAAATCCGTTCTTGATGTGCTTCTTCTGTAGGAAGCTTCTGCTGCATATACCTGTGAAGTGGCTTCTCTAAGTACTCTGCCACAAGAACAAGGGTTTCAGAATGGCATTCAGAGAATGTGGTTTATTGCCGTGGCTCAGGAAAAGATTGCTCTTCCATTCCTGCTCCAATACATCTGTTACAGGAGAGCCGAACAGGTTGTAGCTGAAAACACTCTGCTTGCTAAGTAACTTCTCTAGATCTCTCCCACTGACATTGGAATGGATGTCATCGGATAATCCATCTGTGAGAAAACCTAACAGTCTTAACAGTTATGCTAAGCAAGATATTCCCCAAATCATATGAGAAATTGATAAAATATGCTTTTATAACATGGAAGTGGAAAAGAAGAGTGTCACAGGTGGTATTTATACACTACTGCTGGATAGCTTAGGTTACAAGATGTTGTTTTGGACCCATATCTTGCTTGGTGGGTTGGTGTGTTGTTTTTTTTCTTTCCTTCCCATTTTCCTTTATTTTCCATTTCCATTTCCAGTATGACTGACACTGCTCTATTTTTAGACAATTTTGAACATTTCATTTTATATTTATTAAATTGTGGGAGTTTATGTACCCTGATAGCTTGACTCCATCTTGTACATCAGAAGAATTTCTTCTGTCTTTTACGTTTGGCAAGTTCTCGCTTTTAGTTTTTTATGGGAACAGCTGTATATGAATTGACATTTATTACTGACAAGTGCATAATAGCCTTTCCCATGTGTCGTGGGTTAAGCAGAGCAGAGTTAATTTTTTTTTCCCTTTTCCCTTCTCTTCATAAATAGCTATTAAGAAGCTATGTTTTGGATTCCTGCTCAGGAGAGAATTGATAAGAGAAGAACGTTTATAGTTATTGCTAGGATGTTGCTATTTGTTCTCAAGGACGAGATACATTCAGCCTCTCTCCTCTCAATAGACAGAGAGAGAGCCCGGCTTCTAGCTTGGGATTTGCTTTTAAGTTAAGATTGAGAAGCAGACTGACCAATTATTCCATCCCATGCACGTCATACCCAGTATTTAGGAGAGGACTCTTTGAGCTTCTCTTTTCACTTCCAGATTCATCTTGCTTTGGGTAGCCTGCGTTCGCACTCCCAAGGTCTTTCCCCCACGGTCGCTGTTAACTTTCGGCCCGGGACACTCGTTTATCTCCGTTCCGTGAGTTTTGGCATCCTCTCTCTCCAGGAGGATCGTTAGCTGGTTTTTTTCCTGCTTCGGTCAGCTCTCGGGCTGGGACGCTTGGGCTGTTATCTCCGTTCTGTGAGTGCCTCTGGGAGCGGTGCACCCCCTTTCCCCCTTCCCCCCCCCTTTCTGGGGGAATCGTCTGTGCGGTTTCTGGGGATTATTAGCTGGCAACAGGCCGAGCCTTTTTGGGGGGGGGCAGCATAATTGTGTATCACCTATTCTCTCCCTCCTTCGGGGCCATTGGCTGGGAGTGGGCTGGGCCTCTGGCCATCAGGTGGGGAGGGGCAGTATCACTGTGTATCACATTGCATCTTTGTATATAGTATTATTTCTAATATTATTGTAGTTTAGTTATTATATTGTCCTTATCTCAACCCACGAGTCCTCTTTGCCATTTACCTCTTTAATTCTCTCCCCTATCATTGGGTGGGGGCAGGGACTGTGTGAGCGGGTGTGTGTGGTTTGGCCCCCAGCCAAGGGCCAACCCATCACACGATGGAATATTTCCTTTCTTATTTTTCTTATTTATTTCCATTAATGTATGTATTTTAATGGCTATACATCTCTTAATGTAGATGTAAGCTCTTAATTCCAGCTATTACACATATACGAAGCTGTACATTATTTTGTCAGCGTACAAACAGTTTTATGCCTATTCAATATACAGAACTATAAAGTGTCCATAATTACAGTGATTAACTGCAGGTTCAGTCATGCATCTTTCTTCAGAACATCAAGTTGAAAAATAAGGAAAAGGCCAATTAAGCCTCCTCTATGCTCCCCCACATTGCGGGCACTGAGATGAAGTTATCCCAGGGACACACTTAACTGTGGAGATGTTCTTGGCTTACACTTCAAGGGATTTTTTTCCACGCAGCACAGAAAATGCAGTGTGTGTCTTCAATGCTATCTTCATACATTCATGGCATGTGTAAGATTGAAGTGTTGCAGCCATTTGAGCATCACCAATTTATAACATCTGTTCCTTAAAATATTTTTTCTGCTTTTATGGACAAAACCCATGAAGAAAGGGAAAATGTATCTCTGGCTATAGAGAAGGTACAGCTGCTATCAGAATGTAGAAGGAAACGGAGAATTTAGCAATTCAGTTTGATGTTAGGAGAGCGTCCCCTGGCCTTCTCGCATTTGATAGACCAGTAGCAAGCTGATGTTTCAAACAGGAATTCTTGTTTCACTTACCAACAACACAATTGCAAAGTTTCTGTTCTATTTAAAAACATATCGCATGTAGCATTTTGTTGCTAGGTGCCTGCTTGGCTGAGTGCTGGTTTCTAAGCGTGGTTTTATATTTAACTAACCCCTGCACAGCTTGCAAGTGCTTGCCCCCACGAGTTCTAAATTTCCCTTCACTGTTTTCTGGATTTTTTTGTGTAAGGAAAATTCCTTCTTTATCTCCATAAATTTAATCAAGATTATATCTCCCAACTAAATAGAAGAGATTTACATTTTCTCCTTAGAACTAGAGAAATTTTGTGCAGAAGTAGTACAGCTGGATTGGTGTTGCTGTCAGAAAGGGTTGCAAAAAAAAGTCAAATGTTATCTTATTCTTAGTGCTGTAATTTTTATTTTTACATCACTTAAAGAACTTGAAAAAGGTAGCCTTTATCTCTCTTGTTCTTCGTGATTGATGCGAACAACTTCCAGAGATTCAAGGGAAAACAGTGGTAGCAGAGGGGAAAAATCTGTGTTTCCAAGAGCAAAGGCCATGCACCTTTCCATTTATTTAAAAGAAGCAGGAGTTAAATTAAAAGTTCCTTTAAGATGTTTAATTGAGCTTGCCCTTTTTTTTTTGGTGGAGAGGAAGGATGTGCCTGTATTACGCATCAAGAAACCCTAGTTACTCTGAAATAACAGTTACTGAGAACTATAAAACCACTGTCCATACCTGTCAGTTTTCTTACAGATGTTGAAAGAAAGGCTAAAAAGAGCACAAAATGCTACCAAACTAATATTGTCTAAAGCTTTTGAAATTGTTCTGTCAGCTTGTATATGTAAAGTATAAAATGAAATACTCTGCATCCCTCTGGGCTTTAGGGGGCTGTGCTTTGAGTGTATGTGCGTCACTGAGCTGATCAGACAGTATTTCCAGGCTATAATGGGTGATCAGAGAAATCTGTTCATATGCAGTGCTGTACTGAAAAGAAGGCTATTTTATTGTTCTGCTGTAAAGGGAAGAATATTTTAACAAGGGAGGAGAAAATTAAGGGTCTCAGCTTTCCTGGTGGAAGTTATTGTGAAATGTTGGTTTCGTTTCCCTGAACAGTGCTAATAAAATCGGATGAAAAGTCAACTGCTATTACTGTAGCAGGAACAGTCTGAGTAAATCCTTTTGCTAAAATTCTACTAAAATAATTTTAAATAAAACCAGATATTTACTCTCTGGAGTCTGTTGTGGTGAAATTCTCATTTAAGGATAAAACCCCATGTTAGTCACACAATGGGGGATACATCTGCCTGACTTTTGGTGTGATGTACTCTGGAAATACTCACTGAGTGTCCCAGCTTATAAATACTGCAGGCAACTACTTCTGATGCATTACTGTATGTAACGTCATAACAAAATCTGCTCTTTCCTCACTCTGGTCCAGATGAGAGAGATGAAATTGTAACAGCTGTATAATTAAATGTGAGCACATATTTAACCTGAGTTTAAATTTTCTTCTGTCTCCCCTGGTTTTGTTACAGCATGGCAAGAGAGGGTTGATTCTCTGGGCACATTACGATGGTTTCCCTGACGTTTATGGAGATGGGCTGATTCAAACTAGCTCGGAATTATCTTTTAAGATCAGTAACTTGCATTTGTCATTGAAAGCTTATTCTCCATCTCTCTTTTATTATTATTTTTTTTAAACTTTGACTCTTTCTGATGAAGTTATAAGATATGCTGTGTAGTTACTAAACGATGTATCTCACTGAGGTCTTAGGTACCGTTCTGGAAGAGAAATCTGCTGTTCAGCATTGGATATATATATTGCAATAATCACATTCCTTATTTTCTCTTATTATCTTATTTTTCTCTTATTTTCACTCTTATTACTCTTATATTTTAAGGTATGCCCATGCCTCCGTTATATTTCACTTGTTTATAATCAGAAATTGTGTATGCAGGGAGTCAAGAGTGAAATCTGGGCTTCACTGATGGCAAGAGCAGTGTTTTGTTGATGTAAGCACAATCAGGTTTTTACCTCAACAGACCACTTGCTTACCATTTTATTTGACCAGCCAGTGTCACAAGTACATTTTATAAGTATGCTTTGTCAGCTTAGCCAAAAACTGTGTGAAATATGCAATAAGCATGGATGAGGAGTTAAAGAAGAAGAGGAAGAAGCCTTCTTTTAAAATGCTGCAGCTTTTGTCATTTGAATAGATTTTCTTTACTGGGACACTAATTTTGACAGATCCTGGCCTCCCTGTATATTGCTGAGAAGGACAGAATTTTGTTCATTTTTAAGAGAGATAAAGCCTTTAGCACCCCCCACGGTGTTACAATCACAAAATGTTTTGAGGCTGTGAATACTTGGAAAGTCTGGATTTAGCCAACAGGCTCCTGAGTTCTGCTCCAAAGCACGTGCTGCTTATGCACCTCTGGGGCTGGTCTCTGCTGCGGTACGGCCCGCAGAGCACTCAGAGCGGCCAGGGCTTTCTCTTGCTGGAGACTGGACAAAGGCCACCTTCACAAAAGACATTAAAACATTTTGCCTGCAATTTCTCTTAAAAGTCTGGAACGTGTCTGGAAACATCAAGGCATCCGACTCTGTAGCCTTTACTCATGTAAGAGTCCCATTCTTTCTACGGTTAAAATAACATTTTTGGAAAGAGAGATAAAGTTTTTCATGGGTCTGTATGCCAGTTAGAAAGCTGGAGCCAAGTCCCTCAGGAATGTAAACATGAAGCTGAAATCAGCTGAGTTCCCTTTTGCTAGGAGAATATTTGGCTGATTTCTCTGTGTTTCACAAAGCCGTAGCTGCAGGGATTAACTCATGTTACCGTTTTGTGCTTTGGCCCTCTCTCATCTCCTGCTCATGCATAAAAATACTTAACTTGGGAGGGCAAAGCCTGAGATGGCCTGTGCAAAAGTGGATTGCCTGCTTCGTTACAGAGGCTTTACGGGCACATTCAGACACATCCCAATTCGTCAGCGGCTATTATGATCATAGGTATAGGCACATTCACTGGATTTAAACTAATTCTAGGAATGGCCACTTGAATTTAAGATGTTAATAAGGACTAGTGGATGTTCAGAGAGAACCGTGCTGCAGGGAAATTGTGCTGCTTTATCCTTACCTGGTCCTGACCATAGCCCTCCAAATACATGGAGGAGGCGTGAGGAAAAGTCTTTCATTTTCTGGAAGGGAACAACGCTGGGTTTTTCTTCCATGTCTTTCACCTGTTTGTGTATTACAGAGGCTTTCTTGGTTTCCCTTTGGGAATTTCATAGCTTTTTTTTTTTTGGGGGGGGGGAGTTAACTAGTACAGTACTATTATCTAGGCACACTTGGCAAGAAAGACTGCATAACCATTGATCACACATGTATTGTTTTGGTAGAGGTTTGTCTAAAACCTACTCTGTCTGTCCCAGCTACCTGCTACATTACTCCCTAAGTAGTGAAGGATACTTTCCAACTTGGATCACTCTTCCTTATTTAAACTGAGGAGAGTTTGGGGTTGAGAATAATAGTGATAGGAGCAAGAGATAAAGACCATAGCAACAGACAGCAAATCTTGATAGATGAAGGTTCATCACTGTTGGTTACTCTTGATGAAGCTGCAGTACGTTTGTACAGCATTAGAATTTGATTTCTTATTATTTCCCAAGACTCAGCTCTTTCCAAAACTTATAGCTATACTAACTACTTGTCAAGTATTAGGAAGAATTAAATTTTACATTTAAGACAGTTTGGGCACAGAAAAGAAGAGAAAGTATATCTTATTACCATAAAATAATGCTCAGTTTTAATTCATTTTAAGAGCTGTTTTCATGTGTAAAGTAGAGCCGAGTTGAATTTCAGACTCCTACTCCTATTCTGATCCTGTGTGCTGCAGTTAGCAGATACAGGAACTGCTCATGTCCACTGCTTAAGAGCACCAAGTTTAAAACATCAAAATCAAACTGTTTTGTCACAGCAAGTAAGAGGGAAATCCTTAGCAAGTTTTATCTGTGTGTCTTTACAGATGCCTGGTGAGCTAGCTGCTAGGTTGTCTTATGATATGCTTTGTATTCATGTTGAATGGATAACACAAAACGTACTTTTCCTTGTTTCTGAGTGCCTTAGACTAGTTGCAGAATGGCACATGCTGGGAAGCAGGAATATTTGCTTGGTTTTAAGTAGTCCATTTGCAGCCAGGTGATGTTCTGTGATGAGTGTGGTTCAGCATGGCAGTTCTCAAATAATGGATATAAACCTCTCTGTTATATGAAATACTCATGAGGCTTTTGTACTGGTCTTCAAATACAGAAAGATAATGCATGCAGCTTGATGTTACAGGGTAGGCAGGTGCTTTTCCAGTGGTAATGAAAAAATAATATTTGGTGTGCCCATTGATTTCACCAAGCCATTTGTAGGCAAACAGATCTCAAGGCTTATCATAGTTAATGCTCATACCTGATTTGTATGTGTGGTTCCATTTCTTTGTCTTGATTATTTCAGCTGCCCACAGATTATTTCCACAGTCCCTATTGTGATAAAACCAAAATGTAGATGTCGTATGATTGTTGTTTAGTATGTTGTTGCGCATTTTCTGAGATTTTCTGAAGTATAGCTTAGGTACTAGTCAAAGCACTGCTAAGATAAATTTTTTGCTCTGGTGCGTACAATATGAGGGGTGATACAGGCTTTGAAGAATAACCTGGTTTTAATGTGACTTCATTTGGCTAAGTCCACAGGAAACAATAATGCCATCTACAGCAGAACCAGCAGAAGGCTGAGGTTTCATCTCTCTTGAGAAGACAGATTCTGCTGAATCTGTTCTACAGCTGATAAAATGTGTTTTATTGTCTTAAATTAGATAGACATAATACTTGCTACTAGCAGCTTCATCAAAATTAATGAACCGTGCATTGTATTTTTAAACCAAAACACTGTTCACAGCATGCTTCATTCTTCCTTCCCCTGAGATGTTAAGCCATTAAAAGAGTCCAAGATCTATTTTCTTGCATTTCTCTAGACTTTTCAATGTTCTTATATGTATGCCATGGTGTCTCTGCAGTCAGGCAATTGTTCACAATTGCAAAATTACAACTTAAAAATGTATCAATATTTTTATTTCTCTGGCCGGAAGGGTTGTAGTCAAACTGGACCAAACACTGTATACACCTGGAGACCTATCATACCCTGCTTAGATGCATCCTTGAATCCACAGCAAGTGGAAAATCGGAGAGAGATGAATGGTCCTGAAAAGCTGTTGAGATGCAAAACCTAACCAGAGCCATACATCTGGTTGGCCTTCATAATCATGTGTCTGTCAGATGTGTTGTGGTCCTGACCTGCAAGAGGAAAAGACTTTGAGAGGAACAGGAAAGTGCGGTACAGCGGAGACTTTCTCATCTTCATGAGGCTTTGATCCTAAATCGGTTGCCATGTGTTAGTTAGCTGTTTGAAGAGTGCTGTTCTTAGTGCAGATATTTATTTCAGGTTGCTGTTCATGATTCACTCTAGGAATCAGTAAATTAGGTACTTAATTTAGGTACTTTAAGTTAAACACGGAAAAGATAAATGCAAGTAAATTAAACACAGGAAACAATCTTAGAAGAAAACTGACAATATTAAAAAACCCTAATTCCTTCACAGTGTAGAGAGAAGGCAGAATTAGGGTTGCCTCTGATATCCAGGCACATATAAGAGGTGGGAGGAGATGGACCGTGTGTGATCTGGTGTGTGCTCTACCCCTTGCCTTACCAGTGTGATACCTCTTGGCTTGCACAACAGGAAAGGCAGCCTCAAGAAATAGCACTGCTAAAATTATTTACACTTCGTTAGTAAGTGCAGACTGCTGTCTTGCAACGCTCTGGCTTCACTGGAAAAAATGGTCATGGAAAGAGCTAGAAGGTAAACCCCAACAAAGTAGACCAAGACTAAAATCCCAAGCACCAATTAACAAATGGAGTGGGTTTGAAATTATGGCTCTGATGGTATATCCTTGAGAGGGTCCCCAGATGTGGCAAATTTGAGTTCAGGTTTGCATGAGAAGGAGAAAATCTTTGTGCTCAGGAGAGTTTGGGCACTTTTTCTACTATGTGATGCCTTCCTCCTACCTTAGTTCCTGTTACACTTCCTCACTCTGACAGACAAAACCTTTCTTGAAGTTCAGCCTCACAAAATCTCCCACTCTTTCTAAAATTAGAGGACTGTTACCTCAAGAGGAGAAAGACAGGTCTGTTGTTAAACCACCAGCAAGCCCTCTGTCAGTGTCAAGATACTTGTGTAGTCCCTGGTTCCATGTTCAGGTATCATTTCTTCCTCAGTATATTCTGCCGCTCTGGAGGAAATCAGTGCTGGTTTAACAGACATTAATGGTATAAGATCAGTCCTTTGAAGGTTTTATCATTTTTAAAGAAGCATAAATAAATTGATGAATTGACAACCCCTTCTGCAGCTTATTATTCTGCTTTCAGAAAGACATTGAAAGCTTGTCCAGAAAGGAAAATATTTCCTTTCCATCCAGTTCCCTGATTCAGATCCCTTAGAAACATATCTGTCAAAGCAATTGTTTTTTGTTTTCTAAGCCATGTGTTTGGTTTATTTTATGCATGTGCATATATATATATGCACACACATATACATATGTGTGTTTAGAGTTTTATCTGTTTTTAAATCCACTATGACATTTGCTTGACTGCAGAGAAATAATATAAGCTTTGTACTGGGGCTGTTTTTCCTTCTCGTTATTATCTTTATGGATTTCCTTGTTCTTTCATTACGTGAGTTTTTGATTCTGAGTTTTCAGTTCTAATTTTGCATCCAACTATGCAGTAATCTTTCCGTAGCCACTTCTTACAGGAACAGCAGCATTAGATGGCAGGCTTTCTGGTTTGGAGTATACCTTGTTGTACAAGAAGATGCAGCATGACTGTGTTTTATCTGTAATAATAGTCATACATGAGACTGTATTGTGATGTTTATTACTGACCTAAAACTTGAATTATGTGCGGGATATTTTTATTTCTGTCAGTGGACAACCATCTACATCTGTTACTTATAATATAGAATATATGTTTGAGCTCTTCTCACTGTCAGCTTCTGCACTGAATTACTCATTGACTTTGCACTGTGCGTACAACTAGAACAGGAGACCTCCAGTATATCTTTTATTTGTGGAAAAAGGAAAACTGAAATTTTCTTCCAAAAGTACAGTGGAGAGCTATGTAATGTGTTTCACCCTTGGCTTTAATGCTAGTCAAGAGGTCAAAGCTTATCCACTTCTTGAAAGGAAAAGCAAGCAGACATGTGCTTGGCATAATTGTTTTGCCTTACTAGATGTGTTTATGTAGAACCAGTGGAAGGAGTGAATACATGTTGCACAAGTTGTCAGGGAGCTGCCAAGTTGTTTGTCCTGTTTTCTTCAGGGTTTTTTTTTTTGTTTGTTGGTTTGTTTTTTTTGTTTGTCTCAGTTATGCCAATAAACATTTGCAGATCAAAATAGTGTTTATTCAGGACAGACACTAAAGATCTCAGTCTTAGAACACGAATAAATCAGGGTAAATGTTCTTATGTTGATCCACTGCTTTCAAATTCCTATGAGTTATTCTGGATTTTTTCTGACTTCAGTTGGCTTCAAATACCTTTTTGGATGTACCTATTCATCAGCATTAAATCAAAAGCTTAACAGCTATTTCTTGACTAAATAATTATTCCCAAACTAATAAACATCGCAGCAGGGCTTAATTAATATAAGTCTGTCATACTGCGCTTTGTTTCCCCCCTAAAAATACAGTGCTCTGAAATTAGTACCTGCAGAATAAAGGTGTGGGCTTTTTTCTGCAGTGAGCCATGGGAAAGACAATTAAACAGTGTGTTGATTGCATCCACTTATCTTTCTGTTTAGGCAGGGATGTCTCATTTTTAAAAGTTTCCTGCTAGAAAAGCTGCAAAAGCCTCACTAGGAACCCTCCTTATCCCCATTGTACTGTTGTTACTGTACCAAACACAATTCTGCTGCAACTTTATTTTTGCAGTTATCTGTTAGCAATGGCGTATGTTGGCATGGCTGCTTAATTCTGCTGCTTGTTAAGCCTTTGGCAATACCATGTGCTGGAAAGATAAGGTTTAGACATTTTAAAATTATAATGAAATTGGCATCTTTTTAGGATGGGGTGCATGCTATTGCTGATGATGTATGTGTACAGCCTTGTCAGCACTTTCCCCTTCCCTAATGTGATATCGACCTGCAGTTGGTTTTCCTCAGGACTGTAGGAAATGGGATCTTCTTGCCTGGCTTGGGAGGAGGGATCCTCTTCTCCTCCATCAAAAGTCTTCCACTAACAATTTGTTTTTGTTAACCATCTCCCAGACCAGAATGCACACTGAGATTCAGCAGTGTGGAGGATATAACTTATAGTTCAGAAATGTCAAACCCAAAGTATTTTACAGGTTTGCATGTTTTGTAGGTATGCATTCAAAGTGCCTGAGCAACTCTGAATGTGCTACCAAAGATGTCAAGCATTAGGTGTATGGTTGTGATGAAGACACACTGATATCTTTAACCCTAGATGAGATAATAGCAATTAAGAAACTGGATTATTTTTGTATTTGTTTTTTCTTTGGCATAATTGACAATTAATCTCTCCCTATATGCATGAGCTTCAAATTAACTTTAGGTGTTGGGTGAAAAGTGTGTTTTAATGTAAAAAACAGAAAAAAAAACCCCAAACCTTAAATGAGCCTAATGGATTTGAGTGTAGTTTTCATACCTAGCAACCTAAGCATTTTACCATGTTCTTCATGTTCACACTAACATAGACTTATGGAGTAATATGCAGAAATCAGGTTTTAAAACAAGCAAGCAAGTCCTTCAAGTGTATCTCATTGCATGACCTCGATGAAATGAATATTTCTAATGTGCAAAAGGCCTGGATAGCTATTACCATATTTTGCATGAAGTACGGTCTGCTTTGAAGTTGGCAGAATCTTTTCCTGGGGACTTTGTAAGGTTAGGCTTTCTACGTGAACAAAATTGCTTCCTTTAAGGAATGTGTTTCCAGATGGAATGATATTTGACTTGCGCATACTGAGATATAGAATGACTTCAAACAACCAGGAGATATAACGAGAACTGATATTATTCATAACCTCATCAAGAATTACATTCGTGGAGATTATAGAATGACCTCATATTTTATTCGGACAGTGTCATTTATTCTCTCTTCACCAGGGGCCCGTGTGAAACACTGGCTAGAACTGATTAATTTATTTTCAATTTGCATTAATAATTCCATTCCCATAAATATTGTTAGGTACATGCATAACTTTGCATTTAAGTGATCCCTTTGAAGGGAATAGGGCAAATTATTAGTTCATTTTGGTGAGAAAAGAGTATTCATAAAAGATTTGGAGTTTAATCTTATTCTACAAAGAGGGCAGTGATAAAAATCCCTGTGTTCATGCTAAGAATTTGCTGCCAACCTGCACGATGTGCTATACCACCAGGAAAGCATCTGGGCTGCAGCGTTGCCGGTGTTTATGGCCATGGCACGTGCGCGTTGCTGCTTGGGGGGGATCTTGGTACCTTCCTGTGCTGAGGAGGTATTTCTGAGCCAGCTCCAGAGAAGCCTGGCTACAGGGGTGGCACTGGCTGCCTGAAGTGTCATATTCTTTCTTAAGAGAGGGTTTCTGAGCCTCCTCGTTTTTTCTTCCAGATTGTTGGGACTTTCAGACAGGTTCTTTTCTCTTCTAATTTGTTTCGTTCTCCACCCATGGCCTTTTTCCTGTGTTTTGAATAGTGCTGGTGAAGTGGTTCATTTGATGGGATACCAACGAACTTTTATGCCTCCTTATCACACCAGAACAGATGTCTACCAGCACCATTCCCTGGTAATGCCGGGACTCAGGAAACGGCATCGTTCAGCAGCTACTGCTGCAGAACAAGTAGTTTGAGCACTGGCTGTAGTTTGAAAACTGATAGGTCAGCTGGTCCCTAGAAAGGTCCAAGGATTGTTTGCTTTGTAACAACAAGGCACGTGGTGTCTTCTCCACATCCAGTTTGTGATGGGAGTTTCCTGATCTAATGCTACGGTGAAGTCAATGGTCAAGATTACACCTGTTGGGCTGTGCTGGAAGCTCCCCCATGAAGACTGGGAGACCTTTGAGGTGTAGCCCCCATCCCTTCTCTACCGGGAGAGGATAAACACCACCCTGTTGAATGCAACAATAACCAAGTTTTATGGCAAACCCTATAGGAAAGCTGACAGTAGGCTGAGGACTCTGGAGATCTATAAGGTTATTATTCCTGGTCTGTATTCCTTGATAAAATGTCTCTTGGCTTTTCCATACACAATTCTCAGCACCATTTTGCTGGCAGAGGAATGAATTGGGCTGAATGTCCTAAGCCCTCGAAGCTCTTTGCAAGTTGATGCAAACTTCTGCTACTCGTGCAAGTAGATAGAAATGTTTGTACTGACATTAGGGACACAGGATCTGAGAGCACATCTCATCCCCAAGATTGTAGCTCCTAACATGGTGAGCAACCTGACTCTTCTGCAAACTGGTTGTACGTGGGTGTATGTTTGGATATTGTTCTGTATTTGTGCTACAGTGGTGTGGGTGACTCTGTTCCCAGCTGTGTTCAGCATCAGCTGTTTCTGCTTAATGGTAGTAAAAGTCCAGCCTGGTTCTCAGGGAAGCATGTGGCAGTGGTTTTCCTTTGCTGTAATCACTTTACTACGTAATATTAGACAAAATTCTCCAGGGTACGGTGTGTTAAAGCAGTGTGAAACCCCTTGAACCACTTTCCTCCAAAGTATAAAAATAGATTCAGCTCTGCATGCAGAGCACTTTTTCCTAGTGTACACAGAGGTGAAGTATGTGGGTCCCACACTGCAAAATGTTTTGGACAGCTTTTAATGACCAGCAGTCATTTTGGTGCTAATCTGTCCCTCTCTAGGAATATTTCCAGTTACTCTTGAACTGCACAGATTTGTTTTATTTTGTTTTGTATGCTGTCAGCCTGTTGCTTAATATCAACTGGCAGGTGAGAGCTTTCAGGGCTTGGAGGTAGCAGAAATGAATATTCCACTGGGAAGGGAGACAGATGTGTGATTACCGCATCAAGTTAAGGATAGCTGGGGAAGAAGGTGTCATTTATCAAATGCCATTAACTTTAGAAGTATTTTTTACTTTACAGATGAATCTGGACATTTTCATTATGTATTAGATAATGGATTGAGTAGGCTGTATAATATAAAACATCTGAGAATACTTTAAAACATTATCTAACAAGTCTTTCCAAAAAGCAGATCCAAAGAGCATTTCTATAAGCCATTCTTTATGAAAACAAATAACATTTGCCTTTGTTAAGAGCCAGATGAGAGAACACTGTTATTTTCTCCTTGCTGGTGGGGATTGTCTGCTTTTCCTTGCTTGCAACTGTTCTGTGAAATTATGCCTTTTCTTTCAAAATCAGCAACATTACAATAGCTTATATGGAAAAGTAATTGGCAAGCTTTCCCTGCTCAAAGCCAAACTGTGAATAAAATATGAAAGGGCTGCCTTTTTAATATAATTTCCAGTTACTATTTTGTTAAGCATTTAAGTTTTAGTTTTAAGCTTTTTTTTTTTTTTTTTACTATTTTATTGTCAGAAATCATACAGATTGTCATGTGGGAAAAAAAGAGTAGATATAAAACCTTAAGAAGTTTAAGAAATACTATGGGGATATAAGGCAAGTCTTAGTAATGGCATACTTTACACTCTCTGGAGTTCATACATTAAAATATTAATGTGTATCTGCAACTTTTATTAAAAACAATACTTGTCCTTTGCACAGGAAAAGAATCAGGTACTTGTTCTCAAAACTGTAATTACAAGAAAGGTAGGAGCTAAACTATTAGCTGGCTCCCACCTTCTCCCTGAAATATATTAGTAGGTTTTATTTTGCTGCTAGAAACTGATGTCAAAAGCACCAGTTGAAGCCAGTGCAAAACAAACAAAAAAAAAGGGCATTAGCAGGACTATATGGGCCAAGTTCACATTCTCTGCATACAGGTTCCAGGATAGAGTCTGTGAGTACATCAGCGGTGTCTGGATGTTCAGGGATTAGGTCCACCTGCATCCCGATTACTGCTAGAAATGCACACAAGTAAGAGCAAGTGTGTGAAGGCAGGTTTGCTACATGGCACATACACAAGTGCCTGGAGATGGTTAAATGTTCCTGCTTTCTCCTGGGGTAGAAAAATACTGGGAAAATGAACATCAAGAAGTTACTTTATATGCAGTTATGAAGCATAGATTTTCTTGATTTTACTGTTTGATGGTACAGCCTGAAATAGATGCCTTATATAGTGCTAAAATAAGAGAGGAGGTTAAACTAGAGTTGAGAATCCAGCCACCCCCACAACGTAGGTGTCTATGAGTCTGGGGTTGCATCTGAACCAGATGATCAGAGGCTTCAAGTTTTTCAAAATGTCAGAAGGCCCAGTACCAAAATTAAATGCAGCCACATAAGAGGAACAAAGCCGAATGTATAGGGAAGATGTGACCCTGGAAACCGTCTTCTAGCGTCTGCGTGGTGTAGTGATTGAAGAGTAGATCTGTAAAGGTATTTAGGTGGCAAAGGGAGCAGGTGCTTGCAAGAGTCCCAGTAGATGTCTGTCTACCTCTGTAGGCAGACGCATACTTCTGAGAAGTGACCAAAAGTCACCTTAGAATATATTTATTTTATAAATTAGAAAGAAACATTGTATATGAAGCCTGCACCTGAACTGTCATCTGAATTTTAGTGCATGAACCCTCCTGAATTTAAAAAATAATAGCAGAAAGTGGTAAATAGAAATAATTGATAAAAAGGTGGGTAAACAGAGCTAGGATTTGTTCTTCTAGTTGGCTTTTGGTTCCGGGTGGCTTTTTTTTTTTTTTCGGTTGGTTTTCCCGAGGTTGCTCTTTTCCTGTCTCTTAATTGGTATCCCCCTTTCATTAACTCATGGAAATTCAAATGCATGTTACACAGAATGAAGATGTTTTACTAACAAGATCAGTTAATTTTTTCAGCACCCAATTAATAGCACTGCCTAGTGTTCTTAAAGTCAAGTATACAGTGCAAGAAATGTTTGCTGTGTAGGATTACACGGAAGTGCTATATTCCAAGTGAGAACCAATTAAAGCCTGTATCCGCTGGCTGGACGTTGCGAAGCAGAGGTGGACGTGGCTGCTGTTTGGAGGATGTACAAGACCTAACTCATTAAGACACATTCATCGGGTGGGAAGACATTGCTTTGATGTCACATTTACTTACGTATCTGCTTGCAGCTTCAGATGAAATTTTCTTCAGAAAAGTACAAATTCTGTCAAATGTTATTATGGCAGCCTGACTGATTAAATGGCTTTTTTCCTGCCTTGGAGCAATTCCCACTCTGTTCTTCTGGAGACAGTAGCTATCTCCTCCTGTTCCCTAAACATATAATCCTGATATTTAGTTAAGCCAGACTTTAAGGTCTTGATCCCTTCCGTCAGCTTTGCAGGCACTATGGTTGCACAGCTGGCAGTCGGTACTCTGGGATCTCATGCCTACCGAAGCCTGGCAGCAGCTCAGTTTAGCACTTGACATAAATTAGGCTCATGTTTTAGAGCTGCTACCAGGAGAGAACGTCTTGACTCTGTCCTCAGCTTGTTTAAAATGTGCTAATTGCTCTGTACATCTCATGGTGTCCAAGTAGTGATGCACGGGGTGATTGTTGCACTTGCAACGTGGCTGAATTTTCCTCCCACTGAAATTTTCAGGCATTGCTGCTAACCTCAGAGTGGTTCCTTGTGGGTTTGGTTTCCAATCACCAGTGGGATTTTACTTGACCATAAACTTTAGGATTGCTTAGTATTTATGCCTTTAATATGACTAAATATTGAACTGATATTTTACACATCACTACAAGTTGCTATGCATCTGAATTACACCTCATTAATATAATAACATTATATACTAGAACAATTGTTGGTAGAACAAATAATTTAAAATCATTTCATTATGCAGTAAGTTCATTAGGAGTAAGAGTTCATGTTAAATGTTACAAAATAATTCAGTGTCATTATTGTGTTGTTGTTTATACATAATGGTGAACTTCCATCAAATATTTATATTAGCCTAACTTGGAGCTGACATTTACAAGTCTTCACTTATTTACAGTGATGAAGCTAGATATCATGTATTTAGGGTAAGTAATTCTAATCTAGTTGTATGAAAACTCATTTCTGTAGCTAAGTATTGCTGTCACTCAGATAGTTACTCCAAACTGCAGCTTGGATACAAGTCTCTTCCCTTTCCTAGAAAAAGCAGGGCGGCTGCTGTTGCCAGATGTGTACATGTTCAGCACTGTCCTCTGTTTATAGTTACACTGTAATTTTAATTTCTGAGAAGCTCCAGGTGTGTCTACAGACCCTGCAGATGTATTTTAAGGGATGAAAGTAAAACATTTTCTCAGAGTGCCACCTGGTAGATTTACAACACCTCCTCCAGTCTACCTGCCAGCTTGGAGTGGTAAGCAGTTGGTATGGAAAGCCACATTAATATGCTTTCAAATAGTTACAGAGGTAGTTACATTCCAAGGTAAGACTAAGTTTTGAAAAAGAAGTGAAAAGAGACTTGACAGATTGGATGGTTGCTCTTTGAGCCTTACTCCTGGATGGAGTCAAAAAGCAACAGCCTTTCAGTAGCCAAATGTAAGTTGTGGGAGTCAGGAGGATATCACAACTCTCCAGAGGAGACCAGAGATGCACCATCTTCATGTCCTGTTTTTTGCTGCCCAGAAACCAAGTTGCTTGTGCAGGGAGGGAGCCTCCCGTTCCTCTGTGATGTTGGGAAGTTGTGACTGCAGTCGTGTCCTGCAGTCTGGGGAGAGCCTGGCTGGCTACCCAGCTCTCCTTGGCATCCTGCTCCCACCCAAGATATGAAGGGCCATGGGTGCCGGAGCTGGGTGCCTGCTGCGTCCAAGATGGTTCGCTCTGAACTCAGCATCTCTCTGGAGAGGTCCCTCAGCAACTGCTACAGTGGACACAGGGATGGAGCTGCTGTTTTAAGCACTGTCCTGATTTTAGAGACTTGGAAATTCAGTGATTTGTTGTATGTGCCTGTTAGTTGCAAAACACATCTCTCTGTGTCAAGTGAAGCCGCAAATTACTTGTCAGATCAATGACTGAGTTTCATCTGTTTTCCCTTGGGCTTTCAGCAAGAAAGGGTCTCATTTACCCTGGGTGGATTACCGGAGTGGATTAGACTATCATGGGTGTATGTTCTGCTTTTTTCTGCCACTGTGAATAAGAAAAAAACTGATTTGACAGCTGCAGGTCAAATGCTTTACATTAGACTGTAGGTGATGAAACAGGTTGCTAAAAGAGATGTTAGAGACTGTGAGCTGAACAGGAATCTAAAACGCATCTGAGGTTCAAAGTACTGACGTGAACACTGTAGGTGTGTAGGGTTACAAAAGCAGGGAAGGTATCAAATGGACTATAAATATGTGTTTGTAGAGTTTAGGAGCACACTTTTCAGTAAATTATTTTGTAACTGCTTCTGGAGGTGGCTTATGCCTTCATCCTAGGAAGTGGTTTGGGGCATCTTGCAGCAGACTACTGCAGTAGCAGAACAACTGTAGTACACAGGCTTCTTAATTTGTGTTTTCCTTTTTACTTTGTTTTTTTCAACTTGACAATTTCCCCCCCTGTGTTTACATATGTGCATAGTATATTTGCTTTGTTATATTGTAATCAATTTTAATGGAGTCCGGTGAAGTTTAAGCAGAGGAAACAAAAAAGCCCAGCTTTGATGGATTCCCTGGTGTCAGGTGCTTAGAAGTGGCATGATTGTTTTCAGCACTCGGGAGAGAGAGAAACAACCAGCAGAACTGCTGTTGAGTGCATACAGATGTGCCACTGATGCAGTTCCGATGGACTGGGACCGGGGTGTAAAAAGCAGCACATTTGCTTCTCTTAAGAAGGGAGAATGTGAATAAGATTAGGATCATAATATAAACATCGCTGAACAAACATTGTTTTACTGTTGTGCGCTTTTTTAGTACATTTATAAGTAGCTGCATATATTAAGGCTTTGTCAGGCTTGGGAAGTAGGTGCTCAGGATATTCAATTTATTAAATTGGAGTTTATTGAATTTCCTTTGAATTCTTCTGGTGATGTAATGCCACTATTGTGATTATCATGTGCAGCTGCCTGCTGTATGGGGGTCTTCTGTGCAGCAGCGAATAAATACATCAATGTTATTTTGTGATTTCTCTGAGCAGATGAAGGACAAGATACCGATCCCAAACCTACTTTTGGTTACTCCAAGCTAGACTTGAAAGTCTGGATTCATTTAGATTCAAAACATGAGGTTCAAATTATTTTCCTTGCCCGCAGTCTGCAGTGTGTCTTTTCCTGAGCCCTGTCATTTGGTACATGTGCCCTTCTGCTCACCCCCAAAATGTCACTTTTCATCTGACAGCATTTTCTTCCCAGCGTGCTTCAAACACAGCCCTTTGTTGTGCAGCATTATGCACTGATGGATTCTCATTCCAGTCTTATTCCTGATCTGCTGTGACTGAGCACGCTTTTGCTCAATCTTTCAGGTTTTGCTGCTCATTCAACACATTCTGGGAGGTTGTGATGATAAGACACTTTAGATGGTGACCAAATCCAAAAGCTGAGGTCAAGGTTAGCTGGCTTTTGGGTACAGTGCCTGTTCTCCAAAGTCAAGTCTGTCAGAGATTGTGCCCTCACAGGGCTGGCCACGACCGCCGGCTGTGGCGTGTGTTTTCTCTTGCGTCAGATAGGTAACGGTCAGCTCAGCAGAAGAGCTGGGTTTTCAACATGGACAACTCTGGAGTTGCTGAAGTTCAGTCTCATTTCTAGCAAAGGTGGTGACTGCAGCCAGCGTATGCCTCTCTATCACTTCTGCTGTGCTGAGCAGGGGACCGTGAGGTGGCTGTGGCCAGCAGAGAGAGCTTGCACAGCAGCATGTCCAGCAGAGCTGTGACTGCTGGGAAAGCCAAGCCTTTCCTAGCCCATGGGACAAAATGAGTAGTGATAGCAGGTCCTCCAGTGAAGAACAGCCCAGTCATCCCCCTTCTTGGTGTTTGTGCATGGGAGGAGGCATTGCTGAGCACTGGGCATGTCCCATCTCTAGCCACTTGGAAAATATTCTGGTTTTCCAACCTTGAGGAGCCTTTGCAGTTCTAGGAACCTGTAATGTGAGGGCAAAAGAGTATAAAGCACGTGTGCTGCAAGCCAAATCAAAGCCCCAGCCCTCTGTGACATGGATACCATTTTACGAATTTTTGTCTTTTGACATTATCTCAGGGAGCAATTAGATGAACCTCATGTTTCAGAGAAAAATATAATCAAGTTGGGTTGCTGAGTCTCATTACCACTTTCCTGATGTTTCTAAGTCAAAAATGATATTGTTGAGCCACTCTTGCTAATCTTGGTTTAGGTAGGAGATTATTTGGTGTAGCTGCAGCACCATATAGCTCTTATGAAACTATTCCAGTGAAAAATTCGGTCCTGAGAAAGCTTCACAGAGGATGGTAGACTTGCCTTTTTGCTGCTGATTCCATGTAATTTTCTGTTATACCTCAATGAAAGAAGGAAATTGACCAGGACTAAAAAAAACCCGAAGTTTTAGATTGGAGTTTAGAACTTGCACTTGGTCCCTGGTCTGGTCTGGAGTGCAACTGCTGCCTAAACATTCACCCTCAGGAAGAGCTGAGGCAAAATAAATTAGAGCAAATAAGAAGGAAGAAATGAATAGAGGTCTGGAGAGGACATCCAAGGACTCAGCTGCAGCAACTTGGGGTTTGGTCGTAGTAATTTGTAGTAATCCAGTGATTTGTAGTAATCCAGCCTAGTGTTGCCCCACAGGAGGATAACTTGGTTTGCTTTTATTACTTTGAGAGCTCTTCCTGAAAGAATCAACAGGATTTTTGAAAGCTGTGAAGACCTTGCAACTGTTGTTGACTTTAATAATTGTGGTATAAATTTGTAGTCCCCAGGGGAGCATTTCTGTGCAATACCTTTTATTACTAAAATAAAAGATTTTAAAGTTACAGATTATTATTTTTGTCTTAGACACTCACTGCAGGATGGAATTGGAGATAAACTTAGTAAAGTCTCATCTTTGGGGTGTAATAAATGTATTTCTGCTAGATTTTATAAACCTTTCTCTATAGTTAGAAAAGCAACAACAATGAGATCTGAAAGTGAGGTTGGTTCACGTAATTCACCTTTTCACTGTTTAGATAGTTGGTTCTGGTTGGTTTAAAATTTTTCTCTACAGGTACTTGTAGAATTCTTCCTACTCGCTCCTGAGTTTAACAAGGTGTTTATTTTTAAGGGCTGAAGGACAACCTGATTAGAGAAGTTTGTTTAGACCTGTTTGTACTTCTTTGCTGTGCCACTCGCTTCTTGGATTTCCCAAAGTTTTTCCCTGAAAATAAATAAATCACACTTATTTTCTTCATGTTGCCAGCTCTTCTGGATATCTTCTGCGTCTTGAAGTTCTTGATACTTCTAAGCCAGTGTGTTTATTTCATAATAGTGTTGATTGGCATTACTGCTTTTTGCAAACTTTCCCCAGGAGCAGTTCACTTGGTACAAGGTTGTAGCATGCAGGTTGTAGGAGCTGCTAAAGCCTGTCTGGTTGTGCTTCACATTGCTTCCACTGACTTCAAATATTGATATCTGTGGTTGTTACTGCCTCAGTTTAATCTTACAGCATCTCCTTAAGGTCTGTTTGATTCCTCTTCCAATCCAAAGAAGTTTCTGTTCTCAGTCATCAGTTCAAGTTTAAAATATTTTTTTCACAAATAAAAATATAGTATACATTTTAGAAGGAATTCAGAGGCTTGAAGATCTGCAGATTTTCAAAGGCAGTACGTTTTTAATATTTAGAAGTTACAATGTCTCTCAGTGAGAAGCTTCCAAAGCACTAATGCTTTAACTGGCGACTATTTTCTGTGTCAAGCATCCATTCAATAGTCTTGCACACAGAGCAGTTCCACAATTGAGCCTTAATTTCTTCGGTGTCCATGAATTCTGACATGCCATGACATTACAAAAATGCCACTAAATTTCACCATCCATAGACTATTTGAGATTCTTCTGCTTGCAGAAAGCAGTAATACTGTATTTTTAATATGTTTCCCCTTTTTTTTAGCTTTTTTTTTTTTTGTCCTTGCACTCAGCAGCCATTCCTTAGGGAGTTGACGGTCTGTTTTGTAACCATGAGGGCAACTGCATCTGAACTGGGATTTGTCACTGGGAGGGAAGGGAATCAAAACAGAACATTAACCACTGCAAAAACAAATAAACCTTGTTCTCTGTGTGGGAAATAAGTGTCTGTAAAAAATGTTGTTATTGAGTGAGTCTTCCAGATGGCCATGCTCGCTGCTGAGCTGGCTCCGCCGAATGCCGAGTCCAACAGCAGTGGCTTTGAGAGCCTGGTGAGTGGTTGGAGCATCAACAACCTGGAGAGAGTTTTGACAGTGGGATCAGGCCCTCTGCATGCAAAAGTTTGGTCCCTGCTGACATTTTGGCTTTACAAATTAAAGCCTGTATTTATAGGAACAAATGTTGTCTTGCTGCAGAGTTTCCTTTAACTACCATGATTATAAGCTGCTGAGAAACTCTTTCAGCTTGCTGATGCGGAGCCCAAATCTCAGCAGCCCACTGCCAAGGCTCTCTTTTATCTGCTGGGTTTGGGTTTGTTTCACGTTGGTTTTGCGTGCCGTTACGTCACATATAGCAATTTCTGATCCTGGTGCTGAACACTGTTATCCCTGGGAACCACTTTGGGAGGTGCTGGGAGATTGACGCCATAGAGAACAGGTCCCTGTGCTGTGTGAGCTGTCATCTCACGGGAGGAGGGTGCTGGGTGCTGTGCTCTGGGTAGCGCTCGTTCCTCAGGTTATATAGGAGGTCTGGCTCCTGCTATACTCCTTAATTCACAGGGGAAATTGTAACTCCCGTTACACCTCTGGGGTCCTGTTTGGACCACCTGCCTCATCCTGTCAGTCTCTAGAATTAAACAGTTTGCTTCTTCTTTCAAAAGTATTTTAAAAGCAGAATTCCCTACTTTATCTGTGTGCAGCATACTGGTTTAGCTGCAGATTTTTCAGAAATAATGTTCTAATATTTTTACCGTTGTTAGTATTGCTTTAAAGTGCCTGATTTGTGACCAGCAGACAATTTTATTGATTTCTATGAGCTTTGTTTCTGAGGCAGAATGGTTTTATTATTTAATGGATATTGTTGATTTGGGGGAAAAACCTCCCTTGGATATTGTCCCACTAAAAGAAAACAATCCTTTAAAAACCAACAAGATTCTTATCTCTTGACCTTTAAGATTCTATGGCTGTGGGCATGCCCTTTCCACATCACAGGGCACAGGAGTGCCCAGGGACTTGAACCACCAGTCAGTGCCATGCTGGGAAAATTTCAGCTCAGATCTGAAAGTGTTAAAGGTGTTGAGACTCTTGGGAGCTTGTGTAAGCAAGTGTGATATTGCCTAAAAGGTTATTAGCTTTTTTTTCTTTCTCACTTTAATTGTGGAGTCACTAAAGGCACAAAGAGCTTTTTCTTGGTAGTTCCAGATGCTTTCAGTGCTCTAGTGTCTCCATCAGGCTGTAGCACCTCCACGATTAATTGACAGCCAAACTGTAGGGAAAAGGTGAGTTTTAAAGTGATCCAAGATGGGGGTTTAGAGACGTATTGCATGGGTCAGGTCTGGTTGTTGTTCCTCTGCATTAATTCTCATTTCACTTTACTTCAACCCTAGAGAGTTAACTAGGTTGGTCTCTTGGCACAGCTTCAGTAGCAGCCATCTCCCCCTGGAAGTGCCTGTCTCTCTCCATTGACCCAGAGAAGATTTAGAATAATGAATTTGGACAAAATGCCTGACTTGATTTTGTGGAAGTTTGGTGAGTTGAAGCCCTGCAGTGGATTTTCATGATCGTTGTCCATACTGTGTCCCAGTTATTGTTCCCGTTGCTGTTTTGTTTTTCACAACCAAATCACTATTTAAACAGACTTTTACCCTTCTGTTAAGCTAGGCAAGTTCATTCCTCCATCTTCTCACTCTCGCCCCATTACTTTTGAAGAGTTTCAACTCAAGCTAGACCTTCCCTACTCTGACCTATCCAGGAGGCTCAGGTCTTTACAGTAAAGGAAAAGCTCGTCTTTTTGGTGTAACAGCTAGAGAAACCTGGCTTGTGCTTAGCATGGGTACTGTGAAAAATGAAACCAGAAAGATTCTTGAAGTCCATGTAAGTCTCTGTCATTTGCAAGCACATCGTGATAGAAAAGGTATCTCTTCATACGTGTGTCGTAGTGGTGCAGCAGCACTGAGTGAAGATTGCTGTGAAAATACACGTTTGCTGGCTGCGTTACCTGGTACATGCGAGTGTTTTTGCATTTAATCTGCGTGCTGTTTTCCCTGGGCAGCTGCTTAACACTGAGTGTTGGAAGGAATTTTGTAGAAATTCAAGAATAAAATGTTGATGGCACAGTGGGGGAGGTCTTTTCCATCTGGCCTTCTACCTCTATTATATTTATGCTGAAACATCATGATTATCAAGGGGCTTTTTTATCTGCTGGAAAGCATCTTAAGTAAGGGTCATTCTCTGTGAATCTTTGCTATTTACAATACACCTCATTAGACCATGTTTAGAATTTAAATTAATTACTTCAGTGCAGTCAGCCACTGTAATTGCATAGGGAGCAGCCCTGGTACTGCTGCTTGTCATACCTGTGGATCAAGACACTGAGAAATTATCTCACCACACCTCTTCTTTGGTAGCTTTAGTTGGCTTGGATTTTATCTCCTGGGCTGAGCTAGCAGGGCTCACAATTAGTAAACCCATCAGAATAAAAAAAACAGCTTGGAAATCTGGTGAAGTAGTATGTGTGGAGGCCTGAGCTTCATGTATCATGGGCACATCATGGTACTGCTAAAAACAGGGGCAACGCCTTGGATATAAAGATCCCCACCAGGCAATTTTTGCAGTCAGTTAAGATGCCGGTGAAGTTTATTGCATTTTACAGCATGTGCCATTCAAGTGAAATGAGCATGAGATTACCAAAATGTGAATGAATTTATAAAATTGAAATAAAAGTGGATTTGTGAACTTGGAAAAAATAGAAATTAAATAAACTCCAGTCAGAAGCAGGAGTGATCTTTCTGGTTTTAAGCCTAGCTGTAGTTTTGCTGTGTATTATTTATTTACAATGATTACTTCTTCTGCAATTCTGTTTAGAGAAATTTAAATTTATTATTTTTTTAGCTTTCTGTGGTTTAGAAATTTCCATTTTGTCCAGAAATTTGCATTCAATTTTTGCATTAAATATCTGCTAAGAGAGCAGAATTGACAAAGGCAAACATTTTGACAAAACATTCATCATCAGGGATGAAAGCTTTGACAGGTAGAGCCTGTGGAATGAGAAGTGTTGGCAAAATGATCCAGATGTAATGACCCAGATACTCATTCTTCTCCATCCAGTGGGACTCTGCATGAACTGTAGCAATTTTACCTGTGCTGTCAGACCTGCCAAATAGCTCAAGCATGATGCCATGGGAAGCTGCAGAGATCAGGAACATAGAAATAACGTAGATTTAAACACTAAACAGGATTTTCAACAGGGAAACCACAGAGTTATTAAAAAAAAAATCAAAGTTCTTTCTGTGAACTTGCAGTGTGCTACACAGAAATTTGAAATAGTCAAATAGAAATTAGAGAGAGCCAGCTGAGCTACCAGTGTGGTGGCAGCAGTATGCCCTTTAGGGTTACTTAACATGCTAAGGTACTCTACTGTGCCCACAGAAATCCAAAAAGGGCAGCAGAAGCAGTCAGGGCTGCAGCTTGAGGAGCTGTAGCCACGTCTGTGTTTGCATTGGAATCAGGATGACCAGCTCCATATGGAAGGCTTGTAAGGAGAGCACTGTATCTCTTTAGATGGCAGGAGAAACATTGCCATCCTGCTGATTTAGTGAGACAAGGACCCGAATTTTAGAATTTATGAGATGTTACACAGGCCTCATATGGGAAACACTCGTAAGTTCTGGATTTCTTCATGTGGGCCATCATCGCTAAGATTTTCAGAGGGGAAAAAACCAAACCAACAACAGAAGAAAATAATGCTCTCAGATTTCCATAGGCTTTCAGAGCATAAGATATTTCTGTTTTCTAACAAAGGTGAGATTTTAAATACTTTGGTTTAACCCTGAGATATTTTTTGTTTCTAAGTTGCCTCGGGAATGTGTTTAGCAATAGCAGGGCAGACTTTTTAGTATTTAAAAAACATCAATCAAATGCAAAGGCATCCTGCCAAAGGGAAGGGAGGCAGCGTGCAGGCTCTCCAGAAAACCTTTTCACCATTCAGTAGTTTAAATGTGTTCTTAGTTTGATCTCAAGACACGGCAGCATGTTAACATGAGAAAAATATTGTGTCCAGGATAAATATTCCTGTACTGTTCACTGGAGCATTTTTGCTGGCAAAAAAATTCAGTCAGCTTTTGCCTACTTGTAAAAGAATAGCCTGTGCTGTGCCAGATGCTGATAAGTTAATCAGCTTTTTGTATGGATGCATTCACTGCTAAAAATATGAGATTAGAGTACAATGGAGGCATAATTGGTGTGCTGTGTAAGAGAGCATGAGAACTGCACCTTGTGTAATCTGGTGGTAGGCCCAGATAGTTTTAGGGACATATGGTTTATTGAATTAAGAGTTTTTTATTCTTGCACTTATGTTATGGGTTGTCTAATCAGGAATTCCATTGCCTAGTTTAAATGCTGTTTCTTACACTGGTGAGACTTTTGAATTCCCTTTGAGAGGCTAAATCACACACAGAAAAAGTAGCATTTCTGAAAGATGTCAAAAGCAACCACGACATGAACAGAATTTTGGGATGGATCCTCAAATCTCTTTATGCAGAACCTGAGCAGCGAAATGCTTGGGGTTGGCAGTGTTGTGAACATGGAACTAAAGCAGTATTAAACAAAGACTGAGATGCAGTAAGATGTGGGTAATTAATAGTAAATAACATTCTAACAACTTGGTATACTTTAATGAAGTGCTTTAAAATTCATATTTTCCTTTTAGAGCTTCAGTAAAGATACTAATTTAGTCTGATAGTGACTAGAAGGACTCGTTTGCTGAACCTCTTCCAATTCCACTTAAAGCTGTCCATGTAACTCCTCTGGCTTGTGTTTTTATGTATTTCTGTTTTGCAGAGCTGAACAAACACTGCATTATTTTATCAAAAACAATTATGTGGCTGTTAGCTGCAAATAAAAGCCAAGCTATTATACCCTAACAGTTAGTGTAAAGGAAACCTGTAGCATATGCAGGCTGATTAAATGGAGTATATTTAATTTTCCTTTCAACCAAAGCAAGTCAAGGATGTCAGCTGCTGAAATTCACAGAAGACAAAATGCAGCAGAAGCCACAGGGGCTGAAACAATGATCCAAGCAAATTAAGTATGTGGTGGCTCTTAAAATAAATTTGAAAAAAGAACTGGAATACATCAAGTAGGAAGTTCTTGGCAAAATGTAAATAAATGGCACTCTGAAAGATGTAACTTTCTAATGTTTGTGTATGTGGTATTGTAGATGGTGATGTTATCTAAGATGCTACTGTTTTCTCTCATAGAAATACATTTCAAAATCACTACCTTTTGGCAAATGTTGGCTTTTTAAATTACAACTGTCCTAGCATATATAGTCACGTGCACTCTCATTGTGTGTATGAACACTGATGTACCTGGAAATAAACCAGTGCCAGAGCTATTCACGGAAGTCTCCATCCATCTGCAGGGCAGGTGTAGTTCCTTCTTCATTTTGAAAATGTACACACAGGGGTATAACCATATTTGCCATGGTATTTTTCGGTTAGAGCTTTCCCTCCGTGTGCAGAGAGGATCAGTTAGGATACACAAACAGGAAGTCAGCAATACAAAAGCCTAAATGAGACTCATGTATTGTAAGCTGATCACTTGAGGTAGCAAAGCATATGCCGAGACGAAGTGATACAGAAGGAATAATGGGCAGAGAAGGGCCAGACAGATTGGGAAAGACTTTCAGGTGAGGGAGTAGTGGAAGCTGCTCAGGGTAGGTGCTAAAGCCCTGCTGAAACTGCAGTGATTGCAGAGCAGTTCCCCTTTCCTTCCATGCAACCTCAGTGAGGCTGAGGGTCAGTTGAAGTCCATGGAGACAGGTCCTGTCCTATTAAGCTCAATTTTTACCAAGGAGTCAGAGCTAATATTTATATCTTGCAGTATTGAGACATAAAAGGGAGTGAATTAGGGACATATGTTCAGACCCATGACTCTTATTTTCTGAAAAACCTTCTTAGAGCATTCATTATACTCACTGGTATCTTGTCAGTAGTCTTGTATGTATAGCATTTCTTTACTGTCCACAAAGTATACTGGCCAAATTCTTGAATCTTAGCACAGAAATTAGTTCTTCTCTAAGAATTCATCTTTCTTAGATGTCGTTTCTCTCATTCTGGAAAAGGGCCTATATTAATTCCAAGCACAAACCCCTGGTGAGGGCAGTTCTGGTGGGTCTTGGGTTTATCTGAGTCAAGTTAAAAGCCTATTAAAAATTATACTTGAAAAATGTCTTAATCGGAAAAACTGCCTCAGGTGTGTGATCCATCCTCCCCATCCCCTTTTCCACTGCTTTCTTTCCAGACAGCATGTGGGTTAACAAAAAATCTTTCTGTTTCTCCTATGAAATACAGTGTGCTTTTTGTCTAAAAACATGGAGAGGCTTCTTGCTTCTTTCAAATCTGAATATTTAAAATAAGGCTTGGAAAGAGAAAAGCAAGTGCCATTGTCTTATGAATATCAAAGCCACTTACTCGTTTCTTGTACTGCCTGAAAAATAAACAGTTTTCTCAGTGTTTTGTACCTGAGCAATATAATTCTTCAAAGATTTTAAGGGCTTATTTTCTCCTCTTTTTAAATCAGAGCTCTTACATAAATGTGTACACTTCTCTCAATAGCATTTCTTATTTCATAAGCCTGTGTTAAAATGTCACACCTTTGAAAAAGAAATATGTCAGAAACAGAGACATCAAAACAAGAAAACCCCTGTTGTTTTGTTGTTTTTTTTTAATGAAAGCCCGTTCAAACCACACTGAAAATGTAAAGAGTTCTTAGGGTAAATGTAAATATAATTAAAGTCATTAAAAAAAAACACAACAAAGTGAAATTTCTGGGTGTCTTGCTTGTGAATATGGAGTACACAGAGTTTAATGGGACTGCTCAGGTGCTTCAGTTAAGTGTCTGCTTCCGTGTTTTGCTGAACTGGACAGCCCAGTAACACCCTGGGTGTGTGCACAGGTCCTACCATCAACAGGTCTTAGACCAGAAATTTAGGGATAAACTGCAACTCATAAGCCTTATCCTGGACTGACTCTCTTCAGCAAAGCTCTCAGTAGTGATCACGAGAGAAATCAGCACCACTAAAGCAAAAGGAGGAAAGGGCAGACATTTTGCTGCTTTATGGCTTGATTCAGTATTGCCTGATTATTCTTGCACTGGTGGGAAGCCACTGCCCCATCACTGTTCTGTTCTGTCTAGGAACATCACATTAAAGCAGCCCACACCTACCTCACCCTTCCTGTATTCTGCTTTGTTGTCATGTGAATGTGGGAATTACTTATTCAGGCTTTCATCTTATAATCAATGGGATTATTCACAAAAGCAAGTGTTAATACAGTTTGTTCCCCATGGTACAGCTTTGTTTCTCAAAGAGCACCAGCGTAGTCCCTCCCAAATGCTCTTTTATTCTCAAAGTTCATCCATCGCTACACTGAATGCAGCCCTTCCTGTTCGCTGGGTAGGATGGCACCGTATTTGCATGTACAACGCCTGGATGTCACTAGGATCAGTGTCCTAAAGCCATGCCTGTTTTGCAGGACAGCTGAGAACCCTACAGCTAAGTTCCCTGTAGCTGCGAGGTGAAATTGAAGAACATATCCTTGCTTTGAAAGCAGACTGATCCTGTAGGCAAAGCAGGAGCTGTGGCGGGCTCCAGCAGCTCTTCTGACCTGATGGCTTGGGAGTTTGGAAGACAAGGTGCTTGGAACCCCAAGGCTGTGATACTTGAGCCACACAGTATTTGAGCTGCTTTTTGAGCAAAGCTTTAAGTTCACATTTTATTCTGTAGTTTTGCTGAATTATGTTTTAGAGGTTTTATACCACTTCTGTCTAGATCCAGCAAAATGAACCAGAAAGTAGATAGATATGGTTCGCAGCGTGGGCTCCTCACACCACAGGTGGTCAGACAGTCCCTAGGCTATATTTGTATGTTGTATTTTCTTAAGTTCACTTGCATAGTGCTTCCATTAATGGCATTAATTTAGTATTTGTAAGACTTTCTAAGCAATCTTCATAAAAATCCACCTAATTTCCTAAGTCCTTCCTAATTTGATTTTCTTTTTTTTTCCTTTTTTGTGTGTGACTGTGGTTTTTTTAAAGGCAAAAGAGAATTTATCTGACAGTTGATCTAATAAAATATGCTATGGTCAGGTATTTACTCAACTACTGCAGACATTTGATCTGAGGGGAAAAAGCATGTTGAGTTGCTCTGAGGTTTTAAAAAACATGAACTTGGTTTTGGGTAGACATTTGTTTTCCTTTGAAACAGTAAGCAAAATTCATTGCCTGGAAAGGATCTTGGAGGAGCTCTCGATAAGCAGCAGAAAACTCACATCAATGTGTCCAAGAAAGTCTTTTTCTTTACTTATTTTTTCAAGTCCAAGATTTCAGTTTTTCTCCATATCACAAAATTAGTTCAGTTCTGCTCAGTTCAATAGTTCCTCTTCCTAGTTCATGAAGTCAGGAGGCATGCTTCCAGAGCAGCTTCCTCATCTCAAAGGCACTGGCTTGCATTTCAGTAGAGGTTGTACCGAGTTCAGTAAAAAGTAAATGAGTGTGGCGTGCTCTACGCTTTCCTTATCCATCTATTTCATTCCTTTCACTGTAGCATGAACTGGCTGTTACGTTTATAGGTTGCTGAAAGAAAGAAGATGCAGAGCCTCCATGTGTGGCACCACAAGGGTCTGATCTGAGCCAAGGCTCCTGATTCCAGTGGGTTGTCCAGGGAATTGAGGGCATTCAGGTATTACAACACTAAAATGATTTGGGAGAACCATCTGGTCTGGGATTACCTGCCTAGTGTAGGTTGTATGAATATTCCCCCCACAGTCTTAGGGCAAGTGTGGACAACAGCTAAGAACTGGGCTATAGTTTTCCTTGATTGCTAGGAGAAATTATGTAGTTTGATTTGTTATCCCAAGCTTCTTAAAGGCTGAGTAAGATGCAAAGAACAAAACCTAAAGAAACTTAAGAGAGTGTGAGAAGGGGCACTGTCAGGAAGATGAAGACATTATTAGATATTATGCACTTTACATCTGTCAAGAAGAATGGAGCTTTTCACTGGGAAGTGCTAAATGAATGAAGAGATTAGATAGCACTTTCCAGCTTTATAGATCACAGAACCCTTGACAGAAGACATGGTTATCATTGGACCTTTTTTACAGTTGGATGAAGCAAACAAAAATTCAAATGGCTTGCAAAATGGCAAGAGGAAAGGGGTCAAACACTGGGGCAAAAACTGACCCAATACTCCTCTCAAAAATGTCATCTTAGATTGCTGTAGACTTTCCATTTGCAAGTGCTTTTTTTCAAAAGGAAATGTATGCATTAAAATTTTTTTGAACAATTTTTCTTGCTTATTGCAACACACTATTAGTTTTGGTCTAATTTTTTTCTGTGTATCACTTTTTTTTTTTTTTTTATTCCATGAGACCATCCAATGAGGCGAGAGAGCAGCTTTATGGATTGTAAGGAGAGTGGATCCTGCAGTTGCTCTGAGGAGTGATGTTGGTATTGCATGGCATCACTCTGTAGACAGCTGAATCAGACTCTCTGTAATACACTTGTTTTCAGAGAATGACAAGCCAGGCATGGTATCAAAAAAGTAAAGATCAAGTTCCAGAGTTTGAAGGCTGAGCAAAGGTAAAATAAAGAACAGGGAAATTCCATTTTATTTAGGGCTGGGAGAGAAAAGTTGTATCAGATTAGGTGTAGCCTGCCTGATGGTGCTACATGGTGGAAAATATCAAGAAACTAAATCTGTGACACGACGATGTGTTTGGTAAAGGTTCCAGCAAAATAGTAGGCTGTAGCAAACTGGTTTGAGGCCAGTAGTAAGTTTGTGTCAATTGTCTTAACTTTCTGTCATTTAAATTTTCTCCATTACAGTTTAAATTTCTCTGTTCTTTTGTATTAGTACTGAAAATACCACCGGTGGTAGGTTGAGGGCTTTTTTTTTTTGTTTGTTTGGTAGTGGTTTTTAAAAAATTTTCAAATCTATCTGAAACATTAGTATGATTCTGATTTTGGAGAAGCTGTTGTAGAATTGCAGTTAAAGGACTCAGTAGGTCAAATATCTGAGTAGATGACATCCACTGTGATCTAAAATTTCCATCTCTATAGTAAGTTTCATTCCATTCAGGAGATTTATACCTATTCAGTAGCCTGGTTTAAAAAATGGATGAGAAACTTGGTAAGCCAAAAATAAATTTCTTCTGGGAATTCTGCCCAGAACTTTGCTCAACTATACTTCCATTCACCATTTGTTTTATCAGGCAGTGTTTTTCCAAGGGAAGATGTAAGGCTATGCTTCTTTTCCTGCTCAAATACTAAGTTTCCCAAAGTCACATTTAGTCTTCTTTCAAAACCTGTTGTTCTTCTCTTCCTCCAATAGCTTAGTTATGAGTCAGGATTAAAAACAAAATCAAAATGGATATTTAAAATTTTACTAGGAATTTACTCCCTGTTGTTAATTTTTGCTTTCACGGTGAGTAGCCCCCTTCAAACACCCACAGAAAGGGGCAGATGCCACAAGCACCCATCCAGTGTATAAAGATTAAAAACAGATCATGGTGTCAGTATAAATTATGTTCTATAAATACAAATATGTCTATATATTATTATATAAATATAATAGTATACAACATTCTCAAAGGATTCCAGATTGCCAAAGACATGAATTTAGGTCCTTTTTTCAAAAAAGCCAACCAAACAAATAAAAAATTCCCCTAACCTAGTTAAGTATCTAACTGGTACAGAAAATATGGAAAAGGGGAAAAGGTTCCCTATAGGACTTTGACCCTGTATTGCTCACACTCTGTAGTCTCAGGTGGGTGCCAGTGTATCCCACGTGGCCTTGTATTACTGCTGGTTTTGGGAGTCATTAATTTAAGCATTCAGGCTAACTCCAGGCATTATTGATCTCTCTATTTATAATACCAATCTGTTACACACAAAGATTTTTATCTCTAGGGAGTTTGTTTTGGTTGTGGGATAAGTCATCTGTTTTGTGTGTTGTAGGGGTTGGGAGTTGCTTTCATGCCAGGTAGCAAGACTGCTGTAAAGTTCTGATTTTGTAGATTGGAATAGTTCTTCAAAGTACTATTGGCATTCAGTTTTCTATAAATCATCTCCCTTGAAAAGTTAAATGTAACAGAAAATTACAGAAAGCTTCCATAGACTTTTTGGAGTTATAAAAAAAGTAACAAACCACCAAGGTTTTTCATCTATACAGTAAAACAGAATAGAAATGCAGTGCGGTGTGTTGGCTCTTAGGATCTGTTTATGCACAGTAACAAGGCTAGAGCCAGGCAGTCCAATTGTGCGGTGCAATACTGAAGTGATGTGGGGCCCTGACCTGGGGCAGACAGATGCCATTAGTTCACACCAACAGAGCATTTGGTGCATAGTTTCCTATACACACTGCATTCAGCAGTTACATACATCTCCCCAGAATTGAAATGATCACCTTCATAAACCTTCCAAGGGTACTTAGGTGTTTAGCAAACCTACGACATTACTTCTGCCTCATAGCAGAGGCATACAGATATCGCTTCTGTGTCATCTTTGGAGACCTTACACCTCGAAAGCTAGAAAGAAAAATAACATAGTAACACCGCCATCACCGGAGAGAAGAAAGCAGTGGCAACACTGGAATGAAAGGCTGCACTGGAGGAGGAGGGAATGAATGAATAAATAAATAAATAAGTATATGAACAAATAGATGACATGACACCACCCCTCCCAGGTGCTTCTTGGGGGATGGCTAAACTGCAGCATCCCCTCCCAAACTCCTTGCACAATGAAGGGGTCTCATGTGTGGACAGTGGGAAGTGCTGCCATGTCGACAGAATTATTAGGCAGCTGTATCTTGATGCTTTTAAATTCCAGGACATATAAATATATAAAGAGCATTATGCCATTTTCTATTGCAAGCTATAACTCCTACTGTAAGCCAATACTGGGATGGGTTCTTCTGGCTTTTCAAAGTAGCATCCTCGGCTACATAATCATGCAAGAAAGAGAAAGTCTTAACTCTGTTCCTGTTAATGCAATGAGGTTACATGCTTCATCACTTCAGAGTCTATTTAGATGTGTAAGTATGAAGCATACATTTATTTCTCTTTCTAAAAATGTTTTTTTAAAAAAAGACTTCTGCTGTGTTAACACTTTCCGTGAGGCAGGAGCTGTTGATAGGAATGTAAGAAGAATGAAATTCAGTAGACTTCAAGAGAAGCTAAAGAGAAAAATTCTGTTTACAGAGGGAGGAAATTTAAGACACTGAAATTCAATATTTTTGACCTCTGTTAGCAGAAGAGATGTCCAGGTTTTGTGTTTTCTTCCTTATTTCCTGTTAAAGGGGAGGGAAAAAAGAACTCAAGCAAGGCAAGGTGTTAAAGCACTGTAACAATGTGTGCTGTAAAACATAAGGACTATGTGGTATAGCCGAATTACGGTAACTGTTGGAGAACAGGGTCAGGTTGTCTTTGCTTGATCCTACTGTCTGTTGCACAGAGGAGTTGTGTGCGTTTCTGGATAACATATTTTAGCAAGTTGCAGCATCAGGGATTTAACTGTGCATCTTATTCCCTGATGGTCTGATCCAAAACCCTTAAATCCTTTCAGCTGTAGGCTAGACCCTGACTTCATCAATCTTCCTGCAATTGCTGCACTTTCAGACGGTATTCCTGTCTCCTGCTCCTTGCTAGCAGTTGATCATTGTTGAAATTGGCTTTGCACTGCGAATACAACAGCTCCCCACCTTAGATGGAGAGACAAAAGAGTGTTTCAGAAGCACAGAGGTCTTCCAGAGCAAAGGCCACATCTGACATGGTTTGGTATATTAAATATCATGCCAAATCATCTACACACTAGCATTCATGTAGTGAGTGAGTGTGGTCTGATATTACACCTCCTTGGTTTGTCATGTTGAAAGGGCCATTTGTCTTTCACTAATATTTTCTGTGGGCAAATGCTTTGTGTAGTTCACTTTGTCTGATAAGACTGAATGAAAAAAAAATTACTGCTTAAGCACTGGGCTACTGTTTTAAAATAGCTGAAAATCTTATCTCCAATGACAGAAATATTTTAGAGAAGCTATTAAATTCTGTCTTGAAGTAGTGTCCACTTAGATGCATCTTTATGCAAACTGTATCTTAAAACCCATAGTGTCATACACTGTTGTTTTAGGGAAGTGGCACATAGGATGTTTTCGTATTTGCAGAATATTCCTTTCCAAATTGCATGCATCGTAGCTATTTGTTTTTCCAAGGATGTTTTGGAAAGGATCCAACTGGATAAAGTGTACCCTCCATGCCATAATCTTGTGTGCAAAAAATATTTTTAATTCCTTTTTCAAAAAGCATAGAACTTCATAACCTTTCAGAAATATATTTTTTTCAAACCCTGGAGTGCATAGTCTTGCTCAGTCAAATACTCCGCTGGGGATCCTTGGGGAAACACAGGGAAGGGGGGAGCACAAATTGTGGCCTGGAGTTTTTGCAGGACTTGGCAGCCTCCCGTGCACTCTTCTGGTCTGCAGCCTGCATGCCAAGCCTATTTACTTGACTTCCCCCAGCTAAAAAGTGATTTTTAAAATTAACTAACTGCTTGGGTAGTTTATACACACTGAGATATGTTTTATTTTCCACTGCCTTGAAGGCTGTTTTATCCTTTAAGTTGCAAAGCCTCTTATCTAAATGAAACAGCCTTAAATTGTTGGATGTAGTTTGTTAAATTCTTTGATAACTAGAAGTCTCTCTGGCACTTAGCAAGTGATATTAGGAAGAAAAGTGCTGTTCCACCTTCTCAGTGTAAGAAATTGAATTATTTGCAAGCTGTCATGGTTTATACAAGGCACATTAAAAAATAATTAATAACTGTTAAGCTTCCTCTGCCAATTTTTACTCTTTCTCAACTACTGTTAATCCAGGTTACCATCTTGAAGTGAGGAGAGTTGTTAAGGATGTGGGTTCATGCAGAATTCCAGTTCTCTCTTAACTTCAGTGCATCAGCTGGTATTGGTACTTAGACAAGGTTTTTCAAAGTTTTAAAATTGTGCAAGGTTTTTAGGTAGCAAAAATCCTTTGGCTCCTTGTGCTTTCCTGAATTACCGGCTAATTATTTCCTCTGTGGGAAAGAACAATCAATGGGTATCAAGGATGCAGTTGTGTTTTTAGCTGAAGGGGTGTTCACTGAGTATTGTCTGCTTTTTAAAGAGCAACAACTATTGCCCCTGTTGGTTTTCTTATGAACCATAAGAAAAACTAATAGAAATGGAGAAGCTTGAAGGAGCAAGTTGGGTGTTAACTGCTGACGCTGCTTCTAAGTGTAGTTGTCTTAATACTCCATACCTGCAGGTGTATAGGCACAGACAAGTCTTTATGAGTGAATTTTGGTTTTATAACACAGGTGAATAATTCAGATGCACAAAGTTGCTTGCTGCACCAAATGTTTGCATCTGGACTTTTCTTCATGTGGACCTCATGCCATGTAGTGCATTTTCTTTTTGGACCATTTCCATCACTTTCTTCTTGTGCTGATTTTCCATCACTCTTATCTTGGTATTCTCACGTTGTGTGGCTGCTCACAAGTGCGTAGTACTCAGGATTTGCATCAGGACTCTTCTCCAAGTTGGTATGTTACATTCTTCGTGTCTGATCTCAAATCAATCCAGCCATCCTTTTTATATGCCCTTCATTCATTATTTCTCAAAACCAGGGAGTACAAAACCAACTACTTAAAATAATGTCCATGTCATCCCTTGAAGAATTCCTTCTCTCTGCAGCTGCCTCCCAAAGACATTAGTGTTTGGATGTTCTTTTCCTAGCAATGACTGAACATGTTTCCTGTACAGGAAGTAGGTTTCACAGGTAGGAAAATTAATCTGTCATACAACCACCCAAATCCAGTTTCTTCATTTATTCATTCTCTCTCCTCAGCCAAAACCACATATTTGTAGTTCTTACTCATACTCCTTGTAGATTTTCTTTTTTTCAGTAGTCATGTTGTCTTCTAAAACAGAAATCTGCTTCTAGTCTTTTTCTGTTAGATATTTCTGTAAAAAGTTAAAATGTATTTACAGAAGATCATCCTCTCTGGAGTAAATTGAAGGTGACCACATTTTTAAACACAACCTTAAACAATTTATTTTGATTATACATTACTTCCTCTGTCTTAACTTTACCATCCGAAGCAATGGCATCTGCTGTATGATTTTGCCATGTGGCTTTTCAGCTGATTTTAGTTGTAGTTATATTTTCAGAATCAAGGCAACATTCATCTAATGAGTTCATAATTCCTATTGATTTGGATAGTCAACATGAGCCAGGATAACTCTCTTGAGATCTGCAGGAAATAAGTTCATCTGTGCTGGCTCATTTTGCCCCAGTTCTCAAATTTAAAGAGTCTAAATATATTTCTACTCCTGAATTATTGTTACTAATTTATAATAAGATGTAGTGAAGGCTTTGTGACAAGTGACAGTGTACAAGAACTTGTCATTGGCAGCCAGTAGTTAGACAGGTATGCCATTCAAAGTTCGTTGTAAGCTCACAGACTGATTTGCAGGAGCTGAGTATCTGGTATAGTCCAAGAAGGGAAAAAAAAGATGTGACTGTTGCTGCATCATTATTGAAATGGTTTATTTTTTTTGCTATACTGGAAATTAGCTTCCTAGAATTAAATACTTAAAGGTGATGGGCATAATGGGGTTTTGCAATAATTAAAATCAGGTAAATTGAAACCTTTACCAGTAAGCATCCCATATGACTTGGTGATTTAAAAAATTACAGCAAAGCATGGCTCACAAACAAGTAAAATAGAACAAAATAGTGCTAGCATGGCCAAGCAGGATATCTTTTTATTTCTTTTTTTCTCCTGAGGAGTGTGTCTGAAATGTTGTAATAATAAACAGCTTGTTAGTCAGATGTTTTCAATTGTAGCTTTCTGTGTTTCATCTGTTATTTTTATATGGGGTGAGTAGTTGGTACATTCAGCGTTACAGACGGTCTGGATGTACGTACTTCCACCAGCTAAAAAAATGCATTGAAATGCAAGTGGTCGCACTCCAGCCCTTATGGAGCACTCCAAAAAGCACAGTGGGCATTCATGCAATACCTCTCATTCAACTCATTCCAAGCATCTTAGATTTTTACAAACGATGTATAAATGAATAGCTAATTATACCTTAACCTCTGAAGTAACCCTGTTAAAATAACTCTACACAGAAATTCAGAATTGGAAGAACAATGTACAAGATTTATAGATAAGTGAAAATTAAGCTGCTGTTCCATCTATTCTTGCCTTTCCATGCTGTGTGACCTGCTGTAAAAATAGTTTAATTCTAAGACTTTTTTATCATTCTGATAGTCTCATACAGACCAAAGAAAATGAGTTAACAAAAGTGACAGTAAAATGAGAGAAGTTTCTTTTCTCTGCTGTCTCATAATCTCTTCCTTTAAAATTATATTGAAGAAAATCTCAAAGTGTTTTGAGAAAGGAAGAGCAGTGAAAGGAAGTGTGTGTGCTTGAAGGTCATTTTAAAAATAATGAACCAATAAAAATTGATAAAAATGTTATTGAATTAAAAAACATCTAGGGAAGATTTTGCATGGTTATAGTTTCTAGGTTTTTCACCTTTTTTAAGTTGTCGTTTCAATTAAGATGTACACAGAGATATAAAATACTTTCATGTTAATCACAGTCACATCCAAAAAGACTGAAAAATACCACATTTGTTCTTATTTTACTTAGATGGTGTAAGCTGTCACTTGGTTTTTGTTAGAACACAGTCGTGCAACCAATTTAAGACTTAAATACCGTGAACCTAAAAAGAAATTCTGAGAAATATGGACATTTAGAAGGAGAACTAAACAAATACACAGGCAGAGTATTTGCTTAGTGGTCTTTCTTGAGAACATGAGAGACCCAGGGAAGCTGGCTTATGATCACTAGAACTGTGAGAAAGGTCAGAAGAAGAGAAATGAGGTGGCCCTATTTTTGTCTCCAAGCTTTTCCTTAGCACATGCCATTCATTCTTTGTATTTTATATAAAATCCTTTTTTCACCAAATACAGCACTGAAGTTGACATCATTTGGGTATATCCCTCCCTTTCCTCTAGAAGTCAATCTGGAAAAGGGGAAACATAACCCCCATTTTTAAAAAAGGAAATAAAGAAGACGCGGGAAACTACAGGCCAGTCAGTCTCACCTCTGTGCCTGGCAAGATCATGGAGCAAATCCTCCTGGAATCTATGCTAAGGCACGTGGAAAACAAGCAGGTTCTTGACGAAAACCAACACGGCTTTACCAAAGGAAAATCGTGCCTGACGAATTTGGTGGCCTTCTACGACAGAGCCACGGCACTGGTGGATAGAGGAAGGGCAACAGACATTATCTACCTGCACTTGTGCAAAGCTTTTGACACAGTCCCACATGACATCCTTGTCTCTAAGTTGGAGGGACATGGATTTGACGGAAGGACCACTCGCTGGATAAGGAACTGGCTAGATGGCCGCACTCAAAGAGTTGTGGTCAATGGCTCAATGTCCAAGTGGAGACCAGTGACAAGTGGTGTTCCACAGGGGTCAGTACTGGGACCAGTGTTGTTTAACATCTTTGTTGGAGACATGGACAGTGGGATGGAGTGCACCCTCTGCAAGTTTGCTGATGGCACCAAGCTGTGTGGTGTGGTGGACACGCTGGAGGGAAGGGATGCCATCCAGAGGGACCTTGACAGGCTGGAGAGGTGGGCCCATGCAAACCTCATGAAATTTAACAAGGCCAAGTGCAAGGTCCTGCACGTGGGTCAAGGCAATCCCAAGCAGAAATACAGGCTGGGCGGAGAGGGATAGAGAGCAGCCCTGAGGAGAAGGACTTGGGGGTATTGGGGGATGAGAAGCTCAGCATGAGCCGACAGTGGACGCTTGCAGCCCAGAAAGCCAACCGTGTCCTAGGCTGCATCAAGAGAAGCATTAGCAGCAGGTCAAGGGAAGTGATTCTCACCCTCTACTCTGCTCTCGTGAGACTCCACCTGGAGTACTGTGTTCAGATGTGGGGCCCCCAGCATAAAAAAGACATGGACCTGTTGGAGAGAGTCCAGAGGAGAGCCACAAAATTAATCAGAGGGCTAGAGCACCTCCTCTATGAGGACAGGCTGAAAGAGTTGGGGTTGTTCATCCTGGAGAAGAGAAGGCTCTGAGGAGACTTCATAGCAGCCTTCCAGTACCTGAAGGGGGCCTACAGGAGAGATGGGGAGGCACTCTTTATCAGGGCGTGTAGTGAGAGAACAAGGGGTAACGGGTATAAGCTAAAAGAAGGTAAATTTAGACTAGACATTAGGAAGAAATTTTTCACTATGAGGGTGGTGAGACACTGGAACAGGTTGCCCAGGGAGGTTGTGGATGCCCCATCCCTGGCGGTGTTCAAGGCCAGGCTGGATGAGGCTTTGAGCAACCTGGTCTAGTGGAGGGTGTCCCTGCCCATGGTAGGGGGGTTGGAACTTGATGATCTTTAAGGTCCTTTCCAACTCAAACCATTCTATGATTCTGTGAATTTCTACTGTAAGAAGAAATTGCATCTTCAGCCAAGGTGGTGCTGGGTATCTATCAGTAAGTGCAAAGTGTTGTCTCTGGTAAATTCCTGTAACATAAGTGGTCACATCAGGTACAGAAATCATGGTGGTGTTGAAAATTGTAGGTTGGAAGGGACTTGTCGGCCTTGCTCTCCATCATATCACCTCCTCCCCACAGCTTGGTGTTGGCTGCAAACTTGCTAAGGATGCATTCTGTCCCTTTGACCTGGTTGCTGACATAATACTAAGGTTTTTTGGGGGTGTCCATAAGTATTACCGAAATACTGATTAATAAGATTTTATGGTTTTAAATACCCCGTATCTCACACTGTGGTTATTGTAGAAATTCAACGTGAAATCTCTGAATTCATCCCGCATTATCAGAACTCAGAATTATATTTGGAAATGTGTATTGAGAGAGTCCTCTCCAAAGTTAAATATCATTTGTACAGATATAAGTAAGTTTGCTTACCTCTTAGTTCTCGACTGAAGAAAGGTATGCTTTTTGCCAGCATATATTCTCTCTTCCTTTAGAGTTTTACATCATAGAAAAAGAAGTAGCTTTGTTTTTTTTTCATAACCTGTCCCTGGTAAGCTGGATGTTTTGATGTTCTCACTTCAAGCATGGAATTGGATTAAGCTATTTTGGGAAAAGCAATTGCTATTCTAGAATAAGTGTTTCACAGAGAGAGCTGATCAGGTTTGACTGTTTGATGTATGATTTATGGTATCCTTTCATCCCTGATAACTTCTGTGGGAAGAATAGCCCTTGGATTTTAGTTGCATCTGAGACATTCAGTGTTGCTGCAGGTACCAAGCAAAATCTGTCCTAGAAGGCAGAGGGTGTCTCTGATCTTCTTCAGGAACTGACTCTTTGTGTAGAGCATTTCTGACTCTTTTTACCTAATACTGTGTTATACTCCAGAAATATATACTCTAGAAATATTCAACCGTATTAACTGAGCAGATGGTCAGCTTAAGACCAGTTTAGATTGTTGAGAGATATTTCTTAAGAAACATCCTTTGGTTTTGTACACACTGATTTAGTGTGCGCAAAAATGGTATCTTGATGACTCTGGGGTTTAAACAAGATATTGGCTCTATTTCTGTGCATAGGTCGCTATGGTGATATCGTGTGGAATTTGGAATCCATTCTGAAACCCTAGAAATGAGAAGAAATTTCACAGAAGAAGTATCTGCAAATATTTTGGTCATATATTGATCTGATTCACGTTTGTGAAATGTATAAAGACATATTTGTATTAAAAACCATAGTGCAGTTTTCATCTTTATCATCAAACCAGAAATACATTGAGTCCAATAATGAATTTGCTAAGAATGGCTTGGTGATATAAATGGATATGTTTAAATATCAAACTTTCTGTGAATTCTGTGTAATAATAGAAAAGAGAGTTTGGATAACACTGTTTTGAGTATCTTTGATGTAGTAATTGGAGTGTATTCGTTTCACATGACTGTCATGAAGGAAGACAGACAAAATCCTGTCATTGAGTTTTGTAGGTGTGATTCCCATGTGTGGACATTCTCTTTAATCAGTGAAAGGGATTGCTGAAAGATAAACTATTGATAGTTTTTACTTTGGTCCCAACAAAGGAAGGAGAGAGAGAAGAGAGACATGTTTCTTTGAAGGACAAATCTGTCAATCCACTTGATGGGAAGTTCTCACTCCTATACTGTTGCTAGGTGATGTGTGACAGAAAGGGCGTTTGAACCAGCTTTGAAATCTGTGTCAGGATTGTTAACAGTAAATTTACTCCAGTTAGCAAGAGCATTTTGTTTCTGAGGGTTGCACTGGTGCACCGCAGCAGTTCACAGCTGCTTAGGAGGCAGTGCAAAGTGATGATCCCTTTGCAGGGAGAGATTTGGCACGTGACACTTGCTATGGGATTGTCTCACCTCCAGAAGTTAGACATCTCCACTAAACTGCTTGCACCTGCACCTCATTTACTCACTAGGCAGAAAAAGACTGTCAGGCAGGTGATTTATTCCTCTCTGAGGCAGGTGGGGAAATAACTGCTTAGGGAGGTACTTCCCTTCTTGCATGGCTGTAGATACAGTGGAGCGATTGGACAAGATGAGATACTGAACCTGTAGAGATAAAGATAAGCAACTCTTAAGTATCATCCTGAACCCAAGAAGTCTTGCAGACCAGAACTGTGTGTTTTAGCTACCACAGGTGGTACAAAATCATTTCAATAGAGTATTAGAAAGCAATTTCTACCCTTATTTGGTCTTCTGTGGTGGGCAGCTTGCACTGAGAAGTTTAGTTGGTTCAGCAGAGATGGGACTTGGGAAGCCTTTTGTCCTTAGCCATAGGGGTAAGTGGTCTCATTTTAAGAGACACTTAGTTTTTCTTATTCGTACTGCCCCTACTGCAGCTACTTGCCTGGTGCTTAAAGTGTTAAGATCTGCTATTTTGAAATCTGGGTCAAATAGATAAAATATACATGCTCTATATGTGTATGTGTATACTTTTTGTTATTAAACAGTCTGTGATAAGGCATTCCTGAAGATAAGACTTTGTTCTATTTGAAGAAAATCTGTGGGAGTTTTGCCTTTGACAGAGTCACAATGTAAGGCCCCGTTTTAGCAAGGTTTTTCATTTAATTTAAGCACAAACTTGTGTGTTTCCTGGAAAACTCTTTGCATATGTAATTATCTAATTATGCTTTTTTCCTCCTCCTTCTCCTCTCTCCTGGGATGTATAAAGAGCTAGAAAAATATAAATGCAGTTTTAAATGCTTGCAGATCTTATTCTGATGAGCATGGAACTAAGATGAAATTCTGGTGCCAATTTTTCAAACCTCTTCAGTGCTGAAGTTAGCAGGACACAAATATGACAATTTGGGGTTATGATAGGGTGAATTTGATCATAGATTATGATTCTGAAGTACCTGTATATCTGCGTCATATAGTTTAAAAATCTACAGCAAAATTACAGTTCTGTCCAACCCTTCTTTACTGAAATAAACATTTGCTTCGTTAAATACAGTGTTTTAAAGTAAGGGGTATGGCATATTTTCAGTACCAGAAACAGAAGGCACTTGGAAATTCCAAGTCAGATTGACAGAAGTCATGAAAACAGCTGCTAAACATTCTGTTTGTTTGTAGGGTTTGGGGGAATTTGAAGGGAGTCCTTTGGGTTGTGGGTTGGTCTTTTTTAGACGCATACTTTTGGGAGGCTTTGGGACCCCTTTTGTACCTATAGCTTTCATAGGACTCAAGTATTTAATTGACATCTTAAAGACAATGTTTTACTGTATGAGATGCATGAGAAAATTATTTCAGCTGGTAGCTGTTTGGGGGCAGGGAGGGTGTGGTATTTTGCGTGTGCAGGAGTGACTGTTATATAGATACTGTAATACACACTGTATGTAGTCTGTATGTCTAGTGTAGTCTACAATGACTCCTTTAGATTTTTTGCATTGTAAATTAATGCCTTCAAATACCAAAAACACAACTGTTCTAGCAACCTAGAAATTCTGGCTGAGTCTTTTGATAGTTACCCAGTTTGGCCATCACGTTATCTGTAACCTATGAAACCATGCGGAAAATCTTTAGCATTGGACCGATTCCTTTACTGTTTAGTGTAGGTCTAGGACCAGAGACCAGCTGCTCTGAGAGATGGTGGTGCAGCTTTGGGAAGCATTAGTAATAAAAGGGGCTGCATTACATCTGAGGTGAAACCTTGGCTGCAAGGCAGCCTTTTATATATGTGGCAACGTATTAAAAAAAATAGATTTTCTCAGAGGGATGGTGTGTTGCAAGTTTTCAGAAAAAAAGTTTAAAGAGATGAGGACACTGTTAAAAGATGTTTGGCATTTAATGTGCAGAGCACATGTGAATTGGAATTTCAGTGTTAAGAACTACATTTTAGTAACACCAACCACAGCTGAAAGCAGTCTTCGCAGAGATTGTCATTAATATGGCTGAAGAGCCTTTTTAAGTTTACATTATTTTTATGATTTCTAGTGAAAGGAAAATACAACAGGAGAAAGTTTTGGAAGTCTGATTGAAATCTGTTTTTATCCATCTGTCTACAGGATCCTGGTTTCTAATAAAACATCATTATTCAGCACTTGTTCATGAATGCATTATTCAGCACTTGTTCATGAATGTTGTAGGAATGCCCTGAGTGCCTTTTTTTTTTTTTTCCATGTTTCTGGCTTATGTTTTCTGTTTCAGGTTGATTTAAGGTATTTTTTCTTTTTGTCAGTTTTGTCAAGGCAGCAGAACCAAATATAGAGGCCTTTTTACCAAATCGGAGATAGTCCTTTGCCCACTCTTGTCTCAATTTGACATGGTTAATCTTATTTTTAATGAACTCTCAAGCTGTTTGTGCTGCCAATACCATCCTTGTCACCTCCTCTGTATTTGCCTGCTCATATTTGCATGTCCCTCTGGGAATCTGTCAGCCCCTTAACTCCAGATGTGTCCTTTCAGAAACTCTGGCTTTTCCGACCTGGTTTCAGGCAGCTCCAGTCTTTGAGCTGAAGCTCCTGCTAGACTTTAGTGGAAGGGAAAAAGCAAGTTGACACCTAGACCTTCTGCGTAAAAGAGGCAAAGGGGTGTCTGATGTCAGAAAACATCAAAGCAGACTTAAATGATTGCGCTATAAAGGGAACTTTGATGAGTTAGGTGGGTATTGTCAAACTGCTGTTTATTGAGCATCCCATGGACATGTTGTCTGACATAATAGAGCTTCAGTAGCTCAGGTGTTTAAAAAATCCCTATACTCAGTATTCAATAGATATAGTTCTTCTGAATGCCTCTCAAAGAGCTCAATATGTTCATAGGAAGGCCTCAGTTTAGCAAAGAGCTTATGCTGAAAACCAATCTGTCTGCTCATGAGCCAGTATATCAAATACAGCTCCAAACAGCAGCAGACTTTCAGTTTTGTTCCTCAAAATGAAATTACCAAAGTCAAAATAGTCCAATTTACATAAAAGAAGCTACATTTGGTCTTGCTGCTTGGGTTTGTGGGGTTTTTTTTCCCATGTGCTTTCCTATCGTCTCTGCAGGAAAACTTACTGACATTTTAAAAAGGTCTTTGAATCATAGAGCTTCGATAGTCTTCAGGATTTTAATAAAGGGTATTTTGCTCGCCTCAGTAGTGTTTGCAGCATTGTGTGGTAATAAGGGAGCACAGCTGTTCATGAAAAATATGAAGAGCTGACAGGGTGCTTTGGTATTTAACTTTGAGAACTTCAGATCTGAGGACCAAAGAGGTGACCTAGATCATCAGCTAGCACCTAAGTTGTCACTGACAAGTGGAAATGCAGCTGTCACCCTTAAGGGGCAAATACATTCATGGCAGGGGTCAAAAAGGACGTGAATCCTGTTAGTTTCAAAATTATTCTCTTTCATTGAACTTATAATAAAAATACCTATTTTAAGTCTGTGGAGCACACTGCAGGTGACACTGAGATAGCCCAGGATATGCAGGGTATGTCCTTTATTAGTAGGTGCTGAGTGGTGGCGGATAATGTTTTGCTTTAAGTAACTGTTTGCTTCAAACTTTGTTACACAACTCTTAAACAGAAGAATTCAACATTTTATTCATTCAAATGGGAGAGAGTAAAAAGCAGATGAGTTCTCATCTCCCAGAGAAATTAAGCAAAGCTTTGTAACATTCAGCCTGTTAAAAAAAAAAAAAAAAAAAAAAAAGGGAGAATACAGCACACCATCACCAGCTTAGCATCATTAAGGCATTTCCCTAGCTTTTCTCCTAGATGTAAATTAACACAATTTATTTATCTTTCTCCTTTAAATCCCCATCTCTGGAACACAACTACTATTTTTATATCCCTCTTCTGTTTTTCTCTTATGTGAAAGCCTGCAATTAACTTGTTTACCCATGAAATCTTCTTTGTCTCAGAGCACAATCATATTCCTTCTTTACAGAGCCCTCAAATAGGATTATTGTGTCTCTCTTCCTGCAACACTTGCCATCATACCCAATATTTAATGAGACTCAGCATTTTATGCTAGATAACCTTGTAGTTTATTTCCAGCTAATACGCCATACTTCAAAATGCTCTCCTAAACCTTCTGAAGTGTTTGGTGAACATGTGCATAACTACGTTGCCTACAAGCAGATACGATGATCGCATTCTGGAGATGCCCTTGCAACTGAGGTCTTGTTGGTATAGGATTTCCTGTGAGATCCATGACAAACAGCCCTTTTCATCATCTTAAGCTTATCGTCCTGTTACACTAAATTTAATTTGTATCAGTTGGTGGAGATTTAGATTCTTATTCAAAAGTTATTAGCTATTAAAAAGTTCTATAAACACTAAACGTGTAGACAGTGGGGGGAAAAAGGTTAATGTAGAGTGAAATGTAAACTGCAGTATATATTTATATCAGTTTTTAAATCATTTGATCTCTACACAGAATCTGTCATCCCATAGTGATACTATTTGCTGGCCATTTTTTAGTATTTGTACCAGATTAAAAAAATATAGTATTTAGGCAACCTGAGCTTTCAAATGATTCTGGCCCTATTCAAAGGATTGAATTCAGTCATGCAAGGCTTCTTTTCATCTGTCTTCGCCTTTATAAACTTCATCTTGAGCCAAGGACCAAGCAGCTTTCTTAGTTTGAAAAACACTGTATGTATTTCTTGGAAATGCTGCAACCTTATAGAAACTAGTAAAGTTACAAAGTAGCCTGAAATTTTTTTCTCACATGGTTATGCTGCCAATGAAGCTGAGGTTCAGGATATTAGCTGACAGAAATCTTTGAATATACTCTTTCTTCACAGAGATGTTAAGTAGTCATTTCAAAATCGGGCATAAACCTGAAAAAAAGACTAAAAACTAAATCTAAATGGAATGTATCTGACAATTTAAGTAATACATGGTCTTTTGGACATGAAGAAGAAAGAGGAGGGCATCACCATTAAACATTGTTTGTTTCATAGTGTTTAAGAGAGTTAATTCCAATCTTCTCAATTCCTTAGGCAAAACTGAGCATTGTCTAAAATTTATTGAAATCATAGAGAATCTCTCTGCTGAGGCCAGTAGCCTTTGGACGGATTGTTTTACTTTGACAAGCAAAACAGTTTATGGATGCTTAACTTCTGGCGAGAAATAACAGAGAATAGGAGTGTGCAGCCATCAGCTGAACAGCTTTCAGTCTGTACTGTACCAATGCAGAGCTCAAAGGCTTTGAAGGATTTATAGTAGTGATTTTCTTTTTATTCTATTTATTCTATTCTAGTTATTCATATTAAATAACTTTAAATATCTTAATGAATAATTAACCAGAACAGAACATAGTGTCATCATACTCAAAATGTTCAAAATAACACAAGTTTTCAAAATTGAAGTATGTGCAAAAATATTAGCCTCTTTTAGTATAAAGTATTTGCAAAAGGTTTTTAACTAGTTTGTAATATATTTACTTGCAGGATCCAAAGCTGCGCGAACTGTTGGATGCTGGGAACCTAGGAGCTCGACTGGAAAATCGAATGATAACTGTTGTCTATGGTCCAGACCTGGTCAATATATCGTACTTGAACTTAGTGGCATTCCAAGAAGATATAGCAAAGGTAATATGCATTCATCTGTGTCATATAAAATTAATGTTTTTAAAGTACTGTTTTGTGATATGGATAAATGAGATACAAGTGCAGATTGCTATGTAATGAACCTCAATTCTGTTATAGAGCTGTACCACTCAGTACCCGAGAAGGAATGTGCAATCATTCTTTTTCAAGGAGTTTATTCAGCAAAGTTTCTGCCCCAGATATGCATGCTCATCTTCAGAATATTGCTTGTAAATCGCAAATAAGCAATGTGAAAATAATAGTATTTTACTCAGCTATAAGTACTGTACTGTGGCTCGCCAAACACATAGTGGTATATTTCAATAGTTATCACCCTTTTGTGCTTGTTCTAAGTGTGTGCAAATTATGGATTATCTTTGAGAACACAGTTTGTGAATGGTTGACTTTTTAAGGTTGGCCCATACCAGAGTAGTGGGAATCTACAGCTCTACCTTGTATACTCAAGTATGTCAGCAGACACCTTGTTTAACTTACACACATGAACATTTCTGTTCATGTTCAAAGGTCAATTTTAAATATCGCATTTTGCCTACTGATAGCTCTTGAGAAGAATTGTGTTGTCAACATCATTACCTTGGCAAGTATATTTTCTATGCAGGTAAACAACCCCTTAATTTCTATCCAACACAGCTGTGTGCATCAAGCAAGTTACAATTGATATTAGTACGTTTTGGTGCTTTTTCCTTCTTCCAAATTCTGTGCAGCTCAATTGCCTTTAATGAAGTGGGAGCTGTTTGCTTTATCTATTCCAAACTGACAGGCAAAAGCTACTCCTCTTTCCACTTCCATTCATGTTGATAGATGGATGACAGCCTCCAGATAACTATGCACAGAACACACTTTCATGTGATTTGCATCCTGGAGTCCACTTGGTTGCACTAAAAAGGTAGTTTATCTGCAGACTGCTGTTACCTAACAACAGTAAGGAGTTATTTTGTTGCCTTGCAGGCAACAAGTATGGTCAGACCAGGTTAGAAAATGTCATAGGATGAGAGCCTTAAGGTAGGAGGATATTTTTTTGCTTGCCAAGTTTCTGTCTCTGCTAATCTTCATTAACCAGTTAGCCACCTTGTCGAAAACACAATTTCCACTGTTTTTGTGATATGAAAGAATAGAAACAGAATGAGTTTGTGGTGGTCTGTGGACTGCTGAGTGGGAAGTGTTGTCCTCAGACTTGAAAACACACAGCCGTACTCTACAGAGGTGTTTAAGAAATCTGAACCACTGCAAGAGTGAAAGTGATTGAAACAACTCTTCAGGAAAAAAAAAAAAGACAAACTAAGCATATGGTGGAAATGAAAAGGTATGTGAAAGCTTTACCAGCAAAAATTGTTAGCCCTTACCAAGGAAGAGGGAAAATGACCGAAATCACAAGTATATGTGCTTCTTTTTCCACTTTCTAGCTCGCAATCAGTGAACCATAATCTATTTGCTGCAACAGTGCAGGAATTGGTGTTTTAGTGCTGTTTTCTGTTTGATAATGGAACCATAAAATACAGTAGATAAAATAATGTTTTAGAAAAGCTTGGCTGCTCTAAATCCTGAGTAACTCTTAGGATCTGAGTAACTAAAAATCTAAGTATTGTTATTTGTAAGTGTGTTAGACCAAATAAATTAATATTTTATCAGTCAGTCACTGTGCCTGGGGATGCCATTTTCAAAGCATTGCAGATTAGCTGTGCTTGCTTTGAGATCAAATTAAATATCCTGATTGTTTCAATGAAAACTGAGCTTTGATCACTGTTGAATGCATGTAAAAATTCTTCCTTTTTTAACACATTTTCCAGCTTTATGTGAGCCAGACCACAGAATCTGGTCCTGGTCTCCAGGGCTCACGTAGAGAGTCATTATCAATAAGCCATCGGGCACAAATCATCTCTTCAGGGAGCTCTGAGAAAGTGTGTAAATACAAGTTTTCAATGTCATATACGCAAATTTTGGCCCTTTCTCTCTTTGATGTTCCAGGGAAAGCAAGTGCCAATGAAAAACTCCCCCACCTTTCTGTTTTCAGGGCATGAATGTTTTTTGGATTAACCATTCATTTGTGATATTTTATTTTTCAAGTTGTGTGACAAGTGTTGATAAGTCCTCCCTTGGAGGAGAAAGGCAAAGTAAACTGTAATGGTCTTAGTGAGGCAGTTAAAAATGTTAAATTTTGGAGCTTTCTTCCTTTGCAGAAGGATTTCTATTCTGCTACAAACTCTGTTCATCACACCCACTGGCCAAGATGTGGGAAGATGATGAAAATGTGGGCCTTGGGCTGTTCAGCTTGCTTTAAGTGAACTAAATATAGAGCTAGAAGTGATGCACTGTTTCCTCTAGCAGAAAGTAACTAATGTTTAAAGTACATTAGTGATGAGCTGAAGGGCGCTGAGCAGCTGTTTTTTTCAAAGAATGCAGCTTGAAATTCATCAGGTAATGGTCTACTAGGCAGATTGCTAGACACCTCTTGATGATGAAGAGAAGTCGCACTGATACAGCGCTTGCTTATTTTCACATGGGTATGACTGTCTTGGGGTAGGATTTGTGGACGTCCACAAACATAGCACTGCAGAAGCCAGGATGAAGAAAATAGTTTATGCTCAAACCCTATTCTGAGCAGATACTCTTTTTCTCAGTTCCCAGTGTGAAGAAGTACAACGTGTGAACCTCTGTGTCTTCTCTACAGTATTTTCTTCTCTTCCCAAATCCAGTAACTTCGGAAGTGAACATCCTATCTTTCCTATCTCTTTCCTCTCACTCTCTTTTTTGCTTCTCATGCCAACTCTGTTCTCACCACACTACTCCATCCTGGCCATACAGACTCCTGTCCAAGGCCCAAGGAATTCTATTCCTTCTCAGTTTGGTTAGCTTTGTATCAGATCCATCACTGAGAGCTAAAGAATTCCTCCATAAGTAAAATGACAATTCATAAGTTGTGCTATATTGTGCTTTCCAGTGTACATCTTTATTTTTCCAGCTTCTTAGGCATGTTTAAGAGCTTGATCATACAATAAAATAGTAAAATAAACCAAATAAATTCATGTCCATTTGAGATATTTTTTTAAATAAAATTCATAAGGGTACCCGAAGTGTAGAATTTCAGCAGCTTGCTTTGTTAACTTCCCAGCAAAAACAAATGTGTGAGAAACATTGTCTTCACACATAGTCGGTTCTGATTTGAAGGAATTGTTTTCAAGGATGTATGCTGTCTTTTCATATGAAAAAAGTCTCATCTCTTTTGTTGAGATAAATGTCTTATGGTATGTATCCTGAAGCATGTAATAGGGGAGAGAAATTACTTCACTGAGCAACAGATTTCCAAATGAACTACTGCTTATACGCTACCTGCCAAAGCACAGAGCAGCTAAATAATTTGTTAGTAAAGTTCACAGGAATGATATAAATATGAGTTAGTGTAACATGATGTAGCCATGAGAGATTGAGTTCAGGGAGCTCTTATCGTGATGGATGTGACTTGCTTGGAGTTGAATGGTGGAAGGCAGGGTTCTTCCACTACCAAATGTGATCAGAGGCTTCCAGTCTGCAAACAATTTGTTGGCACTAGTACAGTCCTATTTCAATGTACCCAGATTTATATTTTCCTTTTGTATTGCATCTGTACAGGAGTCCGCAGCTATTGCAGTGATTCAGAGGCTGTTATAACCTTTCTGTAGTAAGCTGTTTTCTTTCTACACATAAGAGCTTTCTACCCTGCAAATTGCTCTCAGTGAGTGCTGCCTTCTGGAATCCCTGCTGCTGGTAAAGATGGCTCCAGAGTGCATCATGCAAAAAGTTAGAGTATGGGCTTTACTCTATACCATGCAGCAAATCCAAGGAAACAAAGTTGTTTGGTAGCTAAAGCAGCAAGATGCATCTTGACTCAGCTTGATGTCAGTCCAAAGCATCTCCTTTATTTCTTCAGGTCTGTGCTGAGGGCTGTTCTTTTGCCTTCTGCTGAGGACTCAGAGCAGCTACTGGAAAGATGATACAATCTTTGGCATATTTTCTGATCTTGTTTTTTTGGCTGTGGCTCTGTGACAGCTGGAATGAAGACCCTAAAATGGGAGAGGCAATGAGCAAGTGTTGCCTGTGACTTGTTAACTTGGCACGTGCCATTTCTAAGAGCAGGTAGCTCTTAGAATATTTGGCAAGAACGATGTGATCGCTTGAAGAGCCAGGAGAAGCTAGCAAAGGAACATTGCAAGACTATATATATAAATACTACTTGTGACAGGCACGTAATAACTGAGTTCCCCTTACATTCGTGTTAACGAGCGCTTAGATAAAGAGAAGGAAGAGCTGGGGTTTGGGATACTCCTAAAGTGCCCAACTTCTGTTTTCTGCAAAATACTTCAGTTTTAAGCCCAGCAGAATTAGTGAGATCAAAACAAGGTCTATCAAGATACATTAAAAGCCAACATATTTTTGATTTCTAAATAATATTTTATGTTGCCATTAATCTTTGCAGCTGTTAGTGTCACAGGGAGAAGTTTTAACTGCTATTATTAGTGCCTTAAGAAAGCAGTGTTTACAAGATGAGCCTATTTTGAGCCTGGAAAAATGAGCTGCCAAGAAGAAAAAAGGATGCTGCACTTAATACGCTTTCTGTTCCAAGAGTCACAGCAAAGCAGTGGTGTTGCTAATGAACCCAACTCTTTCTCTTGTTCTCACACCCCTGTTTTTTTTCAAATTGGAACTAAGAAGGAAAGGCAAATAAAGGGGAAAAAAAAAAAGTGGTCACAAGAGGTAGAGGGGAGGCAAACTGCCTCCAGAAGGTCAGTGTCTGAGGGAGGAAAGTTTCTATGCCAGAAATACCTGTCACAGGGAGATGTGTTGTCTCAGCTGCTTAGGGGTGAGGTTGTGAATGGGGTGGACTTAAGGATCTGGTAGCTGAAGGTTATCAAAGGTCTTTATGTCCAGCAGGCGTATAGGTATCTCTACCTCATTGGGAGCAACTGTGTGAGACCAGTTTCAGGAACAAGATCTGATAAGTTTAGGAACAAACCTTAGCACATTAGAAAACTTTAAAAAAAAAATTTAACTTCTAAACCTCATAAATTGATCACCTAGTCACCTGGAAACTTTAGGTGAAACAAGCTTGCAAGCTCCAAAGTGATGTAGCAATATTCTTTCACTGGAAGTCACTTTTTATAGTTATCAGTTTTTTGTAAAAATGAAATCACCTTTCCTTTTTTCTTTTTTTTTTTTTTTTGTCTTTTTCCTCAAGAAAAAGAAGAACCAGGGAGAAGGAATACCTTCCAAGGGCTATGCATCCAGGAGGGGGTGTGGTGATGGGAATTTCAGATCTGGACTAATACAAAAACAAACTCAATTTTAGTTTCAAAGAAAACTCAGAAAGCTTCATCAAGTAAAAAAACCCAAAACATATTGTTTGCAAAGGCATTGTTTATTTCCATTCTTTTCTTTTAAGTGGGTGAAACAAAGCTAATCCAGAACCGCAGTTGTGATTAAAGCAGGCTGCAATTAAAGACTGTATAAGAACCAGGTTAGCAAGGAAAAAGGCACCGAAGTTGTCAATGAAAAGCTGCAGGAGAGACCTGCAAGGGAGAAGAGCGTCAGGAGCAGTGAGAGTCTAAGCCTCAGGTTATGAACATGGATCAGCCTTGCTGGGAACCCAGGAAAGGGTTACAAGAATGGTGGTATAGAGCCTCCTTTTTTAATCCTTAGTATGTCAACCAGAACAGTGTCCAACACACAGGAAAATGTATTTTTCTGGAGCATTTATTGCAGATCTTCCAAAAACATGAGTATGTTTTGCATCAGACATTTATCCATGTTATTGGATTTTTTCAATTCAGTGGATTAAGATATCTTTAAAAAAATATTTGTAACAGTCTTCATTTTTTGTAGCATGAGAAAATCAGGTCGCACAGACAAGGATGGAAACTGTAATTGGAAAAATCGAGTTCAGACTTTAATTAGGTCCTTTTTACTAACGATATAATTTTCAAAAATATTTTGTTGTTGTGTAAGTAAACATCTAAACAAAGCCTTATTTAATCACATTTTCTCTCTTTAGGAATGGTCAGATGAAGTGTTCAGTTTGGCAACAAATTTGTTGGCACAGAACATGTCAAGGGACGCGTTTCTGGAAAAAGCGTAAGTGGCCGTAGTATTTAATATTGTGGGTGTTGCTCTTTTCTCTGCGTCATTTTCCTCTTTTCCTGTTAGTCACATTGTCATCTATTGTTTCTGCTTTGATGAGTTGTCACTTTTGTAAACACAGGCTGTCCTTTCTCATGGTTTTAAAAAGCCTGTTATCTAAACGTCATTTAAACACAAATCTTGTTAGGGTTCCCTTCACAAACTGGTAAGTCATGGCAGAAAAGCATAAAGCAGAATTAAATGTCGTCTTCCCCTTGTATACCAAAGTAGTAGCTTCATCTGCAGTCTGAAGCTCTCCATTTAAAATGAGGGAGCATTCTGGACTGACTTGCTTCTGCTTAATTTTACTCTTTTTCTGTTATAAGAAATGCAAAAAGTCCATTTTCCTCAGCCTAATCTCTCTGGTGTTCTTGTGATTCAGAGGGAAGCTGTGAATCGATTCATCTAGAGTGCTTTGCGTAGCGTGCAGATTCTGAGTTGTTTTCAACAAAGTACTAACGCTGCTTGTGAGAACGTTTGGAGTGTAAAAAGCACACTTCCGAAAGGCAAGAGAACTAAACCTGAGATTAGTGATTCTCAACTGGATGACAAGTGCACTTGCTGAGGGAGCTTTGCGTAAGTGATAGCATTGAGAACAGCATGGCAAAGCCTGCCAGGTGATGATGGTAATGAGCTGGAGTACTTGCTGACCTTTGGGGGTTCTGAAAGAGAAGATAGACCCTCCTTAACCTATTAGTTGGCTGTTAAATTCAGCTTTGTCTTCCCAAAACACCTTTTAATTTCTGCTCACAGACTGAGGCTGGGCCCAGCTAAATACCAACCCAAGTTCCTAAAACTTTCCTCCATCCAAGAAGCAAGTTAACCCACCCTTTTCTTGGACTTTCTAAGACCAGGCATGCCTAATTTCATTAGATCCACCCACATTTAGTCAGAAGGTTCCCAACTGCATAACTTTAATATCATGTACATATTCATAAGTGCCTGTTCTGGGAGGAGGGGTGTGTGTGTGTTTCCTTCTCATAGTGTTTGTTGTGGTGCAGCTGAAGTCAACAGAAATTCTTGAAGAAACTTTGAAGGCTGCAGGAACTATACCTTGGAGTCTGATAATGCTGTGTTGGGACAGCAATGATATATTAAGAAAACAAAGTCCCAAATGGATGGAAACATTTAACATTTCCTCTTGGCTCTGCATGTTGACAGTGGAGAAAGAACTGTGCCAACCTGAGCAGACCCAGGCAGAGATTACTTCCTTCAGCTCCACAGGCTGTAGATGAGTTATGAGAGTGATGTGATATTATTATTTCCATGCCTCCTACTACTCAAATGCCCAGGTGGTCAGTGGACTTTGCTGACAGGTCTGTAATGGGGAGCATTGTGAGTATACCTAATGGGTGTTTTGGTATCAGATTCAAAGGAGGAGCATGTTATCATACAGTATAATAGAGCGGTCTTATTTTGAGCCATTTTTCTGTGGTTTTTCAAGAAATATTAATTAAAGATTAAATCACTGGACATATTGTGTACTTTCAGTAGCAGGCAAGCATGGCATTCCTGTGCCTTTTTCCACTAATTAATAAATTATTTTGGAATTGTAGGGTTTCCAGGGTCCTCTGCACAGATGACAAATCAGAGTCACTTGCTTTTTTACTTTGAAGATTAAATATTTCCCCATTATAATTATGGTATTAAGCAAAGGGTTGGTTGCAGTCCTGTCAGAACCCTTTTGTTGAAATAGAAAAGCAAAATTGCATTAGTGCAGAATTAAGGTTTTTTTTCTTCGTGGCCTTCAGTCCCTTTCAGCAGTGGAAGTGCAGTAATAAACAGCTTGAGGAGCTCTCTGTCTATTGGTCAGATGAGAAAAATAGGGTTAATTTGGGAGGAAGGGTGGCTAATAAAAACTGCCATTTTGGTTATAAAGTGCTCATTCTCCTGTTTTAACCATGCAGTGTATTTTTGTGTTGGGGTGCAAAAATGGATGGTGGTTGTATCAGCACTGAAATACTGACCAGTGCAGTAGTGAGCAAGGGGTGAGTGTCTCTACTGTGGAAACCTTGGGTCAGCATTAGGTCCAAAGTTTGTCATTTTTGGAGTCAGCACTGCACTGCTGAAATGAGTCAGTGCGGCTGTTACTGATAGGGACTATTTCCTAGCAAGCTTTTTGAGCAGAAATAACATGCTTGGTTTTCTTAGATGGATGGATAATGGCTGCAGGAGAAAAAATAGTCTCATGTGTAAGAAAGAATTAGGAATTAAAAAGGTGGGAAGTACTAGTGGGAGTTGACTGTTCTTCAGATAGGCATTTTTAGTTTGCTTTAACTGAAGTTCAGAATCCTTCCCCCTCATTTTCTTTTATTTCTAGCTTGCTGGGCTGTAGAGGAAAACATTAAATGTGACCAGAATGTACTCCAAAGTTTTGAAAAATGGAAAGCAAAATAAAGGAAACTTCTTTTACTAACCACTGTGATTTTTTTTCTTTTTAATCTAGCTTGGTGCTGGGAGTTGGGGTAGAGGGGATAATATTTTTCCTTGGTGAAACAGCAGCACAGAGATTTCAGTTTCCAGAAGATGCCTATGAGGAGACAAGGATTTGTGAAAATGTTCCTATCCTAGTTAGGGACATTAGCACGTACTTTGTTTTTGAAGCAGCTGCTAATAGCATTTTTGGTTGGGAAAAAAAGGAAAATTTATTAGAACCATGCAGTTTCTTTTTCTTTTGGTAGGCCAGTGGGTAAAGTGAAAAAAAAAGTATTTTAATTTTAAAAAAAATCCTCTGAAATTCTTAAGTGTTGCCACATTTTCCACTAGATCATATTACTGCAAAACTAGGTATAGTTTTAATTATATTCAAGTGGAAGAGATGAAGCACTGAAAAAGTTGTGCTCTTTGCTGACTGCTGCTGGTAGACATTATACTAGTAACCAGTAGTCCTCGCATACTGGGAGGATCATCAGATAGCAGCTGTAGGCCCAGCTGCTTCTCATTAAAGCCCCTGGATGACTCCTGTTTCAGTAGGCTTTGAATCTGTATGTTGAAAGATTTGGACAAAGAAAGATACATCCTCATCCTGCTGCCTTAATGAGCATGCGGGAGAAGTCACATGTTCTGACATACTGAGATGCTCTAAATACTCAGTTCAAAAGCTGTATAATTGCCTAACTGTGAGATGGTTTCAGCATGTAATTTTTATAGTACTTTATACTGGAAATGTCTTGCGCTTGCCCAAGGCTGCTAAATATACTGACAATCTTGCTGGTACAGACACATTTCTGTTGCCAGCCATTTGACTTACTTCCAGCTGAGGAATGACAACATTTAGGGTCACAGATGTGTGATGGGAACAGCTTAGAGAGGCTGGGATGTTGGCACACAACATCCAGGGACGGTTTCAGCCTCTGGAAGAGGAGGAGTACAACTACCTTTTCAGTAAATTGTGTAGCCTGTGTGCCACAATTCAGTCTGCTGATAGACCAGGAGGGAGCTTGGGGGGATGATAAATTTGTTCATGAATGGTATTTGCAATGTCCTGCTGCAAGTTAGACAGTATTTGACACTACGGGTGCATTACTGTTGATGGAAAAGGTATTTGCTGATTAATGGTATCCCAAAGGGTTTTCATATTGGACAAAAGAGATGAGTGGAACTTGCCACATGATCAAAACAATGTAATTGAGTTATAAAGTTGGAAGAGAGGTACTTGAAAATACTGTAAAAATAAAACAGGATGCTTTTTTCTCCACAGTTACACAAAACTTAAACTGCAGGTGACTCCAGAAGGGCGCATTCCTCTGAAGAAGTAAGTTCTGTTCCCTTTCCTTACCACATACTCTCCTCTGACTTTTTCGTGTGAATATGTGTTTGAAGTGTCAGAGACATTTTGTGAGGATAAAGATACTCAAATTGTGTATTGCTGGGGTCATATGAAGAGAGCAGTGGTGACTTTTTTTCAAATAACTATCTGCTGTAATAGGGGTGGAGTTAAACTCGTGAGTACCATTAAACTTGGTTGTGTTACTGAGCAGCGAGCCACATGGAAATAAATAGGTAAAGATGCGATAGACTGGGAAGTGATATTCAGTCTTTAAGCCACATGGTCCATCAAGGCACGTCTTTAAACCAATTTCCTCTGGTTTGTCTTCATTTTGCAGCATATACCGCTTGTTTTCTGCTGACAGAAAACGGGTAGAGACCGCGTTAGAAGCTTGTAACCTTCCATCTTCCAGGGTAAGCATCTCTATTTGTTCCTGGGCCTTAGAAAGTGTTGCTTGTTCTCGGCATTGTTTACTCTCTATTGAGTTGAGGACAGTTCGTTCAAGGCTGGTCATGCTGTGCTGGCTTTGCTTCTGGATAGGTCCTCAGCAGCAGGTCTGTCTTTCCCACACAGAAGTTCCTGATACCCATCCGCAAATCTGAGTACCTTTGATCTGAAATTGTGTAGGGACCAGAAATGCCTGGAAAAAATGTGAAAGGATTAAAGGAAAGGGCATGGGGTTGTGTGACCTGTCCTGGAGAAATCTTGCAAGAGTGTTTTAAGACTGATGATTGTTGCACAGTTTTCAAGACATGATTTCAGAGCAGTGCTAGCTTGAGGTGTAGCTAATGGTGTAATCTGTTTCCTTCCCACAACAAAAAAAATATTCTGTGGCTTGTGTTAAGTGACAATTTAAACTCACTGTAATTTGTCTAAAAGGTGCAAGGGGTAAATGTTGAAATGCTTAGTGTCAAAGCTGTTAATGCTGCGGGGATGCAGCCATTGTATGCTGCTAATCCAGGAACTGTAGGATTTGCAGGAATTTGCTCACCCTCAAGAAGGCTTTTTTCAAGAGCAATGAGCTCAAGCAGGTGATTCTAGCTAACACTGGAGTGAAGATGTCCTTAGTCTTTCCTCCCAGGTGAAGCTTCTCCTCCAGGAAGCTTCTTGCTGGATAATTCCCTACATTTGGAGGCCCAAGAAGTGGGGCAGAACTAGTCTACAGTAGAGGAGAGCCTGCATCTCCTAATCCCTCACTCATGTAGAAAACTGTCCTGAGATGTTCACTCAACCTTTGCTTCCTCAATGGTTTCTTAATAAAGCCAATTCCAGCAGCTCCAGAAGAGCAATGGGGCAAAACCTTCTCTTAACAATGAGACTTTCCTTTGTAGGTTTGGGAGCTTTGTTCCCCAAAATTCCAAGGAATGCCTGTAAAGTAGATACAAAAGTTTATAACAACCTTAGCTGAAGTAAGGTTGTGAGGTTAGAAACATGGAAAGAATAATTTTAGAGATGGGTTTCAGTTAATTGTTAGCAAACAAGATGATAAAAAAAATCTCTGAAGCTCTGCTTTTTAAATCAGTTGATTTATTACTTATGTTTCCTACATATCTCTGGAAAAAGAAAATCTAAACATCACTGGAGTCCTTGAAAGAAACTGCAACCTTTTTCTGCTATTTATTTAAGAGAGTCAATTTTACATACACACTGCTGGATACTTGTTGCTGGGATACCGTCTTGAAAATTATCCAGAGTATAAAGTAGGTCCTTTCTTTGGTTGGGACAAAAGAAAAATATGCTTCATGCAGCAAAGAAAACTGCGTTGATCATCCTGGAAAAAAATATTTTATAAGCTAAGTGCTTAAGAAGCATGAAACTCTGAATCTTGTACAGGTAATGGAATAGAAGAAAAAACAGTTCAACTAAAGCTCTTTTCCTTTGTGTTCCTGTTTATTTGAACAAGTAGAATTCTTAACTTCGACTTCCAGCTCTTCTGCCCCGTTGTACTACAGGACAAATGGTATTCCTATAAAGCCTTGAAGAGCACTGGACTCCCACCAGCATGCAAGACATGAATATCAGGAAATCTTCCCCAGTAAAACCACAGCAAATAATTCAGAGAATTCATTAAAGTCTCTCACGCACAGTAACAGCCAAGCCTTTTTCTTTGTTTGTTTGTTTTTATTCATGCCTCTTGAAGATCCCTTTGAGAGTCTTCTCTCCAGGTTTCACAGAAAAAAACGTGCTTCTCCTTCCTTAGGAAGGTACAGGGCTCATTGGCCATGAGTTTCACATTGTGTTTTGCTGCACCTCTCAGAACCTGTGGATGACCCTAAAATACAAAATGTCACAGTCCTGGGTAAGAGGTTCCCACGTCAGCATTTACCACTCTCTTCTGGATTCATAGCTTCAAGGTCGGGACAGTCCCTCATCTATCTTACGTGGTGACCTGAGCATAGGGCTGCCTGAGCTACACTGTCAGGGTGTAGTATCACTGCATGGACTTGTCTGTGGCAGTACAAACTTCAGCATCCACTAGGCCCCCACTCTTTAGTAATTTCCCTTTGTGTGTGCATGCTGGGAGACCTCTTAGAACAACATACAGGCACTGCACTTAGTGTGAGAGGAGGAGGATTTCTCAATACCTGGATAATTGACTTCATCCTGCTGTAGAATAACACCAGAGAGGCTACGCAGAAGTGCTGAAAATAAAATAGAAGGGCTTGATTCTCTGCAACGCTGAGCACTCCAGCCCTGATTCGGATGAGCAGTTGAGCATGACTGTGGTGGGATGACCCATGGACTTGAAGTCAAGCACATTTTCAAAGTGTGGATTTATTTATTTATGTATTTCTGAGTTGGACCTGGCATATGTAGAGTCTTGCAGGACAAAGCCCTGTGTGATCTGATTTTTGGCAGCATTTATCATCCAGCAGATCTGAAATCAGAGAAGTGTTTAAATATATGTTTAAGTGAAGTTTTAAAATATGCCAATGAGGTTTTGAGTTTGGCATCTGATTCCCCTGTGATTTATTTATTTATTTTTCAAATCTTGCCTACCTTTGAGGAAGAGGGGGTTGCTTTTTGTTGTTGAGTGTATTTGTTTAGTTTGGTTTTAGTCAAAGGTGCCTTAAATAAAATTTCAAGAGCTTTATTTTAGTCACCTCTTTGGCTGTGAAAACTGTTTTCTGCCTTCCAGTTAATGTAGAGGTTTACAACGAAGCACCAGTGAGCTTGACTGTTAACTTAAAACAAAATAAGCAGCTATTGAGTCCTGTCTGTGCAAATAATCTGAATTAGCTGTTATGCTGCCGAATATATAACAGACTGGTGGATACAGATGTTATAAAAGCAGGCAGGTTACCAGACAAATCGTAAATCAGCAGTGCTTAAAATTAGTAGAGAGTCTTAATCATAGACTAAAATTGAATGCCAGTATTCAGCAAAGCTGGAAATGAGGGATGCTTTCATGTGGTACAGAAAGTTTGTGATTTGTTCACTCATCTCAAAAAAGAGATTAGTGCATAAGGTGTGTGGGTGGTTCCACTGAAATGTGGATGGCTCAGACCAGGCTGAGGAAAGGGGCAGCATATTTTAATCCCTTTCGGCAGGCAGGCTTTTGGAATCCAAATATAGTTGTATGAGGTTGTGCCCGGGGTGGCAAGTGCTTGCAGGAAGGCTTTCATCTCCCATCTAGATCTCTTGTGTTTTCTAGCCTGTTGATTACATTACCAATAGGAAATAATTATTAAAAAGTTCTGTGCTTGTGCCTGAAAACTTGTGTGTGTTGTCCTCTGTGTAGATATGTGTTGTCCTCATTTGTAGATATGTGTTGGGAAACAGGTTTATTTTCTTAATTAGAACCAAGTGGCAAATAAAAACCTGGGTCTTGGGTTATAGGAAAAGACCTATGTTTTGTTCAGTTTTGAGTATCTTCAAATCCCCTGTAAAGGAAAAAATATATTAGGTCAATGGGAGACTGTAATTTTGTGGTAATTACAGAATCAACATGTAAAATGCCCCTAGGAGATACTGGTTGAGTAGCCTGCTGAATAGGGATTACAAGTACAGAGAACAGAGGACAGTGGGATGCCAACTATAACAAGAAAATTTGCAAGCTTTATGAATCCTGACCTTTAGGAAAACCCAAGTAGCAGCAGTCCTACTCCTAAGTGAAAGCACTGCAGCTCAAATTTATCAGTGTTGTAGGTGCAGTTTCACATGCAGGTCCGTGTCACCGACAGCTGTTGCTGAAAGGAACTATTTCCATCCTCCAACTTCAAGTTACAGACTTCTCCTTCCACCCTTGTTGTGCTGTTGGTGAGTTACCTGGCTCAGCAAGCTGATCCCACAGTAAAGTGCACAGAGTTGTTTTGGCCGTGTAAGTTTTGAACCAGTTCACTCTGCAGCCACTTGCACAGTCTGCCAAAAAAATTAAGGCACAAGGACCTAGTGGCTGGTGAGCTCAGACTGTTGAAGTCTGGAGATGAATACCCAGGCAGAGCATGGAAACAGCCCAGCTCTGTCCAAGAGTGGGCTGGGTCGGGTTCAGTCCATGTTGGCTGACAGAAACACTGAACGATGGTTGCGATGCAGAACACATTTATTTATTTATTTTAACCTAAAGCAGAAAAAATATGGAAAAGTTTCCTTTCATCTAACAAAGGCTTGAATTGAGGCTTCTGGTTCCCTTGGCAACAGCATTAAGCAGGCAGAATAAATAAAAGCAACAATTTCCTCTATCAGAAGCTCGCTTCTGAGGCAACCAGGTTCAACGGCATTTAAAAGCAAACAGCTTTCTGTCCAAGTCACAATTTTCCTCCTGTTCCTCAGATTCAGACATTATTTTGGAGCCATGGAGAGGCATCATGTGGGCCCATGGTGCTCCCAGAGACTACGTCATAGCTTTTGAAAAAGTTAGCTTGCATGGAGGACACCTGAAAATGAGATTTTCGGTATTTGCATTTCACTTTTTTTGTGTTTTCATTTTTCCTTTATAACATTTCCTCTCCACAAAATACAACCTTCTGTACCATTGTCCTTTCTCCGTGCACTGATGCAAAGGCAGAAGCCGGTGAACACACTGTTACTGTTATCTGTTGAAAAAAGCTTTGCACCTTCCTTGGGATCCTCCTTTCTTCCCAGCTCCGCTAAAGCAGCAGTTCTTGCTGTCTTCTGCAAAATGTCTGGAACTTGAAGGCAGCACTTGCAAGCAGGAGAAGGGTCCTTGAGCTTCATGCAAAAGATTGTTTTCCTTATGCAGTCCAGTAATTCCCTCTAGTTAAATCAGTAAGTCTGTTTTTTTCAGAAAAGAGTCAGCAGGTATAATGGGGCTGACAGAAATGTCATCTAGACGCAGGATTAAATGTAAATTGTTCTGAATTTTAGAAAACATAAGAAAAAATGCTGCTATCTCTTCTATAGAAGAGTATTTTTATCTGTTACTGTAAAAGAAATCTGAATGCCAAATGTGATGCACGGAGTGTTTTAGAACAAAGATGTATGGAAAAGCTGCACTGCATGAGTCTTGCTCAGAGTTGTGGTATCTTGAACATGTATCTTCAGGAACGAAAAGGGAACGTTACTGCTGCTGTCAGAGGATAAGAGTGTTAATAATGACTCAGTGACCCAGGTCATTCCCTGGTTCTTTGAAAGCTTTGAAAAGGTGAGCGAGATGCTCATCCTCTATAGTGCTGCCATTTTGCTTGCTTAAGCGTGCAGGCTTAGCACAGCTGGCTGGCTACCCCGCTGGGAGTGAGGTCTGAGGCTTCATTGGGATTGATGCACCTATTTATGCTATAGATAGGGGAGTTAGATAGGGAGGTGTCCATCCTTTCTTCTTCACAGGTGCTCAGAGAAAGAGATAACTTTGCCTTACGATAACTAAGATGATAGATGTGTTTGTATTTTTTTTAAAGGTGTACTCTTTAAGCTGCTCGGTTATTCAGAGGAATTTATTATTCTGCTAAAGATGGGCTTCTCTAGGTTGTGGGAAAGAAATCAAAAGAAGTGCAGTAGTGGACTGTTTACAAAGAACGTATAAAAGTCCTGTATCATCCTTTCACTGTTTTTTCCCTATTTCACAGAATGATTCAATCCCTCAAGACGACTTCACACCAGATGTGTACAGGGTGTTTTTAAACAACCTCTGCCCTCGGCCTGAGATCGACCACATCTTTTCTGAGTTGTAAGGAAAGACACTCATTTATTATTTTTTTTTCCCTTCACTGATTTTCTGGGCAGGGGATGGCAAAGTAGGTTATTTAGACTACAGCAGCACTCAGCGATTGCCAAGAACAGATTTCAATGTTAAGCAGGGCTGTTTTTTAATCTTGGGTCAAGGGTTCTTTCTCTCCCAAGCTTTTGCATCCATTTCTAATGGCTGGGATATTAAAGCAATTTGTTTCTAGAGGAGCAAAACTGCTGAGTCTTGATTTTCTTTATGGATTAGGATAGTTCAGCTTCTATGAAAGCAAACGAAGAAGAGCAATAGGCATGCAACAGGCATGAGAATATGTATAATCACCCCCAGAAGCTTAATTGGGAGTTGCTAAAAAAGTAGTAACTTTTAGGATTTGTACATCATGAATTCACACCGTTAAATTAAGTTAGCAGGCAGCTACAACTGATTTCATACATTCAGTTACAAGCTGTATAACTCGTGTTGCTTCCTGCCCTTGCAGCAAGTCATTGTACTTCCCAGTTTCAGTAGAGCCTGATCAATGGAGTCAGAACATGAAGCAATATGAAAGCAGAGTAGTTTCCAAAATACGTCCCAAGACCACCAAAGCAATTAGCGAATGTATCTTTGCAACATGAGTGTGCTCACGTACTCCTTTTCTGCGTATTTTCTCAAAGGTTGAAGTTTCAGAGGAGCACAGCTGTGGCCTAGTTTGCTCCCATTGAACCTGGGGGTAGACATTCCATTGCTCTCTTGCAGAGTAGAAGTAGGCCAGTCCTGAGTGCTGTAGACAACTCTAGGCACGTCACCTGGCTTGGAGGCTTCCTGGATCTCCATCCGAGTACAAATTGTACCCAAACTCGGCTCTTTTTACTGAGTCTCTATATAGGCGTCTTTTCACTTGCTTCGCAGAGTGCCTAGCAATTTTTAGAAGGTTTATAAAAAAACAAACAAAAAACCCCAACAAACAAACAAAAAAAAACAAACAAAAAAATAAAAACCACAAAAAAACAAAGCACCACACATAAGGAAATACTAGAACAATGAAATCAGGGCTGCTTTTATTCAGCAGTAAAACCAAGTAGTTGAGCCAGGAATGCCAGTGGAGTGTTTGTGGCAAGCTCAGGATTGAATTCCATGTCGTTTTCTCTTTTACTTTTTGAAATTGCTTAGTTACACAAATTCAAAGGAATGAAAAACTTTTAGCATTGCTCTAACTTTTCCCATTGATGTGAATAATGCTGAATGCTTTTAAACATCTTACTCCTAAATGTTTGATGAATGTTTGTTGTTACATGCTGGCAAAGTAAATTAGTCCACAGACACAGTGGGAGAATGTTTTTGTTGTACAGTAGTTTGAATCTTGTTTCAGTTTCCCTGTTAAATTGCAGAATATTGAACGAGATTACAAGGAAACGTGTATTAATGGCTTTGGTGTTGCTTTATTTTTTTTCTCTAGTGGTGCCAAGAGCAAACCATACCTTACTGTTGATCAGATGATGGAATTTATAAATTTTAAGCAACGTGATCCACGATTAAATGAAATCCTTTATCCACCTTTAAAACAAGAACAAGTTCAACAGCTGATTGAGAAGTATGAACCCAACAGTAATCTAGCAAAGAAAGGTCAGTGGTTTTTATATTCTCACTGTACTCAGTTTCTGATTTGAAACAGTGACTCAATTGTCCTACAGTACATGTTAAAGAAAAAGCTGGTTCAGAATCAAATTGCATTTCCAACTAACTGCTTTTGGATCATACAAGCCTGTGAGACATTGTGTCATTCATTTTTAACTCTATTTGGTTGGGATGAATTTAGGAAGGATGAGGCTAGTTTCAGTATTTAGTTTTCAGGATGTGTAATTGATAATTTAGAAGAGTTGTTCTGACATGCAAACTTCAGCAAAAACCTTACTATCATGATGACTATTTACTGGTATCTGAAATGTAAAATTTAAAGAAAAAAATCAGTCACAGTGAAACTAAAATTATGATAATTCTGTCATTTAGTAATAGTACAGTAAGTCCAGTCCTCTGCTTTCTGTTAAAGTGGTACACAAAGTATGATGTGAGAGTAGCTGAGTGTGTTTCATGCTATAATCATATAAGAGTCCCTTTTGAAAATCTTGAGTGTTGTCAGGGCTTAAGTGGGCATTTCACCAAAACCAGCGAAACTCCTTGCTCAAATTTCTGCAGATTTTACTACCACCACAAGTCTTAAAATAGCATTGAATTTGTGTTTGCATCCTGTTTTATTCCAATCCACGTATCCTAATGGTTATCTCAGCTTTTAATGTCACAGAATCACAGAATGTTAGGGATTGGAAGGGACCTTGAAAGATCATCTAGTCCAATCCCCCTGCCAGAGCAGGAACACCTAGATCAGATCGCACAGAAACGCATCCAGGCGGGCTTTGAATGTCTCCAGAGAAGGAGACTCCACAACCTCTCTGGGCAGCCTGTTCAGTGCTCTGTCACCCTCACTGTAAAGAAGTTTTTTCTCATATTCAAGTGGAACCTCCTATGTTCCATCTTGAACCCATTGCCCCTTGTCCTATCACTGGATGTCACAGAGAAGAGCCTGGCTCCATCCTCCTGACGCTCACCCTTTACATATTTATAAACATTGATTAGGTCACCCCTCAGTCTCCTCTTTTCCAAGCTAAAGAGACCCAGCTCCCTCAGCCTTTCCTCATAAGGGAGATGCTCCATTCCCTTCATCATCTTCGTGGTTCTGCGCTGGACTCTCTCCAGCAGTTCCCTGTCCCTCTTGAACTGAGGGGCCCAGAACTGGACACAATATTCCAGATGCGGTCTCACCAGGGCAGAGTAGAGGGGGAGGAGAACCTCTCTTGACCTACTGACCACCCCCCTTCTGATACACCCCAGGATGCCATTGGCCTTCTTGGCCACGAGGGCACAGTGCTGGCTCATGGTCATCCTGCTGTCCACCAGGACCCCCAGGTCCCTCTCCCCTACACTACTCTCCAACAGCTCAGTACCCAACTTATACTGGAACCTGGTGTTGTTCTTGCCCAGATGCAAGACTCTACACTTGCTCTTGTTAAATTGCATTAAATTTTTCCCCGCCCAAATCTCCAGCCTGTCTAGGTCTCGCTGGATGGAAGCACAGCCTTCTGGTGTGTCAGCGACTCCTCCCAGTTTCGTATCATCAGCAAACTTGCTGAGGGTGCACTCTATTCCCTCATCCAAGTCGTTGATGAATATATTGAACAGCACAGGTCCCAATACCGAACCCTGGGGGACTCCACTAGATACAGGCCTCAATGTGTTTATACCTTAGAAATTTTAGGGGCATGGGAATATCCTGAAAAACAGATCTAACATGAAAAAAACTGTTTTGGTCTAAAGATTTCAGATCCAGAGGAAACACGAAGTCATCTTTCCCAAGAGTCTAGGGGTTAACTGAAGGCACTCCTGCCCCTCTCCCTGGAAGCCTGCAGATCTAGATGCCTTCCTGAAGGAAACCTGTGGCTCTCAATGATGCGATCAATGTTGTGTCAATGCAAAACACTTTGAGTTTTTCTCATAAGGTTTTTTATTTTTCTAGTCCAATCAAATTTAGTGTTTCCAGAGGTTTTGATGGAGGGTTAAATCTTGCTTCGTCATGCTTAGGCAAACTGTCTTTTGATGTCAGTGAGAATACTGAGTAGCATGAGTAGATGAAAACACATCGTGACCTCCTTTCTCATCCATGCAAATATTAGGATATTGCTCTGGGCTTACCATATTTCACATCAGCTACAGGGAAGTCTGGTGCCTAAAAGATCATTGTTGTTACCTAAATATTGGCACTTCATATCAACCAAATAAAGGATGGTGTGCTAGCAGAACACCAAGTCAAAATGAAATCACCTTCTGAGTAGCAATAAGGAGGGAGCATGAAACAAACCTCAGAAAGAAAGGTGTTGTGATGGTATTTGCTGGCACTCTCCAAGTAGGATTTGTGGGACACCTCCAGCTTAATCTAATTTACGTTGATGCACACATTTGCTGCAGACACTTGCTCTTCTATAGGTGTGTCTCTTCCTGGGTATGATTTATATTGTTCTTACAGAATCAGTTCTCACAGAAAGTGCTGACTTTAAGACAGGAAAGATAGGTTACAGAGACTTAATTCCTTTTTTGTTTGGGTTTGTTTGTTTGGTTTTTTTTGTCTTGTGCAATGATGTCCAGCAAACTCTGACAAAGCTAGCACAACGTGCAGGCCACCTCCGTGCTGCAAGCACCATCTCTTACACAGCACCCTGTCTGGTGGCTGAGCTGCGGTAACTGGCCCATTCTGCTAATCATGCCCCAGTGCAAATCCTGAGCATACTGCCTTACAGTTAGAGTTGGCTAATCAGGAATGACGAGAGGACACAATATTTTCAGTACATCTGCTCTGAGTTGGGAATGCAATTCAGTGTATATTAAATGAAGTGTAGGTGTGTGTTCAATCCTTCACTCATAGAATAATTGCAAACAAATGCTGCATGTCTGTAAAATGTCACCAAAATATAACAGTGCATATTCAAAATAATGATTTAACCTTTTAATATGGTGTTTTGTAAGAACAGTTGTCACTCAGGACTGTTCATAGGCTGAATTGCAGGGATGGCAGACCAAAGTGCTTCAGTGACATTTTCCCTGCCACTGAAATGATACTCACTAGGGCCACTGAGTGGAGATGTTATTTTCAGTAGACCTGTGGATGTTCAAACCACAATTAGATGTGGTCTGCTGTTATACACCCATAAACTTGTTGGCCTGAACTTGCCCCTTCTGCTGTTCAGATATTCTGCTACATTTCTTGTGGTGGCATTGCTTATGTCACCTTATTTGCTGGGGCCAATGTCAGTTGAGAGGTAGGATTGGAAGTAGGATGTTTGGAATGGCTCCAGTACTGTTGGTAAGAGCAGGTAGGAACTTTAGGGCACCCAGGCCAGCAGCCAAAATAGGTAAGAAGGTAGCAGAAGGCTTCCTCCAGCATAGTTCTCAAAGAAAAGGGGGGCCCAACAGCTCTGTGAAGAGAAATAGGCTTAGGGTCCTTGTCCACGTGTTCCTTTATGCTCCTGTGTCTTAAAGGGAGCTGGAAGAGGTCCCACCCAAACAACTCCTCGGGATTAATGGGGTATACCAATAAACAGAAAAGCAGTGTAGGGAAGAGTAGTGTAACAAGGTCTATGAAGCAAAGGTAATGATATGAAAGAATTGCATTATAAACAGCAGGATGGGAAACAGAGTTACAGCTGGCCTAAGGATGGCTTCATTGCTCTGGTACAACAGCAATTCAATGAAATAATTGGACTTTTGGAGCAGTTTTGTAGAATTTTGGTTCAAGAAACAAGCCAGAAGATCTCACAGCATGGTATATGTATTTGTTCTTTCTTGGCAATGGGAAGTTACACCTTTGAAGTAAATCACTGATACAGGTCCAGAACAGAAGAGAATACCAAAAAGAAATGTAAAAGTTATGATCAACTGCTTGTTACGAGTACTGAGTGATTTAAAGTACTCTGTGGTGGTAGAGACTTTAAAGGCTTGTTTGCAAGAATTAGGTGATTGAATTGCTAGCCTTCATGCCAGTTAAATTACTTTCCTCAGGTTGTTCTAGAGTTCGAACTTTTGCAGCTGCTCAGTGTGTGTGCATTTGTGTGCACACGCCTGCATACAGGTATATTGTTTTCTTCCCATGAGCTGCCTTTCTGAAGTTTCAACTCCTTCATTATCTTGTTTCGTTATTGTAACATCAGATTGCACAGAGGTTAGGGACAAACATACACATAAATGATGAAGGTCTGTCTGCTTCTTTCATGTTTTTACAAGGAGTAAAAACGTATATATGCTGTGGGAGTAAGATTTCATGTTACAATATGCAGAATGTCCTGGCCTCAATGTAGTAAATCACTTGAGCATATGCTTAACTTTATGGGTGGTGTTGGAAAGAGGATAATTATGTAAAAATCTCTTAGGCTCAGTTTCCTTGAACATCATATTAATTCTCTATTGAAGCTCAATTCCAATGATTACCTATTTCCCCAACAACGCTGAAGTGAAATTTCTTAGCAAATAAAATTTTATGCATTGAAAAGTTCCTTAAAATAGAATTAGGGATTTTTCCTTGAAAACTTTATTCCAAATAGAAACTCTGTGCCTCTGTACAGGAGCCCGATTCCTTGCTCCCACTGCTCTGTTTGGACAGTTCTAGACCTTCACTCATCTGATTATATCTTCTTCTAATTTCCTATCTAACTGTATTCATGATCTGTTCACATCCACTGTACAACAATATTCTCTTTTAATTATTCTTCTCTCAGCCAATTAAATGAATTTCTAAAGAATGGTTGTACTGCCTTTCAACTTTCACAGCACTAGTGAAATGCTTTTGACATCTCATCATCTCATAATTCTCAATTTCTCTGATTGCCATTATAGCCCTTTTTCTGCACCTGCTGCAGCTGAATCACAGAATTTTGAACACAGTAAGTGAGAACTGTACATGCTATTTTAAACTTTTTCAACATGGCCCTTCAGGTACATGTTAAAATCAAATCATAGAATCATAGAATGGTTTGCGTTGGAAGGGACCTTAAAGATCATCTAGCTCCAACCACTGAGCAGTGCCTCAGGTTGTAGAGTTTTGAGTAAAAAGGCTGCCTGTGTTCCTACTCATCACTAATGTGTTTGTAGGTATTGTATTGCTGGGATGTCACTGAGCTTTTGCAACTTCAGCAGATATATGGGCTTGACATCTACATAAGTTAAGTATCTGGAGTAGTATTTTATTGTGGTTGAAGCAAGCTGTTGTGATTAATGCTTTGTGTCATACAGTAAAGGAGATTAATGTGCTATGTATAGCATGTTTCCTTATCAGGTTGAAGCAGAAGGAAGTCCTGATACTGCTGAGCAGTCTTTCACTGTCAGCAAAACCATGCTGGGGGATTCTTAGGGCTGGTTAAGTAGCATCTTGTAGTTTGGTCTTTTCAGGCTGTTAAGCATTTGCATTGGGTTGCTGACATAACTGTTAAAATGTATTTGCTTTCAAGTTACCAGGTTGATAATGGGATGTGTATTAATAAATCAGTTGCCAAGTGGTTGATTGGGGATTTCCTTATTTGCTTGAAGGCTTGTATAAAAGTAAGTTGTTAGGAATCTTGTTACGTTGCGGATGGGAGATAGGACATCAGAGCTGAGTTTCGGATGTCTCTGCTTGCACTCTCCAGGCTCCTGGGAATGATAGTTCTAGTTTGTAGAATTATGTGAAATTTACCATATAAATTTGGTGCAAATTCTGCAAAAGTGTGCTGGTTCTTCCTGACTTAATGATGCAATTAATTTCTAAAGGTTTCTAAGTTCAAGAGGAGTCCAGAGCTTTGAGAGCGCGAATCCCATTGTCTCCGTTTAAACCTTTCCTTCTCAAACCAGTAAGGGTTTTGAAAACCACCGAGTAACAGTCTTGGCTCTAAGGGCATCCTGTGTCTCTTAAAGACTCTCAGCATGCAAGAAGAGCTATACCCATGTACCAGACTAGCAATGAAGAATACAAAACCAAGGCCTTGTAGGGAGAGGAGGTGTGAAAAAGCTGGAATCATGCTATAGCAATAAAAGGTTTCCTTCCCACCATCCTTGTTGGTGGGAGCAAAACAAGGGTTATGTTGTCATTAGCCATTCTTTTTAAAGTGCTTTTTATTGAGGGAGATTGTCTTGACTGTAGTATAAGCTTTAAAAGTAGAGTCTGGAAGTGCTTTGGTGATTTGCGTGGTCAATGGATCTGTACACCAGACTGTACTTACTAGAAGGCATCTTTGAGATAAGCAATAGCATAAAGATGTTTTTTCTGTTAAGTAGGCATGTGTTAAGTATGTATGTGTTTAAAGAATATCTCTGCCTATTTAGTTTTAAAGGGCTAAACCTTTAGATCTGCACAGAAGGAAAGAGCTTTCCTCTTATATTACACAACATTTCCTTCTCCAGATTTTCTCAACTGTACCTATTTGGAAATACTGTATGTCAGCTTTAGTTAGACATGTATTTAGAAGGCTCCATGACCCTCTTTGAATTCCAGTATTAATTCTGTTTTGCTAGTGCACATTTGTTGGTAGTTGTTATGCTAGTGTTTTCTTAGGTAATAAAATAAATTAAGCAATTAATATTAGATTAATTAATATTACATTTAATTTTCTCCAGCATTTACTACATGTGCTTTTTTCATGACAGCCTTAACACCTAGCAGTATTCACATCAGCACAAATGTGTTTTTCCTCCCTTAAACATCAAAACATTTTAAACATTTTCATACCACCACATTAAATTCACCTTTTAGTAACTGCTTAAGAATAATTACACATTTGAGTCTTTTGATGGCAGAAGGGGGTCATTTCCTAGGCAACATATTTTAATGGCAAAAACAAGTACCATGCAACTGTGGCTACACTTTCAAGATGTACTTCATAATATTTAAAGCATAAATTCTGATGTATAAACCGTGCAGTGAAATGGTGGGAGTTTCTGGCACTGAAACACTTGCAGGAAGTGTTACAAAATGGTTGAAATCCTTTGGCCTCTTAACTGTAATGTTGGAAATTAAAAATAATTATCAAAAAACCCATAACTTTGGGATTTTCAGTGCTTTTCAGCATTCCAGTTGTACAAGACAAGAGCTCTCATGTTATTTCTCATTCTTAAATGATGACAGAACAATAGATCCCAATCACATTTTAATACTCTTTAAGCTGCACAAAAGTCATAGTCTATCCCTGTTGTCAACAAGTGCTAAGTTAGGTAGCTTGCCGTAAAGCCTCTTTAAAATTATGCAACAAATGTTAGTATGAATAATGTATCACCATAAATAAGTTAATGGAAAATATACTTGTCAAAATGAATTTGCAAAATATGTTTCTATAAGGCATTGTATCATCTTTTTAGTTGCTTGGTTTTTAGTTACTAGTTAAGCTGTAAAATTCATTTCAGATCTTGCAGTAGTTTGGCAGATTGCATCTCAAGTAAAAGACTAAATGCTGTAAAAATCTTCTAGAATGGAAAATCCTCAGTTCTGAGAGTTTTTTGCATCTGCTTTACAGGTAAAGTGCTTCATCTTTCTAACTCAACTGTAACAACTTGATAACATAAAATGAAACAGTGATGTGGACTCGTAATAATGGATTTTGCAACAGTGAACAAAGGCATAGTGTTTGGCTTAGTAAAAAGCAAAAGTTTTTACCTTTTATTCTGTGGTTGTATTTTAAAAGTATAGGACACGGGTTGGATCTGAGACCTGTAAGATGATGCATAGAGTTAGTTTTTGCTGTTTTGCTGTTTGCTTTTTTGCACTAGAATTCATGATAGCATTTGTCAAAACTATGTTTAGGGTTCCAGGGAGAGAAAGTTTCCTAATCTTTTGTGTATAACATGGATACTTTGAAAGAAGCATGAGCTTTGCAGAAATGCATTTTGGGACTGGTCTCTGGTACCAGGAATAGCTCCACTGATATCAGTGAAACTGCACCAAAAGTAAAATTGTGGAATTCGTATCTGCAGAGCATAAAACTAATTGTGATAATCTAAGTTCATCAGTCAGAGCAGACTTATGCTAACTAGTGTGGAAGATTACCGTAACAGTAACTCCTGAGACATCCTGGAAACCTGATGGACCCCAGGCTCAAACCCTATGTCCTAACATTGAAAATGGATGAAAGAACCTGGGGTAACAGGACCACAAAGCAAACACGAGTAGAGGTTTTGGAGTATACCTAGAGCTGCATCATTCCCTTTGGATGGAGCTCTTGCTTGGGGATGAGTAAAGAGAGTCTTACATCAATACTGCATTTCAAGGGTTATGGAGAAACTGTTTGCTGGTGCTGCCTGCCTGTGTTGTTTGACTTGGCCTCAGACTATCAGAGCCCGTAAATAGAAAACTTATTGTAAAACAGCTTCTTTGCACTTGTTGCTGTTTTACTGCCTCTTTTATAGAACACAGGGCAGTATTCAATTTTAACAGCAGGATTTATTATTTGAAGATGAATATCAATTAAAGTTTGCTTCTGAAAACATAAAGCAGCATGGACCCATGTGCTAGAGGAAACAAATGTAGATAAACTTTGAATAAACGTGGTGGGGTTTGCCTCTTCATTATGACTGCTATGAATATAGTGCTTTGCAACTGGAAAGGGCCCATGAGGATGAAGGGAGCAAAGACTACTCTGGTCCAGTTGGTGACATCTAGAACTGGTGGCAGAAGAGTGTGGTTTTCCTGGCTCTGCCACAAAAGAGCTTGTTGACATCCCCTTTCATGTGCCATTTTGGTTTTTGCCTCATCCTTTAGTTGGCTCGACTGAATAGACAGTCAGTCACTGTCTTGAGGAGCTAGAGCAATGATCTGTGTTTGGGTGTGTATGGTGTCTGTCATAACAAGGCTGTTAACAGAGTTAGGAGTATGTGCACTACTATAGTACAAGGACCATATGAGGAAGTTTCCCTTATGATGTCAAATGTAATAAATCTACTCTAACAACATCCTTTAGCTGGAATATGACTGTTGCCTATAAATACATCAGGGTTAAATGCTGGGGAGGCAGAAAGAAGTGGTAAGCTAAAGGACAATGTTGGCAGAAGAACACAGAAGTATCAAGTGACCTTAAATAAATTTAGTCTGGAAATTAAGTTTCCTAACAATATGGTTCTGGCACAGCCTATCAGAGATAGTAAAGAGGGCAAAAAAAAAGCAGTTGTTATTAAGGTAGAGCTCAATTTATTTATGAAAGGGATTGTCAAATGCAGTGACTGCAGATGGAGAACCAAGTTTGAAGAATAGACAAGGAAGTCTCTTTAAAGGGACTGAAGTCCCTTCTTTTTAGTTTATTTGAACTTTCTTCACAGAGCCATGCCTTTATTCATTTTCACTTCTCTCTTCTTCAACTGGAGGACTTTCTGGAAGGAAAAGTATTAGCTGCGATGAAAACTTTTCCTAGATTTTTTTTTCTACCTGTAGCATGTTCATGCTCTACTCTGATCTCTTCCCATTATACTGCAGAACAGTCTTTTTGGCAAGTGCATTAATGGCTTATGTAGAGAAGTATCACTTAAGAGAAAAAAAAGTATGTATTTTTGGATGTCTTTTAATGCAATTTAGCAATTGGAGGTAAGCCAACATTTAACATTATTACATCTCCCAGGATCATACTGGGCATTCTACAGAGCATATTTTTCAGAGATTTGGGAAGACAATGACATATTCCAGTAGTGTCCCTCTTTCAAGTCTGTCAGAAATAACTGTAGTATTGCTGGGATTAATGGTATTTTTATCTGTCCGATTTAAAATCTTTCCACTTATCTCATTGTCTGCCTGTCTTAGAAATCTGCCATGTCATAAAGTGCTCATTCCACTGCTAGCTCGGAACTAGTGAAGGTAATTTTGTAGTGTTTTTATAGATTTAATTGGATCTAAACTGTCTGTCCTCTTGTATCCTGTAAGGGATATCCTGTCAGAAACAATTTCTTCCTACAACTGTGCTGAAAAGTCAAGAGCAGCTAGAGAATGGACTTGTGTCTGTAAGACTTTGTGACCCCACAGACTTTCTGTCCACAGTAATTTTTGTAGATGGTTGCAGTTTGGGCTCAAATTGTTCAGAAATACCAAGCTTAAGATGTCTGCTGGGAGACTTGGGTGTAACTTACTGTGTTTGCCTTTGCTTCATTTGTCCTGATGTCATGAATGAGATCTGCCCAGGTGCTAGGACCCTTAGCACCTCTTTTTCCTGGATCATGCTCCAGACCTCAGCTAAAGTCCAGAGCAGTAGGTATGCTTCCATGTAGACAGCGGTTGTGGTGGGAAAGTGGGTCTTGACAACAGAGTTCTTGACACTGCAAGAACATCTTTTACATCGCTGTGTTGCTCTGCATTATCTCACAATGTCAAATCATCAGTATGTGGATTCATTGTGGTTTGTAATAGCCAAGGCCCCACTCTTGGATGAGAAATTGCGCGACAGTAGCTGAGGCTTGCTAATGTAAAGACTGTATGAATCAGGCCAGCATTTTTAAGCAAAATTTAATTTGGACAGGGAACAAAAAAGAAAAAAGCAGAAAAGTAAATGCCTGCCAAGGAATAAGATGCAGTCCCATGTGGTTCTCTAGCTAACTTTAGATGTAGCATTTCTTCACAGTCCAATGTGGAGATGACGCTGATAGCTCTGCTTCAGTCTTGAGACTTGGGAGACTGCTTGCTTCTCTGCACTGGAGTGTAAATAGAGCACTCCTTAAAAATTACTAGGTATTCTGATTTATATATATATATATATGTCTGGTAATGTTTTAGAAACTGTTTTGGTTTAAAGAAAGAGGTATTTGTGGCTGAAAAGAGAGGATGATAACCAGTAAGAAACTGTTCAATACTACATACATGCATCTGGTTAAATGTAAACTGTAACACAGACCTGCTTGAGTCAAGATGCTGGACACTTGTGTGTTAGCTATCATGGGCATGCACTATATATAGATATATATTTATATACACACACACTATTTGCTAGTAATAAAAATACTATTTTAGAGTACAACAGGTTCCAAGAATCGTGCTTCTTAATGCAACACCTCTGCTTACCAGAATCTCTGAACTATGGCTATGCTTTGTTACAGCAGAGGTTTTAAAGCTACTGTGGAGATTTAGATTATCAATATACATTAAAATAAATGTGTTTCCAACATTTAAATTTAGAGGAAGATAAAATGTTGAGTGTTTAATATCTTCTCTGTCTATGTAGGTGTTTTACTGTTCTCTAGCACTACTAGAGAAAAATACATCCCTGTGAGTTAGAGCCTTTCTTTCCTTGGATGTTTGAAAAGGGCTGAAGAAACCTGTGACTTCTAATAAAATAAATGGCATGCTCAACATTGCACAGTGACTTTAAGATGCTGTTAAAATGAATGGCTCATGCCAACAGGCACAAGTGAGATTTGGAAACGTTTGTTTCTTCTCAGGTGATACTCCATCTTCCTTTCCCTTTGGAGATGGCAGTGTCCTTGGAATGCTCCCAAAGTTTTAATTCTCATTGAAAATGTTTTTTATCATAAAAATATGAGGTTTGCTATTTGGCATGGCTTGCCTAGAAGCTTGTAGGAAATATTTCCTCCCTAAAGTGAACAAAGTGTCTTGAGGAGCAGCACCTCTTCGGAAACCCATTCAGAAAAGTGGTTTTCCATTTGCAAACATTTTCTTGCCAAAAAAAAAAAAAGTAGTTTGTGCACTTGTACAGATGACAAAATAGATATGATAGCTTCATTATAATGACAAGCATTTCTGATTCAGACATAATCCTGCTTTACTTGGTTGATGATCCTTACTCTTCAAAATACTCTGGATCTCAGTGTCGAGCATGTGATATTTCCGCATGGATGGACGGATACCAAGCAAGCTCTTTTATGCACACTACTTAAGCACAATGTGTTTACCTTCCCATGTTTTCCCTCTCTGACTGCTTGTCATTCAGTATTCATTTATTTCTGATATTGTATAGGGGTTACCATTCTTTGTTTATTTTCGTATTTCCCTGTGTCCTATTATAATATACCCATTAAAGGGTAGAGCAATGAATATTTCTCTATTCCTTTCTTATTAAGTTTTCTGTTTCTTTTTCAAGAACATGCTGCCAAAGAAAGCTTGTTTTGATTTGTGGCCAGGTAAACGTCTAATTACAGAAAGTAGTTGAGCCAGTATAACCGAGGGCAGAACTGGATCCATTATGTTTTCCTTTAAGTTTAGAAATGTGAAATGAGATTTGAACGCAACAGGATATTCTCCTGGTTTGATTTTTAAAGCATTTGAGCAATGAGACAACCAATAAATCCCTTGCAAGACTGTTTCCTAGCACAGTTATTTGTAGCACTGCTAAGCTTTTTCAGACACTCAGCCCCAGTTTTCTGTTGCTTACTCTGGTATCATTACCTTGTTCTGCCTTGGGCCACTGCAACTGTTCTTCCTCATCATTTACATTTAAAACACTTGTTGACCATTATATTACTGCAACTCCAGCTCTACACATTTGATCTTTTGTTTTGGCACACCTTGTGCCATATGCCATTATTCATAGCACTTCTCTGAATAATCTTCTGTATACAGACACTTTTCTGATAGTAATTAGTCAAAAACTAGAGTAATGAGATTGGGTGAAGTGTCAGTGGTCCCATTAAAACACTTGATGTTGTCAGTAGTTAAGTGTAACTTGTGTCCATTAAATCCATAGGATTGCCTGTGTGGTTAGGTTTAGTTATGGATATGTATGCTGATATATATTGCATGCTCTTTCATTGATGACTTGATAGTAAAATGACCTGTCAAAGAGTAATTTTTTTTCCAAACACCTTTTTTGATGATTTCTAGACATCTTCCTGATTTAGCTCTGCATTTTGAGTTTTTCTTTGCTTGAATCGTGAGCTATCTAGCTTTAATTATTACTTGTGTGTTCTCATTTTATTCCCTTCCCATTTACCTGGTTCATTACAGCTTTACCATTTTGTGTTGATAACAGCTCCCAGAGAACTGTCTGTTCTTTAAACCCTGTGTTGTTGATTCTGCTTTTTCAGATTATTAAAGTGTATGAAACCAGACCTACTGCTAGATCAGTGTGTCAGATTCTAGACTTCTTTTGTGCAGTTCAACTTTCAAATTCAAAGAAACTCTGATCTGGTAGTCTGACCTCAGTTTATTTCTATCTGTGCTTTCTGCAGATTAGTTTTTCCAATAAGGAAAAAATTTAGTTTAGAAACTATTAAGTGCTTCACTAATATTCACATACAGCAGTTCAGATGTATTGCCCTTCCTCTACTTACTTAATAATTTAGTAAAACTGTTGGGCTAGTATGAATTTTTCCCCTTGCTGATCATTGAGAAAATTGCTAAAATGGACGAGTTACTGATAGCTTCTGCTTGTTGTGTGTAAGTGATAGTTGGTGGATAGGTATTTTGAAGTATCTGCACATTATGCAACTGTAGGGTTCTGGTGTTTTCAGTCTGGGCTGACTTGTACCATATTCTTTCTTTGTGGTGACTTTGCTGTTAAGAGGATGTTGCTTGGAAGATGGAGTCCTGTCCTATCTTAGTTTGTAAAACTTAATACAGACAGAAATTCCAGTTACACCATAGCAATATAGTAATAGCACACGTGTCTGGAAAGTCAAACAGGTTTCAGCATCACTTCCAAAAATCACTTAGATGCAAATGCTGCAAGTGCCATCAGAGTGGCTCTGGCACATCATGTCCCACACAGGGTGAATTTTATGTAAATTCATCTTTGTGAACTTCTCTGCTGGCTCACAAAGCTAGAAAGCATAGAGCAGCTAATGTGTGCCCAGTGTCAAGAGACACACCAGGGGTATATGCATCCTACTCTACACTGTGCATGAAAATTTTAATACCTAATGAGCTGCAAATTGCAGTGCTGGTTTGTGAAACAGGATTCCCAATGGGCCATATTGTACAGATCTCTCACAGGATTATAAAATATCTGCTTTACTTGGCAGTGAGAGGACTGCTCAGTTGTATGGGATTACAGTGAATGTGATTAATGTTGCAGATTGCGTTGAAGTAGATGTGATTTCACTGTCAGACAAAGTACGAATGTAACTGTGTTGCTGGCTGGGAGATATGAGGTGCCAATTAATTGTCTCTTTTCCTTTTTTGTTTTCTTTTTCACTTTAATAACATCTCTTCGCACGTTGTGCCTTCCAGTTACCTTATAACTCTGTGAATAACAGCATAGACTTAACCAAATGGAAGGCTCTATTAAATTTGCAAATATATGTAAAGAAATGTTTAAGATCCATGCAGCCAAATCTGCTGACTGCTTAAAAGCAAAAGCATGTTTTAATTGTCTTACAAAATGTCCACAAATTTTAAGGGACAAGCAAAGGCTGATGTTAAAGTTGCAAGACTGAAGTACAAAGTGGTCTTTTCTGCTGTCAGTTGTGCCTCTCTTGTTTCGTGTCCTACTCTATCCCAAAACTTTACCCAAAGGACTGGAAGGCTCCTGGGAGTTAAGCAGACCCAAGCATGCTGGAGGGCAGGGCAAAGTCAAGTAGCAATCAAGCAGCTGTGCATAAAGCTCACCTATGTAAATAAGAGGGATGAAGTTAGATCAAGCAGTTTTGAGCAGTTTGCAGCATTAGCTGTACTTCTGTATTTCCTCCAGTCACTGCTGGGGTTTTGACCTTTACCTTGGGCATTTGCAGAGAGCACTGAACTGGTGAAGAAGCTTTGTTTAGAAGCTGAGCCCTACTTCGAACCTGCATGTCTCTTATCTTACACTTGGCACAGTACTGTGGGTGCTGAGTGAGCAGGGGTTTGTTTACATCCTCAAGTTGATGAGCTGGTAAGTGCCCAGGGACCCATGAGCTTTTCCACATCCAGAACAATAGGCCCATCATGCTGGCACACTAGAGGGCTTGGGAATCCAGGAATTTGTCAGTTACCCGTGTCTCATTAAGCAGCAGGAGAAGGATTGTTGTGTCAAAAGCAGCCTGTGCTTTTGCCTGCCCCAGAAACTGCATGAGAAGGGTTTTACATGAGGATATTATCCATGTCTGCGCTTGCACAGAAGAGTGCACAGTGCCCTGGCCCTGCACAAGGACTGCTGCAGGCCCTGGTGAGAAAAATATGCCAGGTTCTCTAGATCTAGTCAAAGAGAATTATGAAGAGCCTTGTGATAGATAACCCAGTAAGTCTTCAAATAGAGGACTATGCTATCAACCCGTTCAACTGACTGGCTGGAATTCCTGTTTGATGGCAAATTTGCAAACATCATTGCCCAGGAATGGGGAGATTCCAGGTCTCATAAACTGCAGAACATTTTGATTGGTCAGTGTTGACAATATCCAAGAACCATAGAAGAGAGGATTTACTACATTACCCCTATAGATTTTGTGAGTTTTCAATAGGTCCTTTGCCAGCAATATGCCACCTGCCTGCAGACAGCTTCGAAGAAAAAGGATTTGGGATGACAGAGGTGACTTCTGTTGTCTTGTAGAGCTGACAAACACTGACCACAAAGGGTCCCTGTTTTTCACAGGCAAAGTAACAACTACACTTTTATGTGCTTTTCTTTAAACTGCCATCCAGGAGCATTTACATCTTTGGTCCAAAGTAATAGATCTTGAAAGCTATGGGATCATGTAGCTGTAGCTAATAAGGAAATATTGTGAAATAGTCAGAGCTTGCCACTTCATTTATTATTTTTTTTCCTCCCTTGTAACTGTTTTGGAGCAATCAGGTGGAGCCAGAGATGCAGAAAAACATCAAGCTGCTGCACAAATACTTCACATGTTCCACATAATGAAGCTGATCACAGCCTTGGAAACTCAATAGAAGCATCCCTATTAAATATATTACTGTTCCAGTAGGAAATTATTTCTCCTTCCTACCAAGTTTTGGTGAAAAAAAAAAATCAGATTTGGTTGGCTTCACTTGACTGTCAATCTGGTGCTGGTTTTTTGATCTCTGCATAAATTTCATCACCAAGCAGGTCCTACAGAGCAGCCATTCTGTGTGTCCCATGCTAATGTCTTGCTAATGGGCCTGCCCCATGCTTTGCTGCAGGTGAAACACTGAACACTGGGGACATTTTTTTAGTCCCCTATAGGTGCTTCCTCTTCCTTTCTGCAATAAAACGTGAGGTTTGGAGGCAGCAGGTGAGACAATTGCTGACGAGCTCCCCACCAAGCAACTAGCAGAGGAAGTTCAGCTTCCAAATTAAAAGTGAAGGGAAGCAGGGGTTTGTGGTTACTTGGCTAAAGGTCTGTTACCACATGCAACTGAAGTACAAGCAGAGCTTAAACCCACAGTGCAGAAAAGTAGTGCAGTGGTAAAGCCAGAACCTGATTCGAATAGGTCTGTCTGAGTTTGGACTAGATTTGTCTTGTGAAATGATGGCATGGGAACTTCATAGTGTGAATAACAATTTGCATGGGCAAGTGGGCAGTCCTGACTGCAAGGGTACTTTGCCATGCATTTGTACCTGAAAAGTAATTGGCTAAATGTTCAAATGACATGGAAGAGTCAAAGTCCCTTTCTTTTAGGAGCTTCCTTCCCATTTGGAGAACGGATTTTGGAGGATACTTAGATGTGTAAATTTGGAGAGAGATCTGTAAAGGCATTTCCAGTCTTTCCAGTGCCTTTTTTAGTGCTTTTAAGTTTTTAATTCAGCTATGCTTTTGGAATTAAATAGAAGTTGGTATATTTTTTAATTTATAGACAAGTGTTCAGTTACACATTTCTATTTTTGAGGTATGGGGAATGTCTGTGATTAAGAATACATTAGATGCTTTCATGTTTCTCCTCAACACTTGCTCTTTTATTTTACAGACCTGTTCCCTTGCACAATAAAAAAATTAAAATTGATCTGTTACTCACTTGGCTTGCACAAACCTTCAGCCCATTGCTTTTGCCTGCTTTGACAATCAAATATCCTGCAGCTGCCACTCATCACTAATATTTTCAGTCTAGTGAGTCCAGATGAAAAAAAAAAATACCCATGTAAATCACCAACCACAGCACCTGAGCATCTCCCGTCCTGTGTAGGAGCTGAGTAGTTTTGACAAACTTTGCAAGTCATCTAGCTGGAGCACGTTGTGTGGTCGCTTCTTGGCGAGATGTTCTGAGACAGCACTTGTCCTGGGAGCAGGAGTGGATCTGCATTAAGTTGAAAACAGAACAATTGATTAGAATATCCTTAATTTTTGTTTTCATGCCGAATCGTCTGTCAGTGCCCAGGCGCTGGCAGGGGGGAGGCCATGGGGCTGCTGTGAGGAGACACCAGGGCTGCCGCACGCCGGTTCCAGCCGGTTCTGGCCAGCTCCAGCTGCCCCACCTCAGGGCACAGCCCGGACCCTCAGCCTCGCTGGCGGCTCCTTGAGGGGAAGCGGGTTTAGGAACTGACAAAATGCCTCTGGCAGGGAGGAATTGAGGGTAAAAGCATGAGGGGGAAAAGTGCGAGGAGCAGCCCTGCAAGCCCTGAGGGAAGAGGAGCTGCAGGCCCGGGGCAGGGGTTGCCCTGTGTCCAGGAGGCGTTCCAGTGGCACTGTGGGAAAGAGTCAAGTGTTGGACATTTAAGTAGACCACACACCACAGGAAAAAGGAGGCATTTTTATGTTTTTGCTGTTTTAAGTGCTTTTAATAAAGCCCTACTGAGTGATCCCATAGGGAAATTCTAATTAATCAGATAAATTAGAGAAGAGATATTTGAGGGGGGAAAAAAAGTAAATTTTTTGTGCTGGTAAACTCCAGAGCCCGCAGAAGAAAAGATCTTCACTGAGTACTGTAGTGTTGATATAGCTTCTGTTATGGTTACATCTGTGTTTGCTCTTCTTGATCTGGGTTTGCCAACATACCTAAAAGAGACTCATTTGGAATCTCATCTGTCTTTGCATTGTATTTAGGATTATTTAGTAAGGTCTTGAACCAAATGTTCTTTGAAGGTCATGGTAGCGTTTCAACAAACAGTAGTGAGCTTTGGATCTGCCTCTGTCCTAATAAGTGACATCAGACTAAATATAACATAGCAGAGGTGAGTGAAAAAGACAAGCCAGTTAACTCCACAATTTTAAGTATATAAAGCACACTGGTTGTTTTGAAAATTTCATCAGAGACCTGGGGTTCAAGTGATTTTTAAGGCAATTATGTGGAAGGAAAAAAAAAAGGGGGGATCTTTCTTGTCCCTGTGTCTTTGCCTGGTGTATTTATTTTCCCTCTAATTTTTTATATCTAATCATATAATTAAATTTTTCTAATATATATCTGAACATAAAAGGTGACAGCTGTAATGGAAAGAACTGATTACAAATTATTTTTTCTTGGCAATGTCTGCACTTAGTTTGTAATATGCTTAAGAAAACAAAGAACAAATCTTACCAATAAGTTCAGGCCATTTCATTTTAGATGACTGTCTACTGAGCATCGTCTTCACTGCAGTTGACCTCAGAATATCATTGACGTTGGTCACGAACAATCTATTCTTTAATATCCAGGATGCAAAGTCCCTTTGTAATCTGCCATCTCTGTCCCACAGTCAAACTCTCCCTGGTGCAATATCAGCTGTAATTGAACTTGCAAATTGCTTCACTTTCTGAAATGCTGACTGCTTAATTATGATGGGGAAAATAGCATTCTACAGCCATAAGCTCAGATAACTCAGAAACTATGTAATTATACATATGAATAATACTTGCTGTGATTTATGTTAATACCAGCAGCAATGTGCAGAAGGACCACTCTGCAGAGTTTGTCTTACTTCAATACGAAAGGGAACAAAGGAGCAGAATGATCCACAAAATAGAGAGAAGGGGGGAAATGCAGGTGTGGGCTTTGCTTCCTTTTATCCCAAAGGTCTTTAACTGAGTAAGGCAACCTAATAGGCTCCAAGAGATTGTGCGGTTCAACTCTCAGCTTAACCCACAGGTTTTCCATGGGGTATTGTCCAGTCACTTAATTTATACTTATCTTCAGGTCTCCACCTGAAAAACAAGGACTGTGAAGACCCTGTTTATCAGGTATACTCTGAGTATTAAATACAGAGATTACTTTGAGATGCTTGAATGCTGTGTCTATGTGAACTGACAAGAGTACCTGTGTTAAATGAAAACCTTTGTTTCTGAACACTGTGATTTTGATGTCACAGATTTTTGAGGTATTGTTTGTATGAAAGCCACTGTGTTTCATTTTAGCCTGAAGCAGAAATGACAGAGCAACTTTAAGCCTCCTAGACTGGCTGAAAGGAGCACATTCAAAACAACAAGGAGATACTGAGGATGACTCTGGATGAGCTGTCTCAAACATCAGAAGTTGCATATCACTGTAACATCATGTGGCTTTGCTGGTTCCCCATGTAGCAGCTATCTCATTCAGATCTTACCCATTTTTCCTGTATGATGTTGCTTGTGTGGTATGAATGTACACCACAGATTATATCTATATCCCAGAGAACTTGGTGCGGAGTGGATTGTAACTCAAGCTAACTCCATAGTAATGCCTGATACTGTTTACATTCATAATATCTTTCTGGTAGATTCATGCAGCTGCTAAGTTGTTCATAAAACTTTAGTTTCATGAGAAACCTCAGTGGTGTGTTTTTTTTTCCTGTCTCCATCTTGTTTTTTTTTTTCTTGTGAAAAAGAAAGTATATAGGCCTCTGCCTGCAGATGATTAATTAATCTGTAACAAAGCAGCTGTGGAGTCTAATAAGATTACCATCACATTACAGTCTTAAAATAGTGTATGGACTTGGTGTTTTTCCTTCCAACCATCTTACAATTGTTGTCATAAGAATGAATGATAATTGCATTGCTCTGTATTGTCACTGCACTTCTTGTCGTATGAATAGGTTCATTTAGTGCCGTCCTCTCGGCCTGTTATGAAAATGAGACATCTGAACTTAAGACTGTTCTGTCTTTTTCTCTCTAATCAGGAGACAATTCCTAGGGTCAAAGCACAGTCATTGATTTACATACTGTTTTTGAGGGTCTATAGATCATGGAAAAGGAGGGGCTGGCCACTTGGGAAGAATATAAGAATGTTGTCAGAGAGTGTAGGGAGGCAACCAGGAAAGCTAAGGCCTCCTTAGACTTAAACCTTGCCAGAGGGGTCAAGGATAATAGAAAGGGCTTCTTCAAATACATTGCAGATAAGGCTAACACCAGAGGTAATGTAGGCCCACTGATGAATGAGGTGGGTGCTCTGGTGACAGAAGATACAGAGAAGGCAGAGTTACTGAATGCCTTCTTTGTCTCTGTCTATACTGCCGGAGGCTTTCCTGAAGAGTCCTGTGTGATCTGATCTAGGTGTTCCTGCTCCGGCAGGGGGATTGGACTAGATGATCTTTCGAGGTCCCTTCCAATCCCTAACATTCTGTGATTCTGTGAATTGTGTGGTTTATAAGCTTTACAAAAATGACGCAGGGTTGCCTGTTACTTTTTCACATTCTAAGAAAATATGTGTAAGTTTATATATTTTAGGATAAAAAGAGATTGATCCTAAAAGGAGAGAGTAGTAGAGTTAGGAGTAGAACTAAAGTCTATCATTTTTCTATGCCATAGTCAGTCAACTAGTTTGTTGGGTTTTTTTTGATAGAAATACTATGCAGAATATTTTGGATTGGGGACAAGAGGTAAGAAATTCTTATTGTTGGGAGTCACCGAGGCGCATATCTGCTTCAAGGTTCTTCAGAGGTACAGAAGATCTGTTTTCTATGGGGAGTAACAGAATTAACTAAAGCTAAATGGTCAAGTAAATCTACAGGTGAAATCTAGGCAAAATAACAAGAATGCCAGGCAAAGAAAAATGTCTCAAATTTGTTTGGTTAAGCATTCCTCTTCCAATATAGAGTACTGCATTTTTATTTTTTTCTATCTAAATGAACAAATCAACGCTAACTCTAGAATCAACTTTATGCAGAAGGCTTGATAGATAAATTAATCTTGATATAATAAGGACAGCTCCACTGAGATCAATGGTGATATTTAAGCTGAGGATAGGACTCAGCTTTCTAATTTACAAGCAGCATATGAAATGATCATCTATACTGGCACTTCAATGAGATTTGAATTGGAAAGCAAATGTAAAAATTACAAAGCAAAACTTTGTTCCCACTTGAAACGTGGTTCATTTAGTTTGCTTTGCTTTGCAGTTTGGTTGCATTCATATACACACACTGAATCATATTCAAAATAGGTCAAATTTACCTGTTTCTTTGTGTGTGTGTCTGTTGGTTTCTTGGTTTTCTCTGGAAAGCAGGCTTTCTTTTGTCTCTAGACAACCCCTTTCCTTGATAGGCTTCCATTTATTTTCGCTGTTTGACTTGTATGCAACTTATATGGCTGAAAATGAGATGAGTGACAAAAGAATATATGAATGACTAGATGAAGGCCAGTCTGATGATTATATGGTCTTTCACACATCTTTGTGTAAGTGTATAAAATATGTACTTGGAATTAATTAATGCTTTCCCTGGGTCTGTGTTTCTCTCAGGACAGATATCAGTGGATGGATTTATGCGATATTTGAGTGGAGAAGAAAACGGTGTTGTTCCACCTGAGAAACTGGATTTAAATGAAGATATGTCTCAACCACTGTCACACTATTTCATCAATTCCTCACACAACACCTACCTCACAGGTACAGTGTTGGAGAGATTGATTTCTCATCTTACAAAAATTCATAGCGTATTTGTAGTGATACCATAAGATATACTAAAGCATCAGCAGTAAATTATGGCGGAGCTGAGTCTTCAGGGATGTAAAGGTGGCACTTGATGGTTGTTCTTGCTGCTACACACATACATCAAATGCACTTTTATTAACAGGTGAGCAGCAGTTGCGTTGTTCAGATAAGATCTGGTCTGAAGCCCAGTGAAGTCCCTGGAAAGTTTCCCTGAAATTAGACGGGATTCCGGATTAAGGTCCTTATTTGGGGAGTGGAGGGATCGATGTACTTTTTATGACCACCAAGGAGAGCCAAACAAGTATGCAGAGCAGAATATGAGACACATCTCTGTAGCTAATAAATTTGCCCCTAAACTTTAAATCTGACAGTTTGTTGAGCTCCGTGACATTTGCTTTGATTCAGAGATTAGAGAGGTCCCAACATGGCACATAGCTTTCTGACAGTTTGTTTGTATCTGCAAGGAATGGAAATCTGGTCTCTGACTACATCTAATATCTGAGCTTAAATTTTTAGGTGCTATCGTGTTTTTTAAAAGGCTGAGCTGAAGGCCCTAATCATTTGAATTGGAGTTCATGAGTCTGAACTGTATTGTTTGCACAGCAAAGTCAACAATGTTTTAAGACTAAAAAATCTAAGGCAGTTTAGGAACCCAACTTTTGTCACTTATTTTCTAGTCTAAGATGTTGTTAATATGTAAGAAAATAATGGTAAATTTACTATTTTAGTTTATGTAGGCATTTTTGACAAAAAGATATGCTCAGGGAGTTTGATTTGATTAAATATTTGCTTTGTCTTGTCATGTTTGCTAATGACTTATTATGTTAAAGAATTAGTGCTACAGTGTGTTCTAAAAATGTGGCTTATGGATAACGTAGGCTTTTTAATGTTATTAACGGATTTGCCCTAACTGACCAAGTTCTTCAGAGTGCCAGTATGCCAAAACATAGACAAAACCATGCAGTGATGATGCCCATTTTAAACAGAACATGCAGTAGTTGCTTTCATCTGTTTTATGTTTGTTATAGCACTTTCTACAGCACCTTCTAGGGCTTTCTTCAAGTGAATGAACTGTCATTGTTTCCATCAGACACCATTTTTCAGAGGTTTATATCATGGCTGTAAAATGTGTTTTTTACTATAACTTGTCATATAAGTGTTTGGCTTGACAGCTATTTTGTTCCTCTGAATTAAAAGATATGAAAATCAGTGTGGCCACTTTTAAGTTATGATCCCAATATGCAGAAATTTATGCCCTTTGGAAGAGGGCAGACATGTCCAAAGCAAAAGCAATTTGTAATTATGATATTTTGCAGGCTTCTTGCCTCCAGCATGGACTTCGTTCCATCAGTGAGGATTAAGACCCACTTAAGCCAACTGCTGTCACTTTATACAGATTTTCTGGAAGAAAACAGTAAAGCTGTTGTATAAATGTGGAAAGCGTAGGCCAACAGGGAAGAACAGACGGTGCAGTTTAAAGTTGGTAGGAAGAGATAAAATACGGCTCTCCCCTCCACCAGCATGAATTTATAGTCAGTGCCATACCACTGATTTTTATCAGGGCTGATGAGGAGAGGGTCATGTTCTAAAGGTTTAGAAGCACAGAAGCCAAAGAATAAAGAATTAAGGATGGAAATTTGTGATTAGTCCAATCTGTTCTAAATGTTTGACTTTACTACAAATGACCTAACATACTTAATTATTTTAGGAGAAAGAAAGTTTACCTTGAAACTTTCCAAACTCGCTTTGACTTGTATGTGAAAATCTGCAAATAATCTCAGATTGCATCTACAGATTTCTTTGCCTGCATTTCTAAGTAATTTAAGAAACTACATTTTGAAAGTATGATCCTCAGTCTTAATTTAACATAATATTACTGGCTTAGTAGATTGTGGGGAGTAAATCAGAGTAAACTTGAGGGATAGTACAAATCAAGTTTGAATCTCTTTCAAATTCCATGTTGGAATGTGTATTTTCACATATAGAGGCACAAACCACATGCCCTTCCCTTTTAGTGGGTTCATTGTGTTCAGTAAATGTGTGGCAGCTGGCCAACAATGGGATTAATGATTTGAATTTTATCTGTGTATTATAAAAACTGACAACCTTAGATTTTGCTTTTAGGCTAGACCAGATACAGCAATCACATTGCTATTTGCTTTTTTCCAACAAGGACTTAGTACAATTAATAAAATTAATGGTGGCAGACTAATTTTTTTCTTTCCAAAAAAATTTTGAAGGGTCTGCTCAAGTGTTCGTGGCTTCAGAAGGGAAGCTTCAGTAGCACCTCTGCCCTCATTGGAGCTGTGAAATAGCAACTAGTCATGCAATAATTATTAGGATAATAAGAAAAACTATTCAGTCTAGCAATACTTTACGTTTACTGTGCTTAATGCCCTGTCAGTTATCTCTCCCTTTGTTAGTTTTTTAAACCCAGATAAAGCATGCACAAAAAAATGTTATAACATAAAAAGAAACATGTGCACGCTCTGAATTTATTTTTAATTGCCCTGATCATTTTCCTAGCCTTTAGTAGAAACCCTTGGCAGTACATCAAGTCCTGATTATTTATTTAGAAGTACTATTGCTTTCTTTTTCTTAGGGAAATGTAATTTTTAAGAACAGAGGTAAAAATCCATGAAGAAAACTGATTCACAGTGAACCTAGGCTAGCTTAAAGAAATGTCATCTTTGGAAACTTTTTTTTACTGTCTCTGATTTTTTTCCTCACTGGTGTCCTATTGTATTTATTCACTCCTTTGAACCCTTAATGTGCAACTCTTTTTTTTTTTTTTTTTTTTTTTTT
>WKFP01014071.1:0-16048 GCA_011057875.1 Pterocles orientalis | reverse complement strand
CCCTTTTCTTCACATCTAAAGCAAGCACTAAGCCATTCTTCCATTATCTTTACCTCCCTGCTGCAAGAAATTTGTATCCATACAACGTGAATCAAACCTGTTGCTGCAGATGAAGACACCCTGGCTTGATATCCTTCACTAAATCCAACTGGATTTCTTTACTGGGTTCTTTGGGATTTGTTTTTTTGAGGGTTTTTTTAATACTTCCTGAGTTGGGGAAGAGCTGAGTTTTCCTTGTTTTTTTTTAGATTTATATTATGTCATTATTGGAAACTGATAGTTTAATTAAATTTCTCCCTACATAATGCATCAGAAGATTTAACTGACCAACTCAGTGTGGTCATTAGTGTATTAAATATTGATTTGAGACCTAGCAATGGTACCACTAGTGACTGTGCAGGAGGTTTGTTTTATCTTGTATTAAACTGCATCGCATGTTATGCAAAAATGTGATCTTCTTGTCCTGAGTCGCCTCTGAATTTCACATTGCTCATCAAAGGATAACAAAGTCTTCTATAACTAAGCCATTTTTAGTTTAGTTTAGTTTATGTATTTGATGCTGTTTATCAGAAGTTTTTTAGGTGGTTTCAGTTTGGTTATTTCTCCTCACTCACAGCAGTTTAACTAAGGGCAGAATCCAAACCATGACATTGACTCTGCCTAAGTTATTTCCGTTATGTTCTTATGCTTTTTGTATGCCTTTGAGTGTTAATCCTCTCAGCTGAGAGTAAAAAATGCTGTTAATTCTAATTATTACTAGATTATTTGTATTTATTCCTGAGGCCTAAAATCGCTTCCCTTTTTTCATGTTCTTGTGCTATCACAGCTGGACAGCTGGCTGGTAACTCATCGGTGGAGATGTATCGGCAAGTGCTTTTGTCGGGCTGCCGCTGTGTGGAGCTGGACTGCTGGAAAGGACGAACAGCTGAAGAAGAGCCGGTCATTACACATGGATTCACTATGACTACGGAAATATCTTTCAAGGTACAGCAACAGAGCGTACCAGTGTAGTTGCCTTTAGCTGGGGCGGTTGCTTTCCTGTAAAATGCATCTTGTATACGTTGCGAGAATATTGGTGCAAAGGTGGAAGAGGAAAGTGAGAGCAAAAAGATGTTTTAAGAGGAGACTTTGGAGGATGTGCAGAAACATTGGAAGAGAAGAGTTGCAGTATTTGGACCTTGCACAGGAAGAGGTTCTTGATGATCGTGGCAGTTGGAAGAAAACAGATTGTGTGATAGTCTGTGCCATCTGGGGGCTGGGCTCAGTGCCCAGGTCCATACTCCTGTGCATGTCCCTGCAGCAAGCCTCACGAAGGGGAAGAAACAGGGTAGACCACAGCCAGGACTGAAGGACCAGGTGTTGCCACCGCAACTGGTTTTACGGTTCTAGAACCAGGAGGATGGAGAGGAAGGACTTGTTTGTGTTACAGCTCCATAGCAAGCAGCAGGGAGGAGAGCTGAGATGAAGGCCACAAGGATTTGAATGGCAATAAGCAATGCGCCAGTATACTTTTTTTCTCTTCTCTGCCTAGTAAGTTGGAGTGAGAGACAAAAGTGCTGAACTGAGGTAGGAAACAGCAGATATTGTGGAAATCTCTGCAGTTTGCAAGCCTTTAAATTTGCATGAGCAGAGAATAGGCTAGTCATGCCCAGATGGGCGGGTCCCATCCACAGGGTCCTGACATTTGGCATTGTATTCACAATTTAAAAAATGAATAATGGTGTGTGCAGTGTTACCCTTATCCCTGATGCTTGGGATCAGGCCTAAAGCACTGGAGGATGAAAAAAAAAAGTTAGTATCTTTGAAGATTGTGAGGGGATATTTGTGCCAATCGAACCCTAAACATAGAATCTGTATTACTGAATTTCATCTTCCATTTCCTTTTTCTGTAATAAAAGGTAGATACTATACCCTTAGCAATAATCTTAAATTGTTATCTTCTTGTTATTCTTAAAGATGCTTTCGACCCAAGGTGTTATAGATGAGCAGGGTGGAGGTGTTTTCCTGTAGTGTTAAGATTGGTAGTCAGCACAGCTTATAGTGATACATGGGGATACTGTTTCTGAAGTGTGAAGAAATAATTCTTGTTCATCTGAGGCATGAATTCACGGTGGAAATATGTTTCTAGATTTACCTGTGTGCAAGAAGTAGTGGAAAAATATGCATTACTGAGTTTGGCTATGTTATAGGCGTTAGGTGTGTCTTCTCTACAAGCTACAGGTTTAAAGCATGTCTTGCACACTTGAAGCATGAGTTGTTGAGGGATTTTTTTGTCTTCTAGTGCCTTCTTTTAAGAAAAAAAAAAAAAAAGCAAACATTACTGCCACACAAAGCACCAAATTTCACTTGCACCAGAACATTCCTTTCTTTTTTTCAATTTGTTTTCTCTCACTCTTCACTGATTGAGTTAATCACAGGAAAATGTAAAACACAACCTTCTTACACATTTTTTATTAACTTTCCAGTTATGTTTATATGCAGACAGTTATGTTTATATGCATAGTTTGATTGCTGGATGTCCTTTAATTAAGGAAGATAGCTCTCAACTCCTTTGGTCATGTGCAAGAATTTAAAACAAAGTTAATCTGATTCTTAAAAGGATCATTAGCAGGAATGAGGATTATGCCTAGTTATTTAGATATTCAACCCTAGGCATTGTGTTTGCAGGAGAGATATTGGAAGATATTTTAAGCCTATTCAGGAATATTTCATCTGTCACTTCAGGGCAAATATCTTTTCTCCATGCAGAAAAATGTAAAAATGTTATCAACTGCTGGTTTGTTTTCAACACTGAAAGTGTGCTGCTTCGCTGAAGAGGAGTAAAATGATAGTGAAATAATGTGTCAGAAGTGTGAAAATCAATTCAGAGTGATCACTGGGTCTTGGATGCTGAATCATTTATCAGCTCTCGCATTTGGTGTGACCATGGAACACAATACTTCTCTTCAGTCTGTAAGTTTTCGCTGCCTCAGATAGGCTTTCTGAAGTGTGGAGGCAGAAGCAATATATACTCCCCACCCTTATGTTCCTGGAGTTTTTGTGGGGTTTTTTTGTTTGGTTTTTTACCTTACTTTATGATATACAGAAATCAGTAAGGTTTTTCTCAACTGCAGATTGCGAGCTTCTGCCAGGGAGAGATCTTATAGGGAACCAACAATATTTTTCATACCATAACCAGGAATCTTTGTGTGTGTACTTCATATGTATCTTGGAGACCTGTTTCAGGTGAGTCATTCTGCAGGTGGAGTAAAGTGTGGACCTGTTGTTCCTCTCTAACCATAGAGAATTTGCATTTACATTTGAATGCAGTGCAAGACTGAAGCATCAGCATACCTGTTTCTTCACTGAACCAAGGCCTGAGCTTCTCATCCTCTGATTTCATCAGTGATTTTACTGATTTTTCATCATCCTGATTTTACTCTTTCAGGTTATTTTCCCCACACATGCTGGATTTCATCCCTTTCTGCAGTTGAGGTGGCAGTTGAAAATAAATTTATGGATTTACTCCACAGCTTGATCAGTGTGCAGGAGCAATAGTGGCCTCAGGACTGCTTGGAGCAGTACCTCTCATATCCAGCCTCAAGTGTTCTTAAGCCCTGCATGATGCTCCATAACCAAGGGGTGGGTGCAGATGGGTGGGTGGAGACAAAGCCAGTGCTAGTGATCTCAATGGACATCATCAAGGTGGGAGGGCTCAATATTTGTAATCTGATTTTTCAGCACTGCTGTTCCCTTGTAATGGCATAATTGCCTTAGATGCTTTTGAGAATTTCACTAGTCTGAACAGCGTTAAGGTGATACCACTTAGTGGTTTACTGGAGCTGGAAAGAAGGCATGCAGTGGGAATCACTCCATGTGCGTTCCCCCTGGGAGAACTGCTGCTGTGAAACTACAGCTTCCTACCTGCCTTCATCCAGCCTTCTGCACCATTCACTGTTCTTCTAGTAAATGCTTTGCCTTTCTGCTTTCTTTAAAGACTAGAAGTGGTCTTAGTTGAAACACATGAATGGTTAGTGATATGTGAAGCATTTAAATATTTGGTGATTGCAGTTCATTAAATATAGTCATTCATCACCTGTGTGTGCTGAGAGAGGGAGTTGCTCTTATCATCTTATAAGAGATACTACAACAATTTGTGCAAGAGCTGTGGGGTTTTTTCTACTTATGTGAAGACTAGATTTTGTTTGTAACCTAGCTCATATCAGCAAATCTTGAGAGGGCTTGTGCTTTCCCTCCAGCCCTGGATTCGGCAACCCAACATCAGAAGAATGTACCAGAAGCTCAGTTTTCATTTTAGGAAGTGGATTTCTCACTGTTATGCTTCTTAATTGAGCCTTTAAAAGTACAGACAATGAACAAAAGGAATCCCCAGAGGAGACTTATTTAAAATAAATAAATCTTCTAGGTGTTAGTTGTCCCTATAATTTGGGAGGGAACAGGCTTGTAGGTTCTTATCAACTCCAGAATTTGAGGTTCTTATAAACCAGAGTTTGATAGGAATGCATTATGGGAAATCTTAAGTGTTTTAGAAGTTTGTTTGAAAACAAGATTTGTGTTCCAATAGGGAAACATTGAATAGTTTGTAACAGTGAGTGCATTACTGTATTGTGCACCCCACTAAAATTAGTGTTATCAAATGATTTGTCTACTGGATTGACAATTGCCATTTTCCATCAGAGCGGAAAGGAAACTACAGAAGTTTCAGTTTCTGAGCCCTCTGTTTGATGATTCCTAGGCTGCCAATTGTTTTAACTGAGTAATGTGGTTTTTTCTTTCTTTTGCCTTAAAGGGATTTCTCTCATCAAAAAAGAGGGAACTAAAACTTGTGAGTCAGAGTAACTAAGGATTTTATGGATGTGTGCTTTTGCTGGTGATGTTTAGAAGATATGCATTTGTCAGAGCATGTTTATTATTATGCAAAATAGTTAATGAAAGTCATAGCTTCAGGCATGGAATAACTCCACACAAAGACCAAATTTTACATTTAAACTATTGATTTAGGCAGATATAAGTCATTTCTTGAGAAAGGTGATTCTTGAGGCTCATCAGATGTTTTGGAAATTTGATTACAGTTCAGGTTGAAAAATTTCGTTGCTGCAAAAGCACATTCAGAGCTTTCTGGGATGTTTAGAACAGAATGTCTCATTTCAGGCAGTTGATATGATCATTTTCAGACCTCTTTGGGTCTTTTCTGTTTTCAAAGATCGAAACACTGTTTCTTTAGAGACAGAAATTTGTAACTATGTATTTTGTTTCTTTAGGAAGTAATAGAAGCTATTGCTGAATGTGCATTTAAGACATCACCCTTTCCAATCCTCCTTTCCTTTGAAAATCATGTGGATTCGTAAGTAATGACCATGATTTCCTGTATGGTGTTACATTTTTTTGTATGGTCTAAGCATAGAATTATTTATACACTTGTGGCAGTTTTATTATATCACATGATCAACAGCTCTTACCGCCTAAAAACTTGTATCAGCCTAAGTAACCAAGATGATCAGAATGAATTGGGCATGTTCTTAAAAACATTCGTGAATTAAGAAACTCTTGCATGAAAGAGAATGTCTGAATAATTGTGAGACAAATTGTGTTAAATTTACAGTCTTGGTGTGTCCTACTGGAATGTAGTGGTACTTCATCAAAGAAAAAGCAGCAATATTTCACCTGCTTACGACCCGATTCTGCTCTACAAGCATATTCTGTGTGCAGAATTTGGTCTGTTTCTCACATGTTAGAAGTAGAAGCCAGAACCATAGACTAGATAGGATCACAAAATAGCTGGTATGGGTGGCTAGGAGCTGTTCCGTTTCTGCCAATAAATACCCATTTGCCTAAACTGTTTTCTTTTTCTTTTTTTTCTTTTTAATTTTGTTACAAAGAAAGGACAATTTTTTCATTGTAAGAAAAGAATAAGTGAGGACAATTCTAAATTTCTCCCAGTGATCTATTTCTTTATTATTATCTGGTTTAGTTCTAATTTTTCTTTTTTTAAGTTTGACATTAACTTTGGTTTTGAATATAGAACCACATGGTTCAAAGTGGGGTGGTAACATTGACACATAACATGTGCCTTCTTTCAGTTGCCTTTTTTCCCCTTTTGTTTTCTGCTGTGAAAACATTTTCAACACTTCTGGGGCAAGTTTGAACTGAGAAACTTTTTTTTTTAATGTGAAATAAAAAATAATCTTTGGGGCAGCTATGAATGATTTAATACAAATCAGAGAAGATTTTGGCATTTTTGCTTCTTGAAGAGGAAAAGGGTAAGGGCTAACTGCTTTTCCCTTGTTTTAGGAAGAACATTTTTGTCATAACAGAAGGACGTGGTAGAAGAATCTATTTAGAATGTTTTTGAGAATAGATGTTATAATACTGATAAAAAATGATGTAGGTAGAAAAAATTAAAATCTGAGTGCTGACCTACACTATCTGTATACCATATATACAGTATACAGTATATTAATTTATTTTTCTAATAGGTCCCCTCACTGCTTTCTTTTTGGTGGAAGTTCTGTCACTTTGGACTTCCTTATGCTCACCTACTGCTGTAGGTTTTAACTCACAATGCTTTTCTCACTGCTTCCAAATGCAACCTCTGGTCTTCAGAAAAGATCTCCCCCATCATTCTTCAATGTATTATGTTTTGTATTCATTCTTCTGTATTTGTTAAAATATACATTCACTGTGTTACTATAAGGCAGGGAAAAAGCAACATCCAATTTATTTTAACCAGAAGGGTTACATTTTTCTTCCTTTAAAGTCATTAAGGCTTAAATCTTCAGCTATTCCAGGGTGATCTGTTCTATTTTAGGAAAGTAAAGAAGTAAAAAAAAAATGTATGAAATAAACTCCTGTCAGATGTAAGTTACATGCAAAAGTGACTTGAAGGCTGTAAGGTGAAACACTGTCAAAGTTAAAGGTGGTATGATACTGCAGGAATGTCAAAAAGGGATCGGAGTTACTGATGCCTTACTCTGATCTCTATAATTTGCACCACAGAAACCATTGGACTTTTCTTTCCAGAAAATTCCAGTCATGGAGTAATGAATTATCCCTAAGTGTATTATTTGATGTCCTTTTCCATGCGCTGCTATGACATAGGTTTTTAGCAAAGCAAATCTGCAAAAGCAGTATCAAGTATTTTCTCTTTCTGAGGCTTTATTGCTATTTATTATTTTCTGCTGAAATAAATAATCAGATTTAATGTGTATGATTTCTAGTTTTGTTTTTTAGTTATTTTACCAAATGCTACAATTATCTCTTCATTTTTTTCACTAGTTGTTTGAGAAATCTGCAATTAGTCATACCACTCACAGAAACCTTCACCTAATTTCGTGGAATGCTCCACGAAAATGTCTTTTAATTTACTTGGAATGTTTTTCTCCTAGATCTTAAAGATGGACTTTGCTCTAAGTGTTAACAAAAAATACTAAGTGTTTTTATAGAGTTGCTGTCAAACAAATCCTATGACATCAATTCCTGCTTTTGGGTGACCAAATTTTTCTTTTGATTTTCAAGTTACAACAGTCAGTATTCATGTATGAAATGCTGGTTCTGTACAAATCAATAGAAATTTTGTCATTGGCTTAAATACAAACATAGTTTTAGGCTGTGTTCTGTGTATGGCTTTTAAACAGACTGTGATTATCACAAGTAAATAAGTTTTACATCACCGCCAGAGATATAACAATATTAATCACCACTGGACTAAAAATTCAATTTTTTTTTCCTTCTGGTCAATGTTCATGAGAATTTTTTTAACACTTTTTGTCCACTTAGGAAACAAATTACTTATTAGCACGTAGTATTAGTCATCTCATTTTGCTTTCTTTCAATGTTTTTTCTAGAAGGACTTCTCTCTAATATCTTCATAGCATGTGAAAAATTTTGATTTCCTTTACTATGACTTCTCTGTGTAATATATTCATTGTTGTCTGGTTTTATACAATAAAAAGTTTAGAAAAAGAGGCAAACATGTAACTTTTAGAATATATAAAATACTATGCATGCCATCAACATACTGAAAACATGCACACTGAAAAGAGAGTACAAGGAAAAGATGTGGTTCTACCAAAAAATAGAAAAGTGCCCTGAAAATGTTGAAAAGACCTCAAGAAGACCTTGGTGTTTGAAATTGGGCTTGCAAGAAGATAGGCAATCTGCAAATCTGAAAGCAGACACTCTGTAATTAGAAATGCACTGATGACATAGCAAAAAGGTTAAGTGATCCTTGAGCAGTATCCGTATGAAATTGCTTCCAAGATTAAATTTAATTACAGTTATTCATATTGCTGGTTTCTTGCTGGAATTATTTCAAATATTAACAGGATTTTTATCACTTTTCTTCCTATACTTTAAATTATTTTAGACTTCTGGGAAGCATCTGTGTCTTTCTCTTATGCAGAGTAAGGACCTCTGCAGAAGTGATAATAATACAATGTTAGGAGCAGTAGTCATGCAGTAGTGCCAGAGAGCCTCTGTGATTGACCTTCATAACAGGCATAATACAAACACAGTAAAACAAAGTGCAAGCAATACAGTAATGCTAATAAAAACATTTCTTAATATTCTCTACGTTTCCTTATCTCCAGGTATCCGATTCCCACTTTATCTTCCCTTGCCCTGGTGCATTTTGGGGGCATATATAATTAGTCTGTGTACTACCCGTCCGTGCCTACACAGTGAATATCATAAAGCAGATAAAGTCAGCTCTTTTGAGGCAATCAGTTTTCATAACAATATGTGAATGGTGAGAGAATTTCCAATAACAGTAGATGTGGACCAGGAAATACTTGGTTCCAAAACATAAACGGGAAAATATGTTGATGTAGAGAAGTTGGTATTTCAATCTGTTGCTCTGATTCGTAATTTTGAAAGAAGAGAAAATAAAAATAAACTGATATTCCAACTTTTAAAATACTATAATAGTAATACATAATCTATGCTATTACTAATGATCTGTGACTTGGAACAATATGTATATATATTTTTGTAGAGAGAGAACACAAAAAGTACCACTTGATTAAAGGTGGCACTCCTAAATATTTTTAATTTCCTCATGGGAGCTTTTAATAATATCTCTGCATATAGTCCAGTTCACAAAGACAAGTAATTTTGTAATGCCAAGATTTTCCTACTTTGGTCTTGTCTACTGCTGCAAGATTTTGTTATAGTATTAAAAACAGTTAGTTTTTCACATAATTTTCCTTTTCCTTCTTTCTGCCTCTGGAATGCAGTGACATTGGAATTTGTACACTAAAACAAAATAATGTTGCATTACATTTTTATCTTTTTCAAAAATGAAAGGTGTTTTTTTATGGTTCCTATCAAGAGTTCCTTTTGGAGTTGATGTGACCATTTAAAAATTCCGATGTCACATCTAATTACTACAATTCCAGTAATTGTGGTCTTCTGATTCAAGGAGATTTCCTATGAACTTTCTGGGTCCTAAGAGTGCATGTCTATTCAAAAGATATACTGATGGAGAAGAAGACTGAAATAAAATTCACTGTAATGACCCCTAGACCTATAGCATATACCCAGTCTGTTTGCTTGCTAGAGTGAGGTGCCTTTATTTTCCATGGTAGCTGGCAGTTAGAAATAGCTAACATGCTGTCATAGCCTCATCTGTTCTTCCTATCACCTTCTCCCATGTGGGTTCTTAGTTCCGCTGCCTTGCTTGTCTTCATCTTAATTTTCCATCCTCAGCTAAAAGCGGCTTTTAGCGTTTTTGCAGAATTGGCTGCATGCAAAAGAAAGCATTAATGAAACGCTGTACTGATTGAAACTGCATGCAGCACTTGCGTAGCTTTGTGGAATAATTTAAAGCTGCCTCACAGTATTTTTAGTCGCTGACTGAGCTAATGACCGGCTCACCCTGTATCTACTTCAAGGGATATCCAGAATGCTGATCTCAGGGAAATTACATTTTCTGATTCAAATGCCACCTAGGCTTTATCTTGTCTCCAATTTGGCCTTGCTGACCCCAGGAAGAGCTGCAGCACCCAGTGCTCAGTTGGTAGCTAATGACAAATTAGACATAGTGATTGTTGCACTCTTAGTTTGCAAGAGAAAAATGAGCACTCCTTTTTCCCTATATGCCCAGGTCTATTTTGTCATGAAAAATAGCTCTATGGTAGCATCACTTATAAGCTTATACCATTCATGTATCTTCTGTGATATGCAGATCATAATTAGCAGTTGAGGAAATTATATTAAGCAATATAAACCTGTTCTTTAATTGAGACTTCTCACTAGAGTATCAAAAATGGAAACGTTTAAAGATAACCAAGCTCAGATGTTACTGATTTTAAACAGGTATTTATAACAAAAATATACAGTTGTCTAAAATTAGAAGGAGAGTGACTGTAACACTGAGCTGTATTTTAAAATTATTTGAGTAGTATTTCTGAGCAGTAAAACCTATCTTCAGTTCTAAAACTATCACTAATACACAGAAATTACTTCTTTCTTTGGTTGTACTGTGGGAAAGTTGATTGTAAGTAGAGTTTACTGAGGTTCAGTTTACTTCTAGAGGATGTCATGAAAACCACTAAGTAATTTACTATGGTAAAATTTGACACTCTGATTTTAAGTAAAATTTAAAATTTTTTTAAAAAGGAATCTGACGATGTACACAAACAAGCTAAAATTATAATTGAGCAGCTCCACCTAGCAGCTTGTTATTACATCCAGATCTCTACTAAGAGGACTAGCTTGATATGTTGCTCCCTCTTACGTGCACATAACATACATGCAGTACATAATTATATGTGTATAAAATGCAGTTATACCAGCACTTATTATAGCAATTCTCCAAATTGACATAATGCCTCTTTGCAGTAGCACAATTACATCTTTGCTATGACTTCTGTGAGTGAGGATATGCCAGGGGAAGAACTGAGTTTGCTGGAGAGAGCAGTGCAAGCTTTTGTTGCAAACCCAGCCCAGGTGGTCTGTGGATGGTTGGTGTTTTGTTGTGGAGCATGGTGAAGAGATGCAGCTGCAGCTCTGGGCAGGGCTGTGCCTGGACAGGCCGTCATGCTGCGCAGGCACAGCACCTGCCTCACACAGGCTAACACAAATAGGGTAGGAAAGTGGGCTACATTTTAGCAGAAAATCGACAATAAAACTAACTGTATTTTAGAAACCTGCAGTAAGCTAGCTGCTTCTCTAGCGGTGGCTATAACTTTGCTTGCAGCTTTGCTGTTTAGAGACCCAAGTAATTCCTTCTGCCCCTTCTTCTGTGTGCCTGTGCCCTATAGACATACCAAGTGAGTTGATAGGTACCCTTGGCTTGGGAAATTTAACAGAGACACCAGCAGAGGAGACTGCTTTCTCTGTAATTGTTTTGGGTTTTATGCCTTAGGTCAGGTATGACAAAAAAAGAAAGAAATCCAAAGGGGATTGGGGGATGTGTGTGTGAGAAGAATGCCAGGCGTGTGTATAAAGTAACATAGGGAGGAGAACATTTAAACTTTGAATAAAAATGTTGCCTGAAAGGGGCAAATTCGTGGAACAGTTATTTCCTTAAAGGTAAGGAACTGACAGCCTAAATTTTTTATTTTCTACTAAGTGCATGGGAAAATATAGCTCGATGTTAAAAATTCAGTTTCACTATTATTCGATTGACTTGTGCCTTTACTTCATGTATGATCCTTTTGATAAGCTCTATCAGAGGAATCAGAATAATTTCATGATATATCTAGGTCTCTCTGAAACAATCACAGCAATTGGATCAGGAAATTATATCTAGTTTAAGGATATTAGATATTCCATTACTGCTGCTTTCACTCTGTAGCATTAGGAGGACTCATTTCTTTCTTTCTTTTCTACCCTTTAGCCCTAAACAACAGGCAAAAATGGCAGAGTACTGCAGATTAATATTTGGAGATGCATTGCTTATGGATCCATTGGAAAAATACCCGGTAATATGGTTTGGTATTTATCAAATCACAGATATCTGTGTGAATTTTTATTTAAGTGTTTCAGTCCTGTGTCACTCTTCATATACAGTCTTTCAAAACACAGTCTAAAGAAGGGGGTTAAACAGAGTGAGCTGTTGGTGACCTAAGCATATAATTTCTGATGCAGAGATTGTTCCGATACAGTGAATTTTAATCTTCTAAATGCAATTGATTCTCATAGCTGCCATTTTATATTGTAGGCTTTCATATTTGAACTAATACTTATTTCAGTTATTACTGTAGACATTTCATAAAGCATTTTTCTTCTTAAGTGCCCTCAGTAGCCCTGTTTCATTTATTGTTGAGGTTACCTCTTGTGCAAAATAGATTTCATTTTTAACAAGGCATATAGAGGTTTCAAAATTATCTTGCGCCATGTGGACCCAAAGAAATGGACATAAACTCATTTCTTTTGTTGTTGTAACACATGTCTCTTGCTTTTTCTGCAAGCTTGAACCTGGGGTTCCTCTTCCAAGCCCTATGGATTTAATGTACAAAATTCTGGTGAAGAATAAAAAGAAGTCGCATAAGTCTGCAGATGGAGGTGCAAAAAAGAAGCTCTCAGAGCAAGCTTCCAACACATGCAGTGATACGTCTAGTATGTTTGAACCTTCCTCCCCTGGAGCAGGTATGAATTGAATCTATAAATATATTTCTCCCTAAAACACAAATGCTCAATTACAGCTGTAGTTCAATCCATTTATGTTGCTCTAACAAGGTAAAGGTACACCAGTGTGGGTGTTACTCAGTAGGAAACAACGCCAGGTGTCATTGATCCAGGAGTCTGAAGGCTCTTGGCTGAGGAATGCCTTAGGGAGCGACCTAAAGCTCAGTGATGTGTACTAACATTTACCTGCACTGCTTAGGAAGTAGAGCATGCTGTCAGCTCCTCCACCCTTGGGTGCCTTTTCTATGTGCCCAAGCCCAATACCAAATAAAAATGTTTTCTTTTTTCAGTTGCCTCTGAGATGTGCCTACCATTTGGTGCCCTTTCAGACTTAACCCATTGCACAGGAGAACTGCAGTGGTTCTGCAGTGTCTTCAGACTTAGGGTAACTGTGAATGAGATATCTGTTCCTCGGGCAGGCAAGGCTCAGCCCACTGTTGTCTTGCATTAGTTGGGAACATGTCACAGACCTCTATGCAAAGTGCTTATAAGATGTTCTTTTGTTCCAGAGATGGAAACAGGCAAAAATAATAGAGCAAACAAGTATTTGTTACCATCAGGAATTGTCAGGAATATAGCCAATGGAAAGCAGTGTATTACACTTAACTTGTTCATTATTAGTAGAATCTTTAAAATCAGAAATGAAATAGAAAAGTTACTACAATTTAATGCATATATTCTGGTAGTGCCCGTGGGATCTGCAGGGGATCATTACAAATGTTGGTATACAAAAATTAGTAAGAGATGTTTTTTGTCCTGAAGAACTTAAAACCTAACTAGAAAAGACAAAGAGAATTGCAGAGAAAAACATAAACTAAGGATTTGCTCTAAATCACGGGAGCAGATTAGCAGCAAGACAAATAAGAAAATCTGTATATCCTGATTCCCAGCCCAGTGTCTATTCCCTGCACTAGAATTTCTTCTTCCTATTAAGACTGAAATTTTGGATTGCTGAAAGTGTAGATTTAGTGTAAATTTATGCCCCAGTAGTAGAATACTTCCAGGCCAAATTGAAAGCTCTACTGGAATATAAATTCATTATCATTTGCCATTAAAAAACTTCTTTCCATTGTTTGTAATTTTTTTCTAAACTCTGATTAATTGAGCTGAAAATCATCATGCTGGCAGTTTGCCTCAAGCTGAATTATTAAAAAAAAATCCTGCTGTATTTGTGGATAACTTTGTTTATCCTATTAGAAGCAAAGAAAGACTTTTCAACTATTGTGTTAAGAAACTTTGAAAATGGCATGCTTTGGAGTAGGGCTTGGATTTCAAAGGAAGATTCAGCCCGGTGTCAGGAGTGATTTAATACTGTTTTCTTGATCTGCTTTAGGCAAATCCCAAGCAACAGCAAAATAAGTGTGCGTATGCCAACTGACTCTTTTCCAACACTTGAAATCAACCCTGGGTTTCTAGCTCTACGTTTGTGTTATCAGCACACAGTGAGAACCCAGTGCCAAATTATATGTCTTTGCTTTCTGAGTGCCTGATTTGCATAGAGGGTAACAGCTTTGTCTTTCAGGAGCCTCTCTATGAGCTTTTAAAATAAAAGACCTGGCCTCTGAATCTAGATGTTGATGATGATGCAAAGCCAGGGGGTCAGTCCCATTGCAGGGAGTGCAATTTTACAAATTAACTGTGCATATGATGTCTGGATTACCTATATAACAACCTTTGTTAAGTGTAGATTGTGAAAATTAACTTAAAAACTAGAAAATGCTAGAACTACCATTGCAAAATTTATGTGGTCACTTGGTTCATCTGTGACTGCTAAAATATATTATTTATAATCTTTCTCTTAGCTATTGTTTCTCTTGTAGGACCTATGCCTCTTTTAGAGAATGCAGTTAGTCTATATTTTTTTTCTCTCTCTGTCATTTAGTACTTGATCCTAGATGTAGCATCCTCATCTTGCAGTGGATTTCTGTGGGGGTATCCAGACTGCATTATGAGCACTTTACAAACAGCAGTGAATTTATCTGAACAATACCTGTGGGAAGTGAAATAATATTAAGCCAATTTTATCTAAGGACAGCTGAATCTGAGAGAGCTTCAGAACAGTTTAGGAGGGACTGACAAGGAGTATCCAGGATCTGATTTTTCAAGAATACTTTGAATTTTTAAGTATTCAGAGTAGAGCTCCAGAGATTTCAGCTACAGTTTACAACTATGATAACACAGCATTTCTGTAAATCAGATGCCAGATTTCTCTCTGTTAATATTAAAAAAAAAAAATTATTCACCATTTTGTAAGACCACTGTGGCAAGACCTAGTGAAGAGCGTGGTTGCGTGGGGCAGTGCTCAACAGTCAACCCCTCTTTTCACTGCCTCATTCCTTATCTGCATCTCAGTACCAGCAACGTGTAATACTGAAGCACTGCAAGCATTATGCTCCTGTATACTCAGCATCAATTTCTTTCTCACAGAATCACAGAATTATCAAGGTTGGAAAAGACCTGGAAGATCATCCAGTCCAACCATATCCAATACTTCCCGACTAAATCATATCCCTCAACACAACATCCAGACGTTTCTTGAACACCCCCATGGTCGGTGACTCCACCACCTTCCTGGGCAGTGCATTCCAGTGCCTGACTACCCTTCCTGAGAAGTAATATTTCCTAATGTCCAGCCTGAATCTCCCCTGGCGCAATTTGAAACCATTGCCTCTAGTTCTATCACTGTCTACACGTGAGAAAAGGCGGATCCCCAGCTCACTACAACCTCCCTTCAGGAAGTTGTAGAGAGCAATAAGGTCTCCCCTGAGCCTCTTCTTCTCCAGGCTGAACAACCCCAGCTCCCTCAGCCGCTCCTCATAAGGCCTGTGCTCCAGACCCCTCACCAGCTTCATAGTCCTCCTCTGAATGCGTTCCAGGGCCTCAATGTCCTTCTTGCAGTGAGGGGCCCAAAATTGAACACAGTACTTCTGGAGCATAAAAAGAGTAATTTGACTGAAGACTCACTAAAGGAAATCTAATTCTTAACATTTTTTAACAAGAAGTGTTTCAATATTCCAGCATTATATAAACTTTACATTTAGCAAGTTGGGCATATTATTGAAACAGATCTATTGTGTAGCTCCTGTCAGAATTGCATTCCTGCTGATCTCCAGGAGAAAGTTGTGCTGATTTAGCTTTTTTGAGGTTTTAAATGACTTTTTCCACAGCGGTGCAAAAAATATGGAGATTCATACTTCAGTTGATAGCAAGCTTCACTGTGTCTTACACTGCTTGTGGTTGGATTTAAACCCAAATAAACCACTCTTTCGATATGTTCATATAACATTCCATATAAAAGCTAGGTGGTGGTGATATAGTAGCAATAATTTAAAAATCAATTCCAGAACGAGCTTTGTGGAATTACTCAAAAGATATTCATGAAACTGATGTGAAAAGTAGCATCAGTAGGGTATAATAT
>WKFP01014070.1:782517-831075 GCA_011057875.1 Pterocles orientalis | reverse complement strand
CGCCCCCTCCGCCGCTCCCCGTCCGCCGACCAATCAGCACCCGTGGCCGCTGCGCCTGTAGCCCCACCCCGTACCGTCCCTAGTCTCGCCCCGCAGCGGAAGTTCCGCCCCGCTGGCCGGAAGGGGCGGGTCTTGCCCGGGCGGTGATGGCGGCGGAGGGCGGCGCGGAGCCCGGCGGCGGTGGAGGCCCGGGCCTGGCCCTGGTGGAGGGCAGCGCCGGCCGCGCCGCCCGCGTCGGGGATCCCGGGGACCTGGTGGCCCTGGCCCGGCAGGTGCAGCAGGTGAGGGCCGGGCCCCGGCGGCGGGACCGGGGAGGCCGGGCCTGGGACCGCGGGGTGCCCCCTGTCCCGCTGCCTCCCGGCGTGTCCCGCCGCTCTCCGGTGTCCCCGGCGGCCTCCCGGGGTGCATATCCCGCTGTCTCCTCCCAGTATGCCCAGTACCTCCTGTGCTCCCGCGCTGCCCGTGTCCCCAGTACCTCCATCTCATCGCAGTGCCTCCTGCTGCGTCCTGCTGCCCCCCAGTGACTCTCAGAACCCCCCACTAAGCTCCCGATCCCTCCCAGTATGTCCCAGCGCCCCCCAGTATGTCCCAGTGCCTTTACTCCACCCCAGAGTGTGCAGCTGGCTGCTCTTCCAGTCCATCCCAGCACCTCCTGCTCTTCCCTGTTCCCCCCCTCAGTGGCTCCTATCCATCCCAGTGCCTCTCAGCCCACCTCAGTTCCTCCTGCTATGTCCTGCTGCCCCTCCCAGTCCACCCCAGTGCTTCCCAGTGTGTTCTACTATCCCGCCAGCGTCCCCTACTACATCCTACTGCTTTCCCGTACTACGTCCTAGTCCCGTACGTCCCCCAGAGCTTCTCAATCCACTGAAATGTTTCTGTGTAAGTCCCACTGCCCCCTCCCAGTGTGCCCAACTACCTCTTGGTCCACCCCAGTGCCTCCCAGTATGTCCTACTGCTGCCCAGCATATCCAGGTGCTCCCAGTGCCTGGTCCCTGCTCCATGGCTGTCACCCCACTGCCCAGGGGTGCCACGGCTCCGCCGCCACCCACAGTCCCGTTAAAGCCTCGACTGAGGCCGTGGCTGGTGCTTCTGCAGCGTGGCAGGGGCCGGCACCGCAGCTCTTCCCCATCCTGACCAAATGTTGTTCCTCCTCGCAGGCGGATGACTTTATCCGAGCGAACGCCTGCAATAAATTGACCGTCATCGCCGAGCAGATCCGGTACTTACAGGAGCAGGCTCGGAAGGTGAGGATGTGTCCATGAGCCGGGCAGAAGGCTCGTTGCTTTGTGCTTGCGAGCAGAGGGAGATTCACGACTGTCACAACTGCCAGATGTTTGGGAAAAGCTGTGGTCTGGGGTGTGAATCATGGGCAGGAGAAGATTCAGTGGGAAAATCAGGAAAGTTTATTGTCTGGTATCAGCTGGGGATGGGATTGGGTTGGTTTTGGTGGTTCCCCCGAGTCCTCTGCACATCAGGGGGACTTCTGTTAAGGCAGAGGAGCGAGGGCGGCTCGGCAAAAGCAGCTCGAGTGTCAGGAGGGACAGAAGGGTGACTCTGGTTTTGAGACAGACAACTCCTGTCGCTGTAGCGTGCGTGTTGTGCTCCCGGGAGGAGTCACCACAGTGGGGGGACAATGTGGCTCTGACTGGGTCTGAGCTCCTGGGAGAGATGAGCTGTCACCTGGCGCTGGGCTTGGTTTCCAGTTTGTCCCAGCTCGTTTGCTGGAGCAGGTGGCCCTGGCAGCAAACGCAGCAGGGCTTGGCTGTCCTCTTCAGTTCAGACTTCATCCCTGGGGAGGGGGAAACCTCAGAGCCTGAATGGGAAAGGATCTGCCAGTCACTGTGGCTGGCCCACTGCCAGCGAGGCCACTACGTCATCTAATCATTAACTGGTGGAGCTGGATCTGCGGAGCAGTCAGCTGGTGGAGCTGGGGTGATGAATTCCTCTTTGTTTGTTGTCCCTTCCTTCGGGGGCTGCAGCAGAAAAGTCCCCAGGGTCCGGCAGCTGCGTACAGAGCCGAGGAATGAGTCCAGCGTGGGGTGGGGTCAGGCACAGAGCTGAGCCTGGGGCTGCGGTGAAGAGCTCCTTGATGCTTGGAGGTGTCTCCACCTCCGTGGAGGGGTGCGGGAGCTCTGAGATCCATCTGACGGGGGAAACTGGGAGAAAAATTTATCTCTTTGGAAAACATCTGCTTCCTGGGGCAAGTCAAGATGTGCGATGTGAAGCCAGACCTGCGCTGGGGAGGATGAGGCCTCGTGAGCGGTGTGTCGAGTGATGTATCTCGAGCTCTGGCTGAGAGGCAGTAGCGTGTTGTTGTTTTATTTCAAGTGTGGCAATTTTTAATTTTTTTTTTTTAGGTCTTGGATGAAGCTAACAGAGACGCTGATCTGCACCACGTGGCCTGCAACTTGGTGAAGAAGCCGGGAAACATTTACTACATGTACAGGCGGGAGAGCGGCCAACGATACTTCTCCATCCTCTCTCCCAAGGTGGGTGGTAACGGCCCCTGAGGAAGAAGGAAGGGAAAAAAACCCACATTTCTGGTGCTCGGTCCCTTCTGGACCTCAGACAAAAGCACGAACTTGATGGAGGCATTTGTTGGCCCCCTCTCTGTTGGCGTTTGTCCTTGGTCTGAGTTACCCCACTGGTGTAAGAGCCGTCTGATGGGGTTCTCGTAGCTCGGGGTGGATGGTGGGCAAGGACAAGAGGGAACGGCCTCAGGTTGTGCCAGGGGACGTTCAGGCTGGAGAGAAAAAATTTCTTCAGGGAAAGAGCGATGAGGGGTTGGAACAGGCTGCCCAGGGCAGTGGGGGAGTCACCATCCCTGGAGGGGGTCAAGAACCGTGTGGATGTGGGGCTTGGGGACATGGGTCAGTGGGTTGGGTGGGGTTGGGTTGACGGTTGAACTGGATGATCCTTGAGGTCTGTTCCAACCTTTGTGATTCCGTGATTCTCAGCCTTTCGGTCTCTGCTGTTCTTTCTCTGGAAGTCAGGAACTGCCCACGCGCCCTGGGCCCCCTCGCCTGGCACGGTCTGGCGGTACGGTCTCCTCGGGTGCTTCAGCCCTGGGAGTGAGGCTGCTGCAGCTTGGCAGGGGTGGTGTCGGAGGTGTCCTCCTTCCACGCCCCCCATTTTTGGGCACGCAGGCTGAAGGTTGCAGAGCAAAGCACTGAGCATCGGGAGGAGCTCCATGCACGTCAGGAGGTCTTGTATCCCTGAGCCTCCCTCTGTCTGCAGCGCTGTAGCTTAACCTGGTCTTAGCCTCTGGGTAGTTGAACCTGTTTTTAGGTTAGAAAATGGGATGGTCACGTAGTTGGGACTGCTTCAGAGGTGGTGGGGCAGAGCATGGGCAGAGGTTGGGCTACGGAGTGGCACAGCCCAGCTCCGAGGGAACCTCAGCGATGTGAATCTCTCCTTTTCTCCTCCAGGAATGGGGGACCAGTCCCCACGAATTTCTCGGTGCCTATAAGCTCCAGCACGACATGTCCTGGACTCCATTTGAGGACATCGAGAGGCGAGATGCTGAAATAAACATCCTGGATAAGCTGCTGAGCCGACAGGCAGCGCTGCCCCCCTGTACAGAGCCCAACTTCCAGGGCCTCACCAAGTGACACAAGTGACCGCACGGGACCCCCTGCGTGAGGACGCTCGGTGCCTTCCCGCTGCCAGAGGCAGAGCAAGGAAAGAGACCAAGAAACAAAACTGCTGATGCCGCCAGTACTTGCTCTGTGCTTTAACGAGACTCGTTCGGTCATACTGGATTTTCTAGTAATTGAGTAATTTATTTCTTTGATTTAACGCCGAGCTGTAGCGAGAGACAGATCATATCAGGTGGAGTCAATTCCAAGAGGGCTCGGGGCAAAGCAGAAATGCTTGAGGCAGATGTGATAATGCTATAAAATATGTCCTACCTGTCCGGCTCTGCTCTACCTCCCTGTGGCTCCCTGTGGCAGGGGATGATTTCAGGGCTGGATTTTGCCCCTGGTTCTAACGCACATATTTGGGAAGCTCTGTGGCCTGGGACGAGCGCTGGAAACCCTGCGCGGAAGGGTCTGTTGTGACCGGAGTCTGTTAGTTTCTGTCCCAGGGTGACCAGGAGCTCTCTTCTCTGGGAAGAGCGTCCTCAAACGTGCCACGCGGGCTTCAGGTGCTCCTCAGCAGGTGTCCTCGTGTGTTCCCCATGGCTTCGAGTGGTGGAGCTGCCAGGGTGAGACAGGAACATGCAGGGACACTGAATGCCTTCGTGCCAGAGCAGTGGAGAAAAGAAAATAAATCAATCCTGATCTGAAATGTACACCTGAGACAGGCCCTGTGTCCTGTCTGTGTGGCGAGCGTCCCTTTGGCTTTGATTATTTGATTATTCAAGGCCTCATCCAGCCTGGCCTTGAACCCCTCCAGGGATGGGGCATCCACAGCTGCTCTGGGCACCCTGGGCCACTGCCTCACCCCCCGCACAGGGAAAACATTTCTTCCTCACATCTCATCTCCATCTCCCCTCTTCCAGCTTTAAACCGTTCCCCTGGTCCTGTCCCTGCACCCCCTGACCCAGAGCCCCCCCAGCTCTCCTGTAGCCCCCTGTCAGCACTGGGAGGTGCTGGAAGGTCTCCCCGGAGCCTTCTCTTCTCCAGGCTGCACACCCCCAACTCTCTCAGCCTGTCCTCGCACGGGAGCTGCTCCAGCCTCGGACCATCTCCGGGGCTCCTCTGGCCCCGCTCCAGCAGCTCCGTGTCTGTCCTGTGCTGAGGACCCCAGAGCTGGGGGCAGCACCCCAGGGGGGGTCTCAGCAGAGCGGAGCAGAGGGGGACAATCCCCTCCCTCGCCTGCTGCTCACGCTGCTGGGGATGCCCCAGGACATGGGGAGTTTCTGGGCTGCCAGCGCACGTTGCCGGGTCCAGGGCTGCTCCTTGCTCAGGTCTCAGAGGGATGGGAGGTTTGAGACAGCTCCCCAGCAGCTTTTCCAAAAATTGATTTATCCTCGATTTTCTTCTCCCAGCTCTGCCAGGGGCAGTGGCTCATCCCCACCCCAGCGCGGCTGAGCAGAAACTCCATCCTCAGAATTAACGCGGGACCTCTCCAGCACCTTTTCCCACCTCACCCTGCATCGCTTGGAGCACAAGGACAGATTAAAAGCAATTTATTATTGTTGTTATCAGACCAGAGTATAATTAATTCCTTATCAAGTCACAAGTGCCTAATTCGATGGGTTCTCTCCTTGCTTCTTTCGTCGCCCCAGGTTGCGTGTTATTAAATCTTAACGTGGAAGGGAGAAAGTTAATTACTGCATGGGCTTTGCCATGGTGCTAATTACAGCACCATCAGGGAGCTTCCCGTGTGGTGATGTATGCTCCTTGGGGAAGAGGGGATTCCTGCCCCACTTCTCTGTTTTCCACCGTTAAAATCTGTGCAATGACACGCGCGAGGGGATGGGGTGATGTCCATGCACCTCCAGAGTTTGTGATTTCGTGCGCTGGCCTTTGGTGGGATTTCCTCCGCGCTTTCCGACATCTCCAGCAAACACCCCTGACCCTCCGTACCCCGTAACTCCCCGGCATCCTGCAGTTCCTCCGGCTGCTGTCAAATTTATTTTTCTTGGATTTGCCCCAAAATTGGCAGCTCTGTATGAAAACACCCAAAAGGCATCAAGAGTCGCAGATGGTGGGCTCACGCTCGGCGCTCTCTGCTGCTGTGGTCTGTGTGGTGGGTTTGTCTGGAAGCAGGGAGGGGCAGCGGTGGCTCCTGTGACTGCTCAGGGTTCACCCCCACCCCCGGCTCCAAGGGTTAGTAGCCGGGGGGGGGAAGTGGGGGAAGGAGTCCCGCCGACCCCTGTAAGAAACTGCTGGAAGTTCCCCCAGCTCCAGGCTGGACCCACCCCAGGCCAGGGCTGAGCCCATCGGCGCCGATAACAGATTGAAGGGGGGGCATGGAACGATGGGGGGTGCAGCCCCGGGCAGGACCTGGCTCAGGTGGACCAGCCCGGCAACCCAGCCGCCTGCCTGGCTTCTGCGAACCGACCTGCCGTAGCCCAAGCCTCCGCCACGGCTCGCCCAAGAGCCCATTTCCCCGGGAGCTGATGAAGACCTGCGGCGGAGAAGCGGGATTTTGAGAGAGACAGCCGCGCAGACACGCCGGTCAGAGCCCAGAGGAAGGAGGCACCCCAGAATTTCCCCTGCAGCATGGTGAAGATTCACGGTGCCGCGCGGTTTGTCCCTTGGTGAGGGGATGCAGCCGTGGAGGACCCCACGCAGGAATTGTGGAGAAGCCCACGGAGCCGGGCAGTGGTCGGGGGACTGTGGGAAGGACTGTCCCGTGAGAGGGGACCCCACGGTGCAGCCGGGACAGACTGTGGGGAGGAAGGAGGGGGACTGACTGCATCCCCATCCTCTGCCCCCCTGCACTGCTGGGGGGGTGAAGGTACAGGACAAAGCCTTTGACTTTGGGAAGAAGGGAGGGGGGGGGGAGAAGTGCCTTTTGGGATGTGGTTTCTCTCTCTCGGTATCTTGCTTCTTGTTGTAAATAATGAATAAATTCAATTGTTTTTTTTTGTTCTTCCCAAGTCACGTGGGTTTCTTGCCTGCGACCCTGAGTGGGGAGTGGACCCTGTCCCTGCCTCAGCCCCCCAGGTGCTGAACAAAAACTGTCCCTCTGGCCTTTCCACACCACGACATCCGCCCCGCGGGAAGCCGGGATGCAGCTGCCGAGCGGTCCCGCCGTGGTGCGGGGAGGTGATGCTGGAAAGGGGGAACCATCCCCCCGAAACCCCCTGCCCGGCGTTGCCGTCTCAGCTGGATTCTGGGCGAATGAAAACCCAAAGAGCTGAGGAAATCCGGGAAGGTGCTGCTGCAGAGCCGAGCAACCCATCCCGGGGGAAACGGGGCAGGAAGAGGAGCTGGAGCCTCCTGCGACGCCTGCAGCGAGGGCGAGTTTCTGGAAATCCGAGGAGGTGGTGCTCGGTGGAGGATTCCCTGAGTCCCTCGAGGCTCACGACCTCTGCTCGGCTCAGCCTCTCCCGCGCTGGGTTTATCCTCGCCGGGGCGGGGGTTTCACCCCAAAATCAGAACCGGGGGCTGCAGGCTCGCGGCTGCTGTCCCGCTGCAGTATGTAGTGCGTTTCTGGGATAAAAAAATTAAAAATCAGCTTTCTCCTGCAAGACTTTGTTTCCATTCACTGTTTCACCTTGAAAATTCATTTTGAGAATATTCCTCTCTCTTTCGGGAGCACTCAGGGCAGCAGCGAACGTGGTCTGAAGGGAACATCTCTGAAATCCCCAAATATTTGCAGGAGGAAACACAGCTGTGCTGCTGACGGCAGTAACGTCGGGCAGAGCGGTTTTCGCTCCATCTCTGGGCGTGCAGATAAACCAGGGGCCAGCAGAAAGATGCTCGTAAAGCCCGATCCGCTCCTGGCTGCTCCCCAAAACCGACGTTTGCTGACCCCGAGGGCTGCGGCCCCAGGACCGGCTTTAAAAAAGATGGGATTACTCCAAAGTTCAGTGTTTCAGGTCAGATTTTGGCTTTTGCTTCTCAAATTGGCAGCGCTCGGAGATTTTTTCCTTGTGCTCTCGTTCCTGAAGGGTAGATTTTATTTCATGGGGCAGTTTAGGGGGCTCGGTTAGAGCCCCTGTGAGTGCCCACCGCTCCACGGGGACCCCCCAACACAAGCGGTTGTGGCTCTTTGGCCCTTTTTGCTTCAGCTCCAGGTGGAGAAAAAAAATAAAAAGTAAGAAAAAAATTGAGGGAATTTGGAAAGGGTGATGCAGGGATGGACATGCACCTTGTGGGGGGGGGAGACTGTGCCCTCCATGTGCTCCTGCACCCTTGGGTGCACACAGGGGGGTCAGGTGCTGGGTGGGGGGTTCTGCATCCCCCGGGGTGCCCGCACGGGGGTTAACGCGTGGCCCCGGGGCTGCTGCGGGCCGGTCGGGGGGCTCCTCCCGGCGGTCGGGGTTCCCCGGTGCAGCCGGTGCCGCCCCCCCCCGCCCCGCGCCCCGCAGGTGGCGGCCCCTCCCCGTGCCCAACAGCGCCCCCTGCCGGCCGCGCCCCGCCTTTCCCCTTCCCCTACCGGCCTCTCCCCTCGCCATCCGCCCCGCCCGGCGTCCGCTGCGTGGTGACGTCACGGCGGCGTGCCCCTGTGCCGGAGCCGAGGAGACCCCGCAGCGAGCTGCCAACGCCCGGCGGAGACTCTGAGGTGAGCGGCCGCGCTGGGGCGGGCCCGGGACCGCCGCGACATCCCCCCCCGTAACCCCACTCAGTTTCCCCATCGTCCAGCCCGGCATCGCCGGCCGGTGCCCCCGCAGTGCGGGAGCCGCCCTCCCGGGGCCCGCGGTGTGTGTACGGGGCCTCCCCGGACAGCCGCCGGAGGGATATGGGGGGCCCCTTCCCAGCGCCCGGGGGGGTGTGGGGTGGCCCGGAGCCCTCCCGTCCTCCGGTGCCTGCTGTGGGGGGGTTCGGCCTTTGTGGGGTCGGGGCTGGCGGGGGCGGCGGTGCTGAGCCTCCTCCTCCCCTCCCCCGCTTCCTGGCCCGGCGGGCGGGGGCCGGACCCTCGGCGCTGGGGAGCGGCGGCAGGAAGCGCTCCCGGGCCGGGTGCATCGGCCATGGCGGGGCCCGGGCCTGGCTCCCCGCGGTGACTGCCCTGCCCAGCCCTGCCCGGCCCTGCCCGCGGCTGCCGGCTCCTCTGTGCAGGGGGAAAACCCCGCAGGGTCGGCTTGTGCCGGTGGGGGTGCAGGTTGGGCTCTGTGGGCTCTTTCGGGGTGAGCAAAGCCGGGCAGCACGGTCGGTGCGAGCCGCAGCGGGGGTGCAGGCGCTGGGAAAGGCTTGGCTTAAGCTGTGTGCGCTGTAAAAAGTCAGCTCCTGCAGGAGAAGGAGTTGGGAGGCGCTGCTTGGCTTCTGCCTCCCGAGGTGCGAGGTCCTTGGCTTGCTCGAAGGCCATCCTGCAGCTTGTTACACGGTGCCAGTGGTGTTGGTGGGTCTGGCGAGGGTCAGAGCCAATGCTGCTTCGAGGGTTGGTGTTGACATGTTTCTTTTATTTTAAATCTCATCCAGAGGTATATATTACCGCAGCATGTCACCTAGCTGTGTTTTAAAGGTTTGTTTTAGCATCCTGGTCTTCAGGAGTGGTTTTTCCTCTAAGTGGGTAGAACTTGGAGCTGGTGGCAACACTGGGAGACACTGGCATAGCCAGGTAGCTGTGAACACAGCAGCCGGCGTTGTGAAACCTGTGCTTAGAGGAGAGTTGCAAAACGATCAGAATTCCTGTTGCCCTGTCCGTGTGGGTTCTGCAGCCGGTGGAACCAGAGTGGCTTTGCTGTCCTCTCTTGACAAAAGGAAGACGAGGCCTTAGTGAGGAGGCCATGTTAGATGACAACTGTGTAGTCAGAAGTGGTTCGGTCTGGCCATCTGTGATTGCCTTTGTCTTGTGTTGATCTGTGCTGCTTCTCTCCTAGGAAAGGAGGTGCTAGCTGTCTTTATTCAAAGTGTTAAATTGTAGTGCCCCAAACGTCCTTTTTTTTTTTTTTTAAAAAAAGGTATTTACAAGCTGGATCAAACTCATAATGCTAATTGGAATAGCTCAGTAAAGCACTTAAAGCTTCTCTCTTTCAGTTAGCAAAAGGGTCTTATGCAAAACCAACTTTAGATAGAAAGCCTTTGTATTCAGCTAGCTATACGTGGAGAATCTGTTCTGCTTTGTAAATTGTTCCTTCTTAGTGTAGGATTATGGGGAAGGCAGATAGGCAAATGTATCTTTGAAACAGGTCTTACACATTCATGTAAGACTCGAATCGGTATATTGTTGACTGTAGAAGTGATTCTGTCTTTAAGCTTGTATGCTTCAATAACAATGAGGAAAAGGATTTTTTTTTAGTCTTGGCAAGAAATAAAAAACTACGGTGATGCAAGATAAAACATGTTTGCAGTGTTTGCAGTTTGGTAACATGTTCTAGGCAGAAATTTTAATCATTAGATTTGCATACTTTGAACTTGGGTTATTCATGACCTGCAACTGATGCTCTTAGTTCATTATATACCCGGCTTTGGGGTTGTTTGTTTGCCTGAACCTGATGGCCAGTTTGGGGAAGTTTATTGTGTTTTCACTGTTAAATAGAAATGGTCTGGTAGTCCTGGAGTGGCTGGAGTATCTGAAATGGAAACTGTAGATCTTCTACTAAAAGAACAATAGTAAACAGAAATAGAGCCCATCCGAAACCGCTCGGGATTTCCCTGATGAGTGCGCAGCTGGGCTTTTCTTACTTTCCTGTAAAGCATATGAAAGGCCAATGTGCAGTATGAAGTTGGCCGCTAATCCTGATGTGAAAGTTCCTTCTGGTTAAAATGAACTGTAGTACTAAAACGAATTTCCAAGTCTTATGAGACAGCTGGACATCTTAATTAAAATCTTGTCAACAGCTGTCTGTTACCCTACAAGCTTCAAAGTTAACACAGCATATTGATGTAGCAGGGTTCCTGCTCTGCTTCTGGCTCCTGAGAACTTGTACGATAAATGAATATGCATCGTTGCAGCTGAGGTGGCTGTAATCTGTTTTACCCTAATGGGAGTGTTCACAGCTTTTAAAAGTCATCTGCGGACTTGTGTGTTTTATCCCTCTCTTTCCTCTGCCTGCCGTGTGTGGTCAGCTGAGCTTTCCTGCTGTTGTTTGTCCCGATCATATGAATGTCAGTGACCCAAGCTTCTAGACTGATAGCCTGTAAGGAGGAATTGTAGGGGGATGTATCTTTGCTCTTGAGGCTCTGTTCTGGAGGGAAGAACAACACCTTTTTTCTGGGAGGTGAGGGTACCGTCAAACTAAATGGAAATGAAATAATTTTCTGGTACTCCAGTTATCAAGAAGCTCTCTTTAATCACTTAGTGTATTGTAGATGTCTGCCTTGGCTCCTCTCACCTCGTTATGCTAAATGCAGGTGAAAACCCCTCTATTTTTTAGTATTTAATATATGATAAATAACACAACTTACTGACTATTTAAGCTTTTAAATTTATTTAAAACTTCAGCATAAACTGTGCTTTGGCAGCCTGTCATCATTTGATTAGGCGGCTTCCTTCAAGCCCTGTTTAAAATGGCTTACCCCATACTGGCTATCCATCCAGAAAGGATTACCCCTAGAAATGCCAGGCAAAACCTTTTCACCAGAGGATCTCTGGGGGCTAATGCCTGGCACAAAGCTCTCCCTCCCTGGGTACGTGTGGCCATCCATAGGCAGTGGTGAGCTGCCTCTTGCAGCCTCTGCGCCATCTTTATGAGTGTGGGCAGGTGAATGTGCAGGTAAGTGACCAAAATGGCAATAAGGCAAGGTGTTCCCAGCTTCTGGTGGTGGATCCTTTAGATCCTTGTTGGGTGGAAGAACTGGGTTTGTTTCTCCAGTCCTGGGTGTGCAGTAAAGTGAAAATAGTGAGAAGCGGAGTTTCAGCATTGCTGTCATGTAGTTGATCTTTGTGATCTTCCCTTTGAGTTGTAGATGGTGACTTCTGTTTTAAAGAGTTTTAAAACTGTTTTCACATCAGTAAAGCATCTGTCCTTGTCTTGAGATATATTGACTTTTCTTCTGATCAAGTAACATTTTATGAAGAGAAAACAGTTTTGCAAAAGCTTTTAAAACCCATTGTTCTCCTATAAGCTCTTGTGCTGCTAATTCACCCCATTACTTTTGAATGTTATGGCGTAATTCCTAGTGTGAGAGTTGTTCCGTGTGCCGTTCTCTTGTTTTGTGAAAAACCAAACCAAAACCTTTTTTAATAAAGTAACACCGGGGCTTCCCTGGAGCCTTTCTGTCTGGAGGGGCTGTGCAGATACCAGCTCATCCGTACTAAGGCTTCTGTGCCTGCAGTCAGATTGCGTGGTATCAGTGCGTGTTTTCGAAGCGTAGACCAAACTATGGCAGGGTGAAGGTTTTTACCGAGCTAATACAGCGTTAGAGCAAACCTTGAACTGTGCGGAGCAGGACTAGTCGAGGCCCAGAGGCAGACAGTACAAGGGGGGGGTTTTGCTGTCACTTGTGGTGCCAGACTCACAGCCAAGGCTGCCAGAGTTGTCTTGGTTTGGAACAAGCTGTTTTGAATTGCTCAGCTCTTCTCAAGTTGAAAGATGCTGGGCTGTGGGTTTTTGGCCAATGATGAGTGTTCTGTTTTGGGGGAAAAATGACAAAAATGCTCCCGCAGCTTTGGATGTAAGGAAAGAAGACATCTGCCACTTCATAAAGTGGTGGAGCTGTTTGTGCTGGGCCAGCTGCGGTTGGTAAACAGCTGAATGCAAAAAGGCTTGTTGTGGGAGGGCTGGGTGCCGGGCTTGGACTTGGCAGCGGGCATGCTCTGCTTGTGGTTCACCTTGGTGCCTTTGAGCAGTTAGCTTGAGTTCAGGGATTTTTTTTTTTCTTTTAATGCTTTTGAAGTGCTGCTGAGCTAAATGCTCCGAAGGTTCCATGTCCTGAAGTGGGGGGCGTTACTTCTTGAGTGTCTTCTGCATTTACCTGCTGCTGAGAAGCTGCCAGTTGCCCAACAGGCTCCTGCTGCCCCGGCCACGGTCGCGGCGCTGCGGGTGCTTGCCTTCTGCCGTGCCAGGGAGGGCGGTTCCAGCTGCTCTGGTTCCTTCCTCGGGTTAGGTGAGTGCAGGGCAGCCTCTCCCGCTTCCGTCATGGTGTTAGTGAGCTTTTCAGCTACTTCTTTAGTTTTAATAGAAACAGCTCAGTGGCTGGGAAGAGTCTCTTTGTGAATGTTTTTTTAACAAAGCTTCATCTCTTTACTCCTCAGACAGTACGTTGTTGCTCTGCCCGAGCTACCCCTGAACACACCGCATCCTCAAGGCACCTTCTGGCTCTGCACGGGAGCATCCGGAACTGTCCATTCCCTGAGCACAGCAGGAGTGAGGGGTGATCTGTGGCAACTGGTGTGCGCGTAGGGTGCTTCCCATTACGCAAAAATGTGCCTCAAAATAGAGGAACTGCTGCCAGTTGTTGCTGTGCCAGGGTTAAATGTACTTGGCCATGGGCATGGGGAGAGAAACGTCGAGGCTGGTGTGCTGTGTGATTTGGTAGCATGTGCAAATAGGAGTACAGGTGCAGCTTGTATTTTTAAATATTAACAATCTGAAACTGAGCTAATAAAGAGAGGTTTTTTTTAATGTGGTATTAAAATACTGAACAGGATTTTGTTTCACGGTAGAGTAAAAGAATTTCTTGTAGAGTATGAAAGTGAAGAGGAATAATGTGAGATTAAAATGCCTTTGACAGAAAAGGACTTGATTTAAGCCCACACACTTCCCAGTGTTTAATCTGGGGCAGGTTTTCCCAGTGCTGATGGCAGGTTTTGACAGTGTAACCTAAACCAGAGTGGTAACGGATAAGTCGACGCTTTTGCTTTTTTCTGCTGAGTTCATGATAAAGTTAAGGTGGTTGTTTTGAGCTGAGAAGGGGGATGGATCGGCAGTGCCAGTGCTAAAGCAGGTGGGCAGGGGTGGGCACGGCTGCACCACGGTGTAACTGGTGTGGCAGCAAAGACCCCACCAGGTCGTAACCAGGCTGGATGGGCAGCTCTCCTGTTTTGAATTTAGGACTAAATTGGGGTGGCGTGGCTTTCCCCTTCTGTTTTTTTTGAATTACAGAACTTGAAACGTGGTACAGTGTTGCTGGTAGCTTGGGTTTAGGCTTTTGAAATTCCCCCACCCAGCTGTCTTCAGTTCCCATCTTGTGTATGTCTCTGCATAACTAGCTTGTTGTGGGGAGCCTTTATGAAGATGTGCACAGGAGCTGTCAATTCTTACATAATTAGAAAAGGAAACTTGAATTAAGTGTAGGAAATACCAGTTGATCTCAGCTGCCTTTTGGGAAGAGATCTCTTACTTCTTCCTTGGTAATTTGCAGTCACTTGTCCAGAAATGGGTGCTTCAAAGCCACAGATGTGTTGAGATACACAAACTGTCGAGTGGCAGAGTGTGTGTCTGGGTGCTTGGAGCACCTCTGTCTCAAACAGGAGTCCCCATAATGATAGCAAATTTTGTGGGTTTCAAGAACAATGTGGGCCTGAGAGCTAAACTGGCTCTGTCATGTTGGTGCTTCAGCTACGTCAGTGATGGTGATCCCGTGTGTCTTCATACAGCTTGCTTTTGTCGGCCTGCCGAAAGGCGCTCCCTTGGAGGGCAAATTCTGAGACAGGATTTAAACGATTGTCTGACCACTTAATGGCAGTTAAAAAAAAAAACCCAGTGTTTAGAAAGAGGGATATATTTTTCAAGATCCTGAACTGATGTGATGAAAGATTGTTAATTCGGTCTGTCCCTTCTGCTTTTTGCAGGTTTTGCCTTGGAGTTTGTGATTTGCCTTGTCCTAAGGGAATGCAGCTCCTGCGCTGGTTTGTAGTTCAGCGGTGTTTTTCAGCTCTGTTTAAGAGCCTAAATACCCAGCCCTTAAGCTCAGTTGAGAACCTTTGGGAGTAAATGCTGTTGTGTTTATAGCTTGTGTGCCTGCAGCAGTTGGAGCCATGGGTGAGACAGGCAGGTGGTCTGGAGCACGAGGTAGTTTAAAGCATGATACAGTCTTTTAAATTTCACTTACTAGCATGGAAGTGGCAGATGTGTGTACTTCTGGGGCAAGATCTCCATGAAGAAGAAGATTCCTAGCAAGCTGAAAGGTGAGCTTTGGGCTGGAAGATTTGGGTGATGTCTGTAAACCTGCAGAGAGCAACACTGTCCATGGTCATCCTGTCCTTGAAAGTGGTTTTGCCTTCTGTGCTGGGTTTCTGGAGTTTGGCTCTTAATCAGAAAACAGCTTCTGTTGGTGTTTTGCATCATGCGTTTGCGACAATATCAGTATATCAGGAGGTCCAAGGTCTTCTAACTCTGCTGTTGACAGCTGAACTCGTGCGGTCTCTTCACTAGTGGTTTGTGATCTTTGCAGGGAACTGGTGTGTTGTGCGCAGTGATCTTTGTGATGAAGTGTTTGTAGTATGGACGTGCAGTTAGTACCTTCTCCATACAATGCTGGCAGGTGTCTGGTGGGGAGACATGATTGCTTGGATTGAAGTACCTGGTTATGTCTTTGGTGCCCCTGATTTGGGAGACTTGTCAATTTGAAAAGCAAGTGTTGGTTTGTAGTAGGGATAGAGGAGAGGGCAAGTGCCTTGAAATGTATGTGATTAATCTAGGAACAAATTATCAAATACAAAAAAATACTCGAAATGGGTTGTTTTTGTAAGATATGAAATGAAAGTAGCTTGGGAGGGTAAAAGTGGTTAACAGAGATCAGCACGTGTAAAATCCCATGAATATTGTTCTTTTCATTGTGGATTCCTGAGTGTTTTCAGCCCACAGGAGTTAGATGAATAACCTGTTTACTGTACAATTGTATTGTTTGGGGGAAAAAAAAATCTTATTTTTAGTCTTCAGAAATGTCTGTTTTCTTGAAAAACAGGATCTGGAAGCTGTGACGGGCTGGTTAAGCTTCGACTCGTGAGTTAATGGAGTGTACTACAGAACACCGTGAAATGGTTCTTGGTCATCAGGCGGCAGTTGCTTGCAGCAAGCTGCGTTTAGCCGGTACCTGTGATGAAATGGCAGCAGTTTCAGTCCCGCCTGAAAGAGGAAGTCGCGGTGCTGCTGAGGCTCGACAGGAAGCTAGTGCAGGATGTGTAGACAGATTTGACAGCTCGGTTTCCTTTGGCTAGGAGAATGTACACATTTTAAGCTGAAAACAGACTTCAGTAGCTTAAAAATAGAAGGAATCTTAGCAAGCTTGAAGGTTTGTGGTTTCTGCATCAAATTGTACAGCAAGAATGAAGGCAAGATCATGCAGATTCTTACCTTTGGGTTTAGGAGGGAACACTGATTGTGCACAAGACCCACAAAGTTTCACTTGATTCCTTGCAGTCAGTAGTTCATATTGCTGCTGGAGTGTATTACAGCTCCTCTGCATTACAGGTGGTTTTAAAAACTCCCACAGTAACACCTCATTTTGTGTGCTCACCATTAAAATGGGAAATTAGGCTTGTGCAAGAGAGGCTTTGGCCCTTGGAATCGGGGTGCATTTGGGACAGCCTTTCTTGCAACTTGTGCTTAGTAAATGGGAACCTGCCATAGGTGTCATGGGTTTCTTCAGCCTTTTGTGATGTCAGTCTTCTGGTGTGTGTGCAGGCCTCTGTGGAGAAAGTGTAGAATTTCCAATTTTCCTTTGTACTGGAAAGGATTACCCACCTACAGCATCCCACTGGAGACTTCGGATGACTGTTCGTTGTAACATTTGCATTTCTCAGTAACTCCTGTTTGGGATTAATCCTAAATGCAGACCAGCTGTCTTTAATAAAAATGTGACTGAGCAAAATTCTGTAAAATGGGCCTGTGGAGTCTGGAACAGGACCATGTGATGAATTTGACAAAGTTTACAAGGCTTTGTAATCCGCGGTTTCCAGGATGCTCAATCCTAGTTCTCCAGAACACCACTGAGTTCTGTGAAATGCTGCTGGTGTGATCACGTGCTGAACTGGTTAAAATCCAACAAATATTACAAGTATGATCAGTTAACATGTACTTTACTGAAGCACTGGAGTTTTTATGATTAGAATACAAAGAGGCTTGAAAAAATTAAATGAGTTCAGCCTTTTTTTAAAGAAATCTCCATATCTTGTTGAGCAGAACTGAGCCATGTTGACTCGCATTACATTCCCAGTCTTTAACAGCTCTCCTCTCGGCTTGCCCAGATGGCTCACGATTACATGGCTCAGAATCCACTCACTGCACTCAAACCGGGATGACTTCAGTGCTTTCCAGTCTGTTTCAATTCCCTCAGATATTTAAAACTACTTGGAGCGTTATCTAGTCCTGCTGGGTGTTCTACACGTACATTTTTATTAGGCTGCTTTGGAGGGGGAACAACCCCAAACCCCTTGTGACTTCTTTGTTTCTCCCTCCTTTGGCCTTTCACTCTGGGAATGGGATATTCTTTAGTTGAGGCTTAAAGTAATTCAGTCCAATATGAGATAAAAGTCAATGTATGTGTCTTTAAAGCTTTTCCTGTGGAAGAGTAGATCCCAGGATGGTTCAGCTAAGCTCCCTAAAATGTTCTGTGAACCTCTTAGAAGTGGAAAACAAAGTAGCTCATCCTGCTAATCTAGAAAGACTACTAATCCAAGTGAAATAATTTATTCAACAATTCCACTTTCCCACTGGTAAGGCTTTGGAGGCCTGTGCTTAAGACTCTAAATCTGTTTAATACTTAGGCTGTGTTATTTCAGTGTTTAAAGGTAGAGTTCTATCTATTAAAAAAAAAAGGGGTGAGGGGATCCCTTTACCTAAAGATGCATTTGGTCCGTTGAAGATGTAATCCTGAAGTATCTAATGGGGTGGGGGATAATTAAACAACTAGGAGAGAGACGTGGTAGTTCCTTGGTACATAGAGAAATTCTAGTGCGCCAGTTCAATGTTTTTCATGGTAAATTTCGTTAATTTCTTCTTTTAGAAAGACAAAAAAGAAAACCCCAAAACCCAAACAACTCAGGCTTTTCCAGGTCCCCAGCTGTGCGGTTCAGGTTCTGCTTTATGCTCCAGCATGAGGCCTGGGGTTATTTGTGCTCTGTTTTGTTCCCACTGTGAGAAGGCATAAAGGGTCGGGTCACCTGGTGGGAAGAGGTGGTGTGTTAAGTTCAGAGCCTTTGCCTTGCGCTCACACCTGGTGCAGGGCGCTGCACGTGTGGATCAGTGATGTGGAGCACACCAGCCCTGTGAATTTGAGAGAATTTGCGGTGCAGGGTGAGAGTAAGCAGTGCTTTTATAGGAAATACTCTTAGTTTGAACTGCTGGCGTTCTCCACTCTACGTTGGGTAGATAAAGTCTATTGTTTGATGCAAGAATCGGAATTGACCATCATCACAGGACTAATGCAGTCTGCAGGCAAGCGTGTGTGTACAGCTTGTGCTTTCTCTTAGCTGGAGTCTGACCTGAGCCCTTCCCAGAGCCCGGCAGCTTCTCTCCAGAGCCAGTGTGGGGACTTGGCTGTGTCTAAGGGCCGGGAAGAAGCGAGGTTTGCAGTACGCTCATGTGATCTGGTGTGCTTTCTGATACTGTGATTTCATTTTGTTGCTTGCTTGGTGCTCTCTGGAGGAGGGGAGTAACACTAGATGTGTGTGTATATATATATATATATGTTTAACAAAGTTATATTTGAGCTTTTCTTCTATCAGTGGATGTACAGAACTTTAAGGTTTATAGTTTATCATAGATTGGTGTGCCGCAGTGAGCACAGGAAGTGCTTCAGTTGGGATTTTTCCTCGAGTCTGCTTTCTGGGTTCTGGAAAGGCTGTCTTGAAGCAAATGTGTAACCTGCGAGTTGTGTAAACAAGGAAATACAGGTAATTGGGGCAAGAGGCTAGAAGAGGAGGTAGAGCAGGAAGGGAGGAGAGGCAGACAGAGGGGAAGAGGAGGTGTCTAACAGGGCGAGGGCGGGGGGAAAGTGAGATGAGATTTCTCTAAGGGGTGGCCGCACAGTGCTGTTAACCTGGAGGTAGATGTGCTCCTCCTTTTGTGATAGCACCTGGGTGAGATGGACAGCTGGAGCGGAGATTTCCTGAGTCTGGGTGAGCAGTGGAGTGAATTCCAGTAGAAACTGAAAAAACATACAAAGTGGCTGGGAAATGCAGTGTGGAGAGTTGTTTTGTACTGAATTTATTAACTCTGAAAGGAATTGCTGAAGGGCATGACCTGTGCTGTGCAGTGACACAGCTGGGTGGCTGTGCTTGGGCAAATCCCAAACCGGAAGGCAGATGGTGGTGCCTCATTGCACGGCAAGGCTGGCAAGCTGGCGAGGCACTCTGGTAATTTAGGCTGGTTTTACTTGGAGCACACTTGAGTTGGCTAGCTAGGCCTGGTACCTGTTTTGACGTGTTTTCCTTTAAAAATCCACTTAACAAGTGACTCGTCTCTTTCCACCTTTGTTCTGAGTGTGAAGCCGTTCTTAATCTGGGACTGAGCTGCTCTGTTCCATTGCCCGCTTTCATTCTGATGACTTTTTAAATTGTGATCTGTGACTTTTTCTTTGTGATCAGCGCCACCAGTGTGGTGAGGCAGAACCATGTGAGCACCTTTGCTGTGGAGGCAGTGTTGACTAATGTTACTTAGATATGAACAGTTGAGCTGACCTGAGCACGGAAAGTGTCTTTTGAAATGACAATTGCTGTGTCCTTCTGGGTAAATGTGTGGTTGCTTCAGGGCCAGATTTTGGAGCTTTTTCTAGTGTTAATGAAAGTCCTGTTGATATGGCTTCACTGTGCATCCTGCTGATCGTCGGAGCTCTGCTGCGTAAATCAGCAGATTCTGTTCTTTCGAGATATGGCACCAGGTAGAGGACTGGTGATGCGTAGGCATCGGGTGCTAATCCTTTGTCTCTGTACAGGTGGAAAGAAGATGTGTGGGTCACAGTGTTGTGTTTGTACCAGATGCTGGTTCATGTCCTGAGAGTCTTTGCTGCTGTTTCCTAGAATGACTGCTTGCGGATTTCTCTGTGGCTTGTGGGGTGGTGGTGGTCAGTATACCCCTAAAGTACCGTTTTTAGGAACTTTTGAGGATGTTTATTGTGAAGTTAGCTGGCTCTGTCTCAACCTTTGAGCATCCCTGCAGCATCTGAAGAAAAGCTAGTGGTGTAAGATTTAAGTCGCTAGCAATTACCTTTCCTTGCAAGCGTGATGCTGTGATGTGCAGTCTCAAATCATGCTGCTAGCTACGAGCACCACACTCAAACACCTGGAATTGCCTTGTGTTTCTTCCAGATCACTCTGAGAAGTGAAATCTGCAGGAGGTGCCCAAATGCATAATTCAGTAGAGATTGATTCAGTTTTTGTATGCAGTTACCCAGAAGTAACTTGCTAGGCTAAAGCATTGCCACCATTCTGAGGGTAAATCTGCTGCGATGGATGTCTCTTCTTGTCCTCTCCCCCCACACCCTGGCAGGAGGCAGTTCAGTTTGCGAGTCTTTGTTGCTGTAAATGAAAGTGCTCCCAATAATATGGGAATGTTGAAAGTCAGTGGGAGCTCTGCTGGGGTCAGGATTTCACACCTGTATGGGAATGAATGGCCAGAGGCCTGGTACTTTTCTAGTTAAAGGAATATATTAATGAAGGGCAGCTGTGTCTGGTGCTGGATGTTGCTAACTAGTGTTCGGAGGAGGTATTGATAGCAAATATTGATTTAGTTCGTGTGCTGAAGTCTGTGCTGGGTTGGTGTTGGAGTAACTGGGCGCATCATGATTTTCTGATGTCTGGAGAGTAATAGGATTCCTTGGGAGCCAGATGCCCTGCTGAGCTTCAGTGCTGTTAACCACTTCCATGTGGGGATAAAGGTGTGTGTTAAGTTGCAACTTTAACCAAAAGATTTAGAATTGTACTTAGGCTTTAAAAAAACCCAAACAAAACCCAAACAACCCCCCCCCCAACCACCACCAAAAAAGGCAGGGGAAGGAGGAATTAATCATGTTTACTTCTGTCTGTACCTGCTTATTTTTATCCCGTAAAGTAGTTTCAAAGCTCATGCTGCTGTGTTTCCTGCTGAGCTTGCTTTCTTTACTGAAGCATTCTCCAGAGGGGAGGTCTCTTGGGAGGCAGGTATGTTACTTAGCAGCTATAGAGACCCCAGCTTAAACTTGCAGCTTTTGGTGCATTTAGAGCTGGATGCTTTCATGTGTTAAAAACAGTCTGGAAAAGTCTAAAGATCTTTTTTTTTGTCCAACTCGAGGTAACTAGGCAAAAATCACGTCGTATATTAGTGACTGAATGTACCTAGTCCCTCTTCCCCATGTAGAGAAGCGATCACACCAAACCTAGTCTTATCTGGTGTTTAGCAGGGGAGGGGTCTAGCTGTAGGGAGGACGTATTTGTGTTTATGAAAATAAGCAGCTTCCTGTCTTGTGTGTATGAGGGAGAGAATGGATCTACCAACTCGTCTAGGAATGTCTCATTTTCAGATCCCATAAGTGCTGTTAGTGGTTTGGGCTCCAGTCGAAGCTCATCAATGATGTATTGCTATCTGGTGAGAATGACAAACATCTAAATACGTGTATCTCTTTTTTTGTTTCCCCGTCTAGGTTCTCGTTGGAGTTGATATCCTAGTAGACTTCAGCTATGCAGACGATCAAGTGTGTAGTCGTGGGTGATGGTGCTGTTGGTAAAACCTGTCTCTTAATTTCTTACACAACAAATAAATTCCCATCGGAATACGTACCAACGGTAAGTGTGACAGTGGCTCCAGTTGTTCTTTGGGCAGCTTGAGTTTCCTTCCTAACTAACCTTTGTGGCATAGATGCCTTAATACTTGTTCTTACAGCCTGCTTTCCTGTTGGAGACTAATGCATCGTGGAAAAGTAACAATCAGTGTGTTTGCTGCACTGATGCCACCCATCTTTCACGTCACCTGGCAGTGCTGGGATGCCTTTCCTGGGTCTACTCAGCTCCTGTTGCTTGACTGCTCTGCAGAATCTGGGCTTCTCTTTGGTGGCCAGCAGCTGGATTCTGTGAACGAGATTATTTGCAGTTGTTAGGACTGCTAAGTGGAGAACAAGCCACAGGAACACTTGCTCTCCAGCTTGCTGTCTCAGTTCTTGCCACATCTTCTTTCTTAGGGAAGGTAGTATTTAATGTTGCTAGAATAGTCATTTTCATTTTCTGATGCTCATTTTTGCTTTGCAACTCTGAAAGATTCAGGGGTTGTGCAGCAAACAGGGTGTGTGGCTCACGCTTAGCTGAATTTACGTTTGGATGTAGACTGCGCAGTCTCGTCATTTGTACTTCTGAACACTTGCCAGCTTAGTCCTTGACTATTTCTAAATAACTTTTTTGAGCCTTACAGGCTCTGTATTCTGAGATCCCGAATCCCTTGGCTTATGTAAAGATCAAGTTGGGAACAGTTTGCTGAATTCCTGTGACATACATGTGCGTTCTATTTCTGATCAAAAGTGCTTTTCTTGTTAATATTGCATGTGCAAGATCAGCGGGCTGATGCTGAGGCAGTTCAGTTTTTGAGTGAGGTTGCTGCAAGAGACTTTGACACTTGGTTGCTGCTTTTATAAGTTTTCCCTGGATGGACCTGAAAAAGCCATCCCCTACCAATGTACAAATTGAAGAGTTTGCTGAAATATGTCAAACAAATTTTGATCTGGAAATGCATTGCAAAGAGGTCGAATGCCTGTCAGTGAAAGGGTCAGTCGTCTTTTATGTTATTTACAAAGCAACTGAAAAGAACAGATAGCTCCTCTGAGGTGCCAGGTAGCTCTGCCTGATGGCTCTTTCGGAATAGCTGCTTCTTTATAAAAATGTCCTCTCTTTGTGGAAAAGAAGTTGCAGTGAACTCGATTGCCTCTTTTGGAGGTATTGGCTTTGTACACTATGCAGAGATCTTCAGCTTCACCAAATCTGAGGTATGTTAAGAACAGGACAGACTTCCACAGAACAAAAATGTTTGTGTTTAGTTGTGGGTGGGGAACTAAAGATGACGTGACTCCAACCCTGAGAGCATTCAGGCTGGATGCAACGACCACTGTTTGGAACCTGAGGGTTGTGCTCATGGATGTCCTTCGTGATGGACTGGGAGAGAAGCTGCATTTGGAACTGTTTTGCCATTCTCAAGTTTTTGAGAGTGGTGTCGAGTGTCCTGCTGGGATACTTCTGGGACAATCCCATCCTGGGCTGAACCTGTAGCAGTCTGCTTGCCCTATTTAAGCTGTTCTTTATGGTCAAAACAAATTGAAGATGGCCGGTGACTTCAGGCAGTGAGTGTTTCTATACTTAGTGAAGTGACCCTTAATTATGTTGAAAAATGGTATAATCTTAAATTGAATATTTTGAAAGCTTGTGAGTTTGCTGTCCTGCAGATGGTAGTACTGTCTATAAACTCCTGCTAACAGGCAAAGTGGAAAAAGCTATTCAAAGAGAGTTACTTGCCAGTAAAGTGTGTTCAAGATGTGCTAAGGCTTATATATAGCTCCTTTTAAACTGTCCGTGTTTCTGGAATAGTATTTACCTCTTAACCTCATGGCTTGAGGAGCTCGCTGTTCTGGGGATATCACAGGCCGGTTCCTAGTTCGGTGTGTGGCCTAGAGGTGTATTTCGTACTCTGGAAATGCGTTAAATAACCTCTGATATTCTGGCTAGTGCTTTGAGTAATAAATAGGCAAAGAAATATAACAGATAGCGTTATTCCCAAAATGAAAGCAACCTCTCAGAGCTATAGAATCACAGAATGGGTGGGAAGGGACCTTAAAGATTGAGTCCCACACCCCTGCCATGGGGACACCTCCCACTAGCCCAGGTTGCCCAAAGCCTCATCCAGCCTGGCCTTGAACCCCTCCAGGGATGGGGCATCCACAGCTGCTCTGGGCAACCTGGGCCACTGCCTCACCCCCCGCCCAGGAAAACATTTCTTCCTCACATCTCATCTCCATCTCCCCTCTTGCAGCTTCAAACCGTTCCCCCTGGTCCTGTCCCTGCACCCCCTGATCCAGAGCCCCCCCAGCTCTCCTGTAGCCCCCTGTCAGCACTGGAAGGTATCCGTGGATCCTTCTCTCTAGGCCTGACACCCCCAACTCTCTCAGCCTTAATATCTCCAGAGTGTTTGTGGCTGGATAAGGACCCTAGAGTAAAGTAGGTGAGACTCAAACTGCTTAACAAAATGTTTAAGCAGAAAGAGAACCTGGAGTTAAAGCTCCGCTTTTGAGAACCTGGTAAATACTGGTGGTAGCTCAAGGCCAGTGTGCCGATAAACACCGGGAATCCAGCTGCAGCAGCTGCTGCTGAGTCTCTCTCCAGGAAGGTGGCACCCATCTCCCTTGGTGTGTGCAGTGGTCCAGGGCACGAAGCAGTTAGCAGAACGTGGGGGTGCTTTAGCAGATCAGTGATGGTCTGGCTTCAAGCTGAGCTGCTCCCCGCGTGTTGGCACCGGAGTGGCTGGTGTAACGTCTGTGCGGGTGCTGTACTTGTGCACCGTAGTTGGAGGTGTGCTCTGCAGCAGCGTGGCCAAAACATCTATGGGGAATGCACAGGTGCAGAATAAGAGATTAGTTTCTTTCACTTGTGTTTTGCAGCTCTTACTCCTTTTTTGAGGATATTTCCCAGTGGGAGATAGGTTTCATACTGGTACTGCACATGGTTTGTCACCTGCATGTTTTTGACGTCATTGCTCTTCTCAACAAAAGCAGCAGGGGACGTGTCCGTGGAGAGGCACTGGCAACACGTGGGTAGTGGCAGATCAGGTGAGAGTCCTGTAACACGAAAGCTCGTGCCACCTGCTATAACGGGCTGTCTGGTGGTGGCGGGAATTGAAACTTCTTGTTGGGCTAGTTGTTGCCCTGGTTTTTAGCCCGTTTTAGCACAACTGAGGATGAAATTTTCAGTTGATTATGCTATGAGACTGTAGTTGCCAGGTTTGTCTGAAGGCTGGCCTCCTTAGGGATGAACCCCAGACCTTTTCTATAGTGGCTGCACCTTAAAGAAAAAAAAAATTAAAAAACCTCCCATTTTCCAGATAGGGAGCTTAAAAAAAACACAATGAGGGAGAATGCATGCCAGTCCCCCTAAAAGGCAACTACAAGTCGTCACTGACTTCCCATTCACTGGGTGAAAATGAGGAGGTGTCTTTGGGAGATTGAGCTGCCACCCGTCTTCTGAAAGAGCAAACGCTCTGACCTTCAGCACAGAGCATACCAGTTTCTGCTTCTGTACCCAGCAACAGATGAGTTCCCATCCTGACCTGTCCTTGGGAGACTTGTCGTAGCTGTCACGACATATTGAGCAGTCTCTGCCTTCCACCCTCCTCCAGCCTGAACGTCTTGTTTGGAGCTGGACACTTTCTGGGGTGTTCAATAAGGTGAGCGTGGTGTGACGTGCAGAGGATTGGGCTGCAGGTAATGGAGATGAGGATTGAAATCTCTTGCAGTACATTAAAATCCTGAATGCTATCCAAAATAGGACGAGAAGTGGACTTTCCAGCTGGTGTTCCTGGGGGTACGCAGCCTGCTGTGGCCATAGCTGCTTTCTCAGTGGTTGAGAGGTGTGAATAGCTGAAAGAATGAGTGTGGTGTCAGGTATTGCTTTAACCAGGGCAGTCAGGTGGAAAGGAGAGAGATCTGAACTCTTGGAAGTTCAGCTTTGAAGTGCTGTCTGGCTGGTCTTATCTCAGTTTTTAGTGGGATTTTCTCAAGGACGTAAGCTCTTACTAAAGCCCTGTTAATAGGCGCATGTGACTGCTTGCTTCTCCATGTCCCTCCCTCCTTCCATGAGAAGATTTTGAGGTGGGTGCTGGCCTCTTTCATGTTGGGGTTTGCTTCAGCTGCCAGTTGGAGCTGAAGGAGAGCTTCCCTGTTCTTGGAGATCCCAACTCTCTGAGTAACCTTGCAGCACAGTGTGTGGGGACAGGGTGTGTGTGTGGTTTTTTTGGTGTTTTTTTTTCCCTCTTTTTTTTTTTTTTTCAGTGGGAAGGATTTTTTGCCAAAGGTGCTTTCTGGAATCCTGTCTATTTGGGTTCTGAAGATAAAATGGTTATTGCAATTACAGATACTGACCTCGGGCAGGTTATTCACTCCTTAGCGCTGAGTATGTAGGTGTTGAAGGAGAAGGCTTTGAGTAGGTCCTCGTGCTCAGCTGTGTTATAAACAAGTTACTGGATGAAATATTTTCGGTAGTGTTGGCTACCCCGTGTAGCAGGTCTGCCCTGAGGACAGGACTGTTGTGCCAGATGCTGGACAGAGTCAGTGGTCTGCTGGAGCTGGATTCTCATTTAGATGGAGAGTGAATGTGATACAGGCTGATTTTGAACAACTGTATCGCTTCCACCGAAGATGGAGGATAAATTCCTGTTGAAGAGATGGACTCCGCTGAATTCTGTAGATGTTCAGAAAGGTGAACTTCAAGGTCCTGTGAGAAGCCCCACAGCTCAGTGCCTGAAGGGCAGGGCTGGTGTTTATCCGTTCTGGCTTTGTGAGGGCGTGTTTATTGGGTCAGGCCAGGCGTGAAGGTTGAAATTTCTGTGGCAGTGTGGGAAACCTCTGCAATTACAGGCAAGAGCTGTTGCAGGTGTTTTGTTCGGTGGCTTTTACCCCAGAATATGCAGTGGTGTACCTGGGCTTTAGATACCTCCTGGAAAGGGCTCTTGCATCCCTGTTGCAAATGGAATTGTCCTGTTCATGGTCTTAACAGTGACAGCATTGTTCCCCTGGTGTCTTCTGCTGTCCTGTGCAGGTGACTCTTGTACAAATCAGTGTCCTGGCATGGTGAGCAGGCCGATGGTTTGAAAGATGGCTTATTCACATCTTATTAATTGTATTTCTCTCTTCTTACCAGGTTTTTGATAACTATGCTGTAACAGTGATGATTGGAGGAGAGCCTTACACCCTCGGCCTCTTTGATACTGCAGGTGAGAAATGAAGTGCTTGTGTGACTGTAACTGCCCAAGATCTAGTTGACACGATGTTAAACATGAAGAGATACAGTTGGTTCTTTTTTTTATGAAAGAGAAACATCTATCTTGTTTCCTCTTTCCTGACCTGAGGAGTTGCTAAATCAAGTTCATTAAAAAAAAAACAAAAACAAACAAACAACACTCCTTCCCCCAAAAAACTCCTCTTCTTTTAGAGCTGTTATGTTTTGTGACACCAGAGGACAAGTTTCAAGCTTTCACCTCTAATCTAGGTGAGAGCTGGAGGATAAGAGGTTTCTACTTTTTGGACATAATTTAAGGAGAAAATAGTGTTGAATAAAATATGTGGATTGTATGGTTTTTGTTTAGTAAATAGCCTGTTCTTTGTCCAAAATCAAGACAGATTGACTAACATTAGAACCTCTTCAATGGACATGTGGCGTATATCTGTTCTTAACATGGAAGAAATCAGGATGTTGAGTGGAGTTTCATAAGCCCTCACTGTAGGCTTTTTTTTAAATGAAAAAGAAATCTGCAGGCTTCTTTGCTTATGGTTATTAGACTGTGTCTCAGTTTCTGGCTGGAGAAATTTGCAAGGATTAAACAGCTACACACATTGCTTTGCATATGTGAAAACTTTGCAAGTAAGGGTTGAAACTGGTTCAGCTGCTAGTTACCCAGTCCCCAACCTGTAATAACACCAGAGTGCTCTGGTGGCATCTGATATTGTAAACTCTCCGTCCTTCCAGAGAGCTTAATTGATAAGCTGTTTCCTAAAATTGTCTTGACAGAACTTAATCTGACTGTTTCCAGCTGTATTCTTACAGATGCATCATTAGTGTCTTACTTGATTAATGAAACGATTTTAGGCTTCCAGTTAAACGCTGTAACTTCAGCTGTCTCTTCACGTTCTTCTCCCAAATGTGATTTGTGTGTTAGTTGTGGCTCCTGGAGAAGGAGTTGAGCAGAGAAGCGGGGCTCTGTCCGGACACACGGGGTGGGGACTGCTGCAGGGACCAGCCCTTAGGTGGGTGTCAGCTGTAGCCTTCTGGTACCCGCATGGGTAAGAGCCGCGTAGGTTTTTCCTGCTCAGGTCCTCTGGGTTCAGGCCTCTGGAAGCTGGTGTGTGCGTCGATGTTCATGTACTGTCAGTGCAGTAATCCGTGAAGTGATTCTGAAAACTTACCAAGCGGCTTTCCTGCGTGTAGGTCGACTCTGCACACTCGTGACTATAAAAGCTTCGCTGGGCTTCTGAAGTGGGAGGCTTTTGTTCTTTAGTGGTTACCTGCTTTTTTGCTAAATAGTAGCCAGCACGAGTTACAGAACTTAGCAATAGGGGTTTATCCATTGTTAACTGTCAAATAAAAGAAAAAAATCTTTGAACTTGTACTGTGTTTTGAACTTGTACTGTGACGGAAAAGCTTTTTGAAGTAGTCTTGTTAATTGTAACAAGATATTTTGATCAGTTCTTAGCTCCTCTGTGTCCAGCCGAGCATGATAGCTGTAACAAGCTGTTTATACTTCCATCTTCAAGCTGTAGATCTTCCTCTGCTGAGATGTCCCAGGTGTTGAGTCATCTCCTTCAAGATCTCAAAGGTCTTTGTCCTGTAGGATAGGCGAGAGAGCATCAGTTGAAATCTGAGGCATTTTCTGATTTTTCTGATGTGGTTGCCAGAAGGTACAGCAGCTCCTTTAGTGCCAGGTTTGCTTTCTAAAACCAGAGTGCTATTGAGCTGAGCAGGAGGAAGTTTAAGAATGAGCTTGGGCAGAGTTGGGTTGGTGGGTCGGTGCCACCATGGTTCCCTGCAGGGACTGCCTGCTCTTACGGACCCGAAGGGAAGAGCCTGGCTTCCTTGGAAGCACAGCCTGCGCTGGGGCTTCGGTGTGTTTTGAGGGGAATGCTGCTGGGCAGCCTGAACACACTCCCCTGGAACAGCGGCATTCTCTTACTGCATGGAGGATGCTTCACAAGCATAAGTCAGAATGTTCTAGAGAACAGAGCTGCTTTTTTTTTTTTTGGTCTTTTCTCTTCCACACTGCCGGTTTTTTGCAGGGTAATGAAATTCAATTACATGATACTTCTAATGAATGGACTAGGTGCACAAGAGCTCATCTATAAGCAGATCTGTGTTCTGCAACTTTTCATTATAATTGAGGAAGGTGTTATGCAGTCTGAGGGTGTTAAAAATCATTAGAGCTGTCAGACTTCCCAGCTCTCCTGTGACTGTAAGCAGCTCATTGTTATGTAGCAACTGAATGAGTTGATTCGAAAACCAGGATCTTTGAATGTTTGGGTCCAGGGCGTGTGTATTTGCGTAGGAATTAGGATTAATCCCAGTAATGCCATTGTGCTGGAATATGCATTCTGGCCACCCGTAAAGGGCAGTATGTCACTGGGTCTAATATTGTGTTAATTTTCTCTTTTAGGTCAGGAAGACTATGATAGATTACGACCCCTCAGCTATCCACAGACAGATGTATTTCTGGTCTGTTTTTCAGTGGTGTCTCCTTCTTCATTTGAAAATGTGAAAGAAAAGGTTTGTTGAACTCTGCCTACAAAGGGAGCTGCTGCAGTGTTTTCAGAAATATGTCAGGAGTTATCTTAGGTGGTTAGTAACAAATATCGTGTCTTCTCTGTCTTTAGTGGGTACCTGAAATTACTCACCACTGTCCAAAGACTCCTTTCCTGCTCGTTGGGACCCAAATTGATCTAAGAGATGATCCCTCAACAATTGAGAAACTTGCCAAGAACAAGCAGAAGCCCATAACTCCAGAGACGGCTGAAAAACTGGCCCGGGACCTGAAGGCTGTCAAATACGTGGAATGCTCTGCACTCACGCAGGTGAGGGTTGGACTCTGACCATTTTTGCTTGCTTATATTCCATACTTTCTTTTCAGTTATGGGGAAAACCAGCTCCATATGGATGTGAGAGGGTCTAAGCTCTCTTTCTGCTGTTGGCGCTGTAGCTTTCTCTTTGATCTGTTGTTTCAAGACACAAGGAGTTGGCAGTGGTACAGAGGAAATCAGCCTGTGAAGATCGGGTATAGTGTAGAGGGGTGATGGAGGAGGATGTGCTTGCTGTGTTTGCTTTTGTGTCAGAGGAGGATAGCTACTGAAAACTGAGAAGGTGTGTTATGGACAGTAAGTGGGCTAGGACACAGTGCAGCTCCCTACTAGAGAGAGTAGGCAAAGCGGGGAAAAAAAAAATCAAATCTCAGAAAAGTCAGTTTTGGTGCTTCTAGGACTAGAAGCCTTCATAGTAGAGAGCTTCTTTCTCTTCCTGTGCAGCTGGTGGTGAGCTGTGTTTCCCGTGCCCGCCTTAAGGTGGAAGTTCTGTTGAAACAGAAAATAAGAGTGAAATAGTTTTGAAGGCATAAACATGGTGATGTTGTGTGAACTAACTTGTGAACATGAGTCTAAAGCCAACTAAACCAGCCGACTTGAGGCCAGGAGGCCCAGGAAATCCTTCCCCTTTAAGTTAGGAGTACGAGGGTGGGGTGAATGGAAGCCATCGGCTGGCTAGCTGGCCTGTTCCCTAGACTTTGGATGCTCTGGGAACTTCATTTTGCTTGCCTGCTCTGGCAGAATTGACTGCAACTCTTTAACAATTCCCTAATACTTATTTGTCCCTCTCTGATGTGCATGGCACTAGGGGTGCACACTGTTGTATCCCTCACTCTTTTTGGTTCTGTTGTGCGTTCATCTCCGGTGTCTTGAGCACAAGGCTTTATTGCTAAACTTTATGAAGCCTGAAGTTCTGCTTATCTTGCACCTTTTGCCCAGATCGCATGTTGACTCTTCATTTGTGATCCTGAGGCTTTTTTTTGTAACAAAGCTTTGCCTGGGTGTTTGCTGGGAACGAGGAGACTTTTGATGGAATTGTGCAGGACACCGGCACTGGAGGTGTTGCGGCAAGGCACGCCGCAGTTCATCCTGGGAATCCCTGATCGCAAGGTAGTCTTGGCTGCGCTTCCTTACCGGCCACATACAAGCCGAGGGTTATTCCTGCTTGAGCTGTAATTCTCTTAGATCCATTCAGTCCTAAAATACCATTTTAGATGGTGTCTGGCATGTCCTGAATGCTGCTGCTAGCTAGGTTGTAGAAACCTGATAGTTGGATAAATACTTACCAGGACTTTTTGTCCTGTGTTACTCACCGAGACCCTTTCCTCTGTAGCTTTAAAATTGCCTTGTTTAGTTTGCCCAAATTGCATGGAAGCACTTAGAATTGATGTGATTAAAAATTTCAGTGTTTATCCATTCTTTTTATTTCCAGATAGACTAAACTGTATCTGTTGCAGAGAACAGCTTTATGCACTTGGAAGCTCAGCCTGAATTTCTTCCAGAGCACTAGTGCTTGTATATGCATTGATGGTTTTAGGAACCAAGAGTAACCTGGGAGGAGGGTTCAGAAGCCACCTCACCTGGAAGACTAGTCGGTTTGCATCTGCTCTGTTCTTCTTCCTTCATTTGTTGTTGACTTCGCCTATGAAACACCTTTTTCCTCAGTCTGTCAGTAGTAGCTGCCAAACAGAAATGATGATCTGCAGAGGGTTGTTGGAAGATCCCAGCGGTGATCTAGCTGGCAGCTTGCTGGACACAGAGGTTGGCTGGCTTTTCTAGCCAGGAGGGTTGTTTTCCTACCTGCAAGGCAGCGTCGTAGCTGGTTTCAACTGAAGCCAGACTCAGCTGGGTCGGTCCGTCTCTCTTCACCTTGGCTTCTGTCTCTACAGCTCATCTTAGCAGTCTTCGGCTGGGTGTTTTTTTTTTCCTTTCCAACTAATTTCCAAATTACTTTAACACCACAGTAGCAGGTAATCATAAAATCATGGAGCCACAGGAAGGTTTTTTTTTTCCTGGGAGGAAGGTTTTGTTGTCTGCATGGAAGTGTCAGTGTTCTGAAAGCACTAGGGGAGTTGTAAGAGGCTGAGTTTGAGGCTTTTTTGGAAAGATGGAATGTCTTCTCCCTGGGTCTGGATGACTGCAGTACTGAGGAGTCAGTTCTGTCCCCCCGTCCTTGGGTTGTGGGGTCCCTGTTCATGATGAAGGCCCTTTCTGTGTCTGTCTTCAACTTTTCTCTTCGAAATAATACCAAAAACCACTGTAAAAAGTGGGGTTTTTTGCTGCTCGGAAAGGGTGACTGACAAACACTACAGCTAACATGGCTGTTGCCTCTGTTACGAGTTGAATGTCTGAGCGGACTTCCTGAAGCTCACTGCTGGTACCTACCAAAGGAGAACTTTGCCTTCAGTTCTGTTTTCCCCCGCTGCAGGGTTGATGTTTTGACATTGATCTGTAAACTGCACGTGAATGAAGGGGGTAAAGGGAGCCAGAGCTCGGCCTGTTCCCCAGCGCAGCACAGGAGCCGTGTCACTTTAACCGGAGCCCCGAGGCCTGTGTGGCAGTGGTGTCGAACACAGTTCCCTTTGTGTGGTTGCTCTTGTGTCATCCAGGCTTTTAACCCCAGTTCCATTTTTCACAGCGATTTTCTCTCTCCTGTTTTTTTTCTTCCTCTTCCCTTACCCTATATTTTTTTTTGCTAGGTCCTTCAGAACAAATCCCAAATTCTGTTCTCTTAAACAAATTGATTTCTCATGTGCAAGAGGAAAACAAAAGAGGAGTCCCCCAGAAGGACAATTAAGGAAACATGTTTTTTTGCCTCTTGCCCTGCCTGAGTTCTTAATCTAACAGTACATAATTGAGTTTATGCTACAGCTTTGTTCTCGCAGAGAAAGAAAATCTAATTAGTACTCAGGCTTCACACAGGCATTATTTATTTGAAGTCTCTAGATCTTTTGTCAGCTGGGGTTGCAACTCATTTAAAAAAAAAAAGTTGCTTGGGAGGATGTACAGAATGAATGTACGTGGTGATTTCCCTCTGTTCTTTCAAGTATAGTCTTGCATGTAACGTGATGGACGTAAATGATTCCAGATGGAATTGCCTTAGAGATCTCCCATTATGTGCTTGAGTGAAACAAGATTAAAAACCTTCTCAGAGGGACAGATCCAGTCTAACCTGTGAGGGAGAAACCAGTTACATTTGAATTAAAAAAAATCTTAATTTTGGGAAGACTGCGATTGTTTACAGGAAGTAAGTTAAGCTTTTGTGTTTGTCTTTGGCTGGGATAAAGCAGTCCTGAATTTAGGAAGGTCGCACTCACGCCAGTAGATTTAGGCGAGTCCAGTTAGTGTGAACTGCGCCAGGTTTCGCTTCTGGTGTGCATGTGTAACTTGGCAGAGCTGCGGGGGAGTGGCAACGCACTGCAGTGTTCCTGTCGTGCTTACAGCAAACGCAGCGCATGCTTCGTGCTCTGGTGTAATCCCCGCGGACTCCTTGCAGCTCTGTGACTGCTGGTCTGATGCTGGATCTCGGTTATTCCAATCCCCGATGCCGTTTCTGTCTTCCTGTGGTTATACTTGCTTACGTACCTAAACTGAGTAACTGAAGTGCACCATTGCCGTGCTGGCTCTCCAGGGCAAAGCAGCAGCGCTGGTAAGGTATTGCATCGCTTCTTAAAAGACTGATAGCCAGTGTCTGAAGATGATGATGGCTTACCAGAAAGGTCCTGCTTTGATCCTGGATCTTGTTTTCCCAGCTGTCTGGAATCTTCAGTTATTCGGGGGCTGAATTCACAAGGCAGAGGAGTTGTTGGCAGCCCTTGCTCTCAGGACTAGCTCCTGCTGGGGTATTTGGGAGCAGTAAGGCCGTGCATCGGAGGTGCTTGCTTATCCCCAGTGGGTGACTGCAAAAGGTTTACGTGACCTTTTGGATCCCTGTGGTGGGGTAAGCTGCTCTGCGCTGTGTTTATTACCCAGGAAACTCCCCGAGTGTATATTCAGCAGTTCAGTGGAAATCACCATCTTCTGTGCGGCCCCTCCCATCCCCTGTTCTTGCCGGTTGCTGCTGTGTTTGTGCCTCTGCCCTTCTGAGTGATCATTTTGTCCAACTTGGTCTGTCACGTGTTCTGTCTCTGACACTGACTTCTGGGTCATCTAAATGAGATTTCCTCCTGGGATCTACTTTGTTGTTTGCAAAGTAAATCTGTTTACTGCCTCTGTGAATTCAGCCTGGTCTATCCTGAATGCTCTTTGTATCTGCTTGTTTTTCTCTAATCCTCTAACCTGGCTGCTGTTTTTTCTCCTCCCCTCTGTCTTGTAGAGAGGTCTGAAGAATGTGTTTGATGAGGCTATCCTAGCTGCCCTCGAGCCTCCGGAAACTCAGCCCAAAAGGAAGTGCTGTATATTCTAAACTTACTCCTTCCCCTCTTGCTGCTGCTTCCTCTGTCCCACTACCGTAGAAACCTGGTTAAAAAAAGAATAAAACCACCTCGATTGAAAGCTGTTGTGTCTGCTTACCATCTTAGAGCAACCTCTGTATTAGCTCTTGGACTGAAAACGATGCTTAAGATCTTTAGTAAAATGTTGTGACCGTGGAACATGAACTGGACTCGCTTAACTCTCTGCTGCTTGAGTTGCCAGATGTGGGTAGCTTTATAATTCAGGCTGTTGGGGGAAAGGATCCGCTTACCTTATTATTTAAAGAAAGATCAAAAGGATAAGACATGATGTTTGATCTTCCTGAATCCAGCTGGAAGAAACGCTGTGTGTTTTCTCAATTTCTGCTTGTGACTCTTGTTAACTGTGTTTGCATGACAAAAGTACACCAAACGGTGATCTGCAAGTTATGCTGTAATGTGAAGGGTTTTCTGGTTCTCCTTTGTGCAGTGAGATGTTTTTCTGTTGCTGTTGCTTTGGCTGTCTGTGCTGTAGTGGAGTATTTGTCAGTCCTTGGGGGGAAGGAAATATCAATGTACTTGCTACTGCTTTATGAACTGTTAAAATTCTTGCTTTCACTAACATAATAGACCTCTTCATTTCAATAATAGATCCTTAAAGCCTGTTACTGTAAGATGTAAAGCTGCTTCTTACTATCATGCTTCTGATTTTTATTGTTTTAAGGAGAAAACATTAATTGTAGCTTGTCTTAAAATTTTGAAATTAAAAATTGCAGTTGTTTGTATAAATGACTGATGAAGCTTTATTCCGATTTGCACGTCCTGGCTTCAGTTTAACACTTAACGCAACGTACAGTGCCGGCTCCGTACTCCTCCCATCCTGACCTCTCTGATGCCATGTGCACCTTCTGGGCTCTACCTGGCTGCTTCTAGCCGTCGGGTGTTTGGGGCTGGCAGCCTGGCCAGAGCGTGTGCCGGACCGTTGCATGCTTTCCTTGTCTCTTCTCTCCCCGGACACACGGGTGTCTGCGCTGCTGTACCCGGCGTGCTCCAGATCCAGCTCTTCCGTTTGAATGCAGCTTTTTCTGCTTTGTCATTAGCATGTGAAATGTGTCAGTAACCAACTAATTGTAAAAAATTGCCTTAAGGAAATGACTTTGGTACGTGTGTTTTGCTTCTTGTGAAGTATACTGGTCTGATCTCGAAGGACTCGCGTTCCTGTTGAGAAAATCTGATGCTAAGGAGCCGCTAACCCCAGTGACAGCTTGGACAGAGCCTCGCTGAGCAGAGGGGACTCGGAGCTATAGGTGGCGAAACTCAATTCACTGTTAGAGGGGTTTGTCTGCCACTTGGCTTTCTGTGGTTTTGTTTGTGTGAAAACTCAACAATGAGACTGCCCCTTTCTCTCTTTGCCCCTTTTCAGAAAGGCCTAAAGAATGTATTTGACGAAGCGATATTGGCTGCCCTGGAGCCTCCGGAGCCGAAGAAGACTCGCAGGTGTGTGCTGCTATGAACGTCCCTCCAGAGCCCCTTCTGCAAAGCTGGTGTTTGATGTCATACTAAAAGCAATGTTTAAATCAAACTAAAGATACAAACTTTAAAAATTTGTTTTCGCAATAATGACAAATGCCCTGCACTCCCATCTCCCCCACATGATCCCTGTGTGAGATGAGAATGTTAGTGTTTATTCCCCAGCGTCCCCTCCATTCAGTTAAACTAGTTAATTTTGAGTAATTATGTATTATCAGAAAACACTGATCAGTACTAGTTTTTTATTTTGTTTACTGTTTCTAATTTTTTTTGTTTGTTTAAAATCCAGGCATGTTTGTGGTGACTATTTCTATAACAGACTAATTCTAGGCTGTTTGACTGGAGCCTTGTCCCTTACACCACTCTGGCAAGACTTGGTTCTGGTTTCGAGAACTTGTAGGGCTGTTCTGCAGCCAACCAGCAGCCTGGGTGTGAGCAGACCTTAGTGCTAAAGACACATACCGGAAAGTAAAAGGTCCCAAGCTGGTGCTCCTCTAAGGAGGAGTGTAGAAAATGTATCTGCATCTCCTCTGAAGTTGCCTTGTATCTCTTCCCCTGGCTTTCCACTGTGCAGGTCATAAATTTCTACCCCACCCTCTAAGTTATAAAGCCTTAGGAATAGGAGAATCCTTTTCTCTGGATGCACCATCAGACTTGAAACTAGCTTGCCAGTCTCTTCCTTAATCTTGCCATCATAAGCTTTTGTCACGTGGTGAAGAAATAACTGCAACTTTTAAAGCATGCCCAACTGATCCAGTTGGCTTTTAACAAATCCATCTTCTGCCAATCCTTAATTAGTAGAGAAACGCTTACAGTGACCAGCATACACACTGCTGTTCGGATGCTCTGAGAGGACCTGGAGTATGTTAAGACGAGTTTTGGAGCTGGCCCTGGTGGTGCATCTCTTACCGGATGACTTGGCGTCCTTCAGGGAGGGGTGGAAAGACAGACCTGTGTCAGTAGGAAGGAACTGCAGGGAGGGGTTTCTAGTGTTTAGTTTGGCACTGTGTAGGGATCAGTTAAGGGAATCCCCTTTTTCTGCATTTTGCTTGTAAGTAACCTTGAGCCTGTAAGATGGGCTCCAGCCCGCTGAGGATTGTGCGCAGGGTCTTTACGTAGACTGACTGCAGTGTCGTAGGGATTTTACCAAAAATATATTTTGGCTTGCAAATTCAAAGTTGGGTTTTTTTTTTAAGACTTAAGGAATCTTCTCCATCTTCCGAAATTCCGATTTCTTGTAGACTCATTAGTGTTGAACCAATGCTTTTTCATGTCTAAGTTCTTTGTATATGCATTCTTTTCAGATGTATTAAACATAAAAGTATCTTCACAAGCCTGCCTGTGGGTAGTTATTTCCCCTGCCTTTCTCCTGAGTGTAAAGGACTTGTAAATATGGCTTTTATCCCTTGCGAGCCCCACTCTCCTCCTTGCAAGTTAGCTTGGGTCTTTCCTTAATGCTTAATCCTGTCAGTTCATGTTGCCCCTCATCTCTGCTGCTGGCCTCGGTTCTGTCGAGATCGCTCTGATCTTTGATGCAGAGTCCTTGCTGTCATACCCAGCTCTGAAGAGAGGGAACGGTGGTTCCTGACGACGGGAATACTCGTCATTGTGCATGTTCCCAAATATTAAAAGCTGGCTTTTGGGACTTAATGGGCTCTTGCACCTCTTTCTGTCAAGAAGCCAGTCTTTGTGGAGGCTTCCTGTTGTTCCCTGTTCATGGGCAGAGAGCAGAAACCCTAAAGGGACAAATGACATCATACCTGTCTCTGTCCCAAAAATCACACAGGTTTTATTACACCTTTTTGTTAATTCTCCAAAGAAACGGTGAAATCTTACACTGTTGATGCATACTTTGTATAAATCATTAAAACACATTCCAAAGAGCCTCATTAAAGGTCACTTTTATTTTAAGAAGCTTATTTGTGGGTGCTGTAATCCCAAAGCTTAGTGTAAAATGTGTCCTTTTCACTTCTCATGGTGATGAGTGCTGCTGTTTCAGTTTCTGGGGGGAGGCTTGGCTGTGGGTGTGTGGCTCCCAGTTGAAAGTACTGGGGGTGCTTGTAACGCTTGGTGACAGTTGAGTGTTGGTGGCTGCTCCGTGTGCTCACAGCAGACTGAAATGGGCTTCTGCACCTTCTGATAGCCAGAGCCAGCAGCAAGACTCGTGACCAAGGGATTGCCTGCATGAAATCAGGCAGAAAACTGCCTCTGAAGAGGGAGAACCCTTTGGGACTTCTGCTTTAACATCAGGGTTACCCTGTCAAGCCTTTTCTGTCTTGGGTGCATCCTTACATGGAGGGGTTGTCTATAGCTGTCTCGTCCCTCTGCATACGTTTTTCTGGCAGCGGCGTGTGCCAGTCCTTTCATCGAGGTCCATTGGGCAAAGCAATAAAGTCTGTTCCGTTAAATCAGTGCCACAAGGTTAAACTTGGCTCTGGAGGGGATCCTGGATGGAAAAAGCTTCAAGGAGCAGTGCTGCTTCCTTCCTCTGTGTTGCCTTAGCTTTGCAAATGCCTGATAGCTCCACGGATCTGCGAGGACATGGCTGTCCCCAGCCAGAGAGAGGACAGGACGCTGGAGCTGGTTAAACAAGCGCAAACAGCTCGGCGCGTGGGCTGTAGGACACCATGCCCTTTTTCATGAGCTCAGCCGCGAGGTCTCTCTCAAGCTGGGTGTGTGAGATGTGCTCGGTGTTCCCAGGTTGGTGGCTGTCTCCCTTCCTCTGTGAAGGCACGCGAAACGGGTGAAAGCAGGAAAAAACACCGCTTTGCAAACCCATCGCTTTCTTCCCCTTCTGGAAGCGCTGTTTTCCACTAGCAGGGTTGGGAGCAAAGATCTTGGAGGCAGGTGGGAATGCTTGGCATTTCCCTGGATGCTGGTGTGGCAAGGTGGTACTGGTGTGAGCTGGGATCGCCTCCCGTTGCTGCGTTTACAGCAGAGGACTTACCGGTGTGAAGATGCACCCGCAGCTCAGTGCTGTCTGCTCACCGGGGAGGATTCCCGGGGTACCTGTAGTAGCTCCGTAGCACAGGGTCCGGGCTGGCTGCTTCACCAGCCGCTACATGCGTTAATGATGTTCCTTGTAAAGGGCCAAAAATCTCAGGTGGGAAGGCATCGGAGAATCCTATTAAAATTGCTCCAAGGACTGAGGGCTGCATGGAAGCTGAAGAGGAGCTTTTTGTTTTAATGGCTGGGACATGCAGTGACTTCTTAATGAAATCTTCTGGTATTCATGTAGCTCTTCTATTAAACAGCCACTTGTCCTGCACGGAGACTGGGGAAGTGATTTCCGTGCTTTTGGTTGGCTTTCATGTGAACCTCTAGTTCCTAATAATAAATCAGTTTTGTTTAAAAGCAGGTAGTGAGGGGAGCTCTAGCTCCTGTTGGCCGCTCTAAACAAGTGGCTTTGCAGCTGCTTGTCTCTGAAGCCGTGATCAGCCCCTTTCCCATCCGCGGCTGCGTGTTCCCACACCGTCCTTCACATTCGCTCTGTCAGCTGTGCAGGAGACGATTGCATTCACTAATTGCACAGAAATTAACATCCTGCAGGACACTTCCCTGCTCAACTAGTGGACTCTGCTGCCTGCTTTTTGTGGTCAAGTTGATGCCGAAATGACTGCGAGGGAGGAGGGAGGAGGGCAGGTCTGGAGCAGAGGCTTAGGGAGGAGATGGGAGCGTGCACACCGTCTGACCAGTTCAGCTCCATCGGGTAAGCGCGTGTACGCTGTGGTGACACAGCATGAATCAGTTTGTTTTCCCACTGTGCTGTTGTCAACAGAGTTGAAATATGGAAATTGTGGACTATCAGCTAAACAGGCAAATACTGAATGTGGAGAAAAGTCCTGCCTCCCTGTACGGGATGTACTTGTGTCAGAAATCCCAAACAAGAGGTTGGACCCCAGGGTTGATTCCAGCTGTTCCACGACAGCAAGTTGCTTTCCCCAGCAGGAGATAACTTTAGGCCCATCCTTACGCTCTGTCCCTCCCTTGCTGATTTAGTTAATATGTGGAAATTTCCCACTGTGTCTAAGCTGATCTAACTAACCCTGGTGCAGGCATGGTCTCTGCGTGGCTGCTGCAACTCAGACTGCTGCTACGACTGTGTTAAACCGCTGGCTGCTTTTTCTCTCCAAGCTTCCCTGCGCTGTGCCATCAGGAACGTGCTGGAGACATGAGCTTTGTCTTCCTCTCCCTTGCCTGTTGCCCTGTGGGACAACCGCATTATGCCTTGGAGGAAGCGCTGCTGAAAACAGGGTCGTCTTTTCTCAAGCACTTGGGACGTCAGCGAGCCAGGCTGAGCTCTGCAGTTTCCCAGGAGGGAGTTGGTTTGCTCAGCCGTCTTCTTTGCTCCTCTCCTCCCTCTCCCCCCCAGTAATGTGCTGGTTTTGCTGTCAGTTCTGTGCGTTATACTTACCTGGGTGTGGCCCTTATTACAGCAAGGGTAGGGTATCGTGTGAGGAAAGATGAGCGCCTTTGATAAGACCTCTGCGAGAAGAGCTTTTTGGAGCAACTGTGCCTTTCCCCGCACCCCTGAGTCACCCAGTCTCCTCCTCAGTGTGTTTCATGGCATTGCCCAAACTGTGGCACACCACCGGGAACGTGCTGCCCGGTGCCTGAAAGGCTTTTCAAGCAGCGTGCTGTCTCCTCTGGCCTGGGATGGTGTCCTTTGGGTGTTCTCTGCTTGGGTTATGTCTGTTTTTCCTTTCTTCAGGGGGCTCCCAGAAGGGAGATCGGACAAGATGCAGCTACTTTACGTTGGGTGAGATCAATGTGCAAATCTCCAAGTTGTCCGCGCTCAGCGTGCTCCGTTTCACATCCCAGAGTGGTTTGGAGTGTGCCAGCGGGATTTGTACTGGGTAGAATTCAAGTGGATGTTGTCCTTCAGCAGCCAGTGGAGTCTGTGGGACCCAGCTAGAGTCGGTTTGAAGGGCCCCCGAAAAGCGTGCGGTGTTGCTGTCGGGTACGGTTTCACTTGGCAGATCTGCTCCTGTCGTCTCTGCTGTTCGCTGCCGTAGACACAGCTGAACACAGCCTGATGATTTTGGCGTGTTCCCAAGAGGCAGCAATGTCGTCTGTTACTTGGCCACCATCTCGGTCTCATTTTGCAGCTGGTAGCAGCTGCCTCCTTTTGAAAACAGACTTTGAGGGGGATTTGTGAGAGCTGTTGTGTCAGCACTGCCCCTGACCCAGCCTTCCTGTTCCCTTCACGTGCACGAACCAGCCCCTCTCCCCCCGGCAGCTATTTTACGTGGGGTGCTGCTGGGGTCCTGCGCTGGGGCGGTGCGCTGCTTTGCCTTCCCTGGCTGCCCATCCTCTGCTTCCTCTGGGAAACATTCCTCGCCACTGCTCCTCTTCAGCTCCTGCCTGAGGGCTGCAAGTCACTGTTTGGGTGCCCTTCCTGCTCGTGAGTAGTGAAACAAATAGAGATGATCAAGCATGAAAGAGGAAAATACTGCTTCAAAAACTGTAAGGAAGGATCCTAAAGTGATTAAAATAAAAATAAATCAGTTCTAGCTGGCAAAAGGAGCTGGCCCCTGCTCCTGGCAGTGTATTTCTGCTGGTTTTGTTACCTTACTCCCAGCGGTGATCTGTCCTGTTCATAAGCTGAATCAGTTCCTGAAACCCAGCCTGGGAAAAAAGAAACTGTGAGCAGGGAGTTGGTTGGCTGGAGCGATCCTGTGAACTCCTGCCCTAAATGACTGGGCCAGGATTGCACAAGACACCGGTAGCAGGGCACAAGCGTGAGCTCAACGGTGAGATTGTTACAGCTCGAGATCCCGCCGCCCCGTCATAAACACGCTGGCGTGTCCAGGATCTCCTCCCTCACCTTCCCTTGGAAGCTGGTGCCAACCGACCAACTCCTGGCTACAGTGGGGTGAGATAAAAACATCATTTATCATGGCCTTAGAGAATTATAAAAAGCCTGGATAAAAAATAAATCAGCTTTAGCTCAGACAGAGAGGTCTGGATGAGGGGCAGGGGAATGAAACTCCTGGTGCTGCAGCAGGGCTCCGGGCTGATTCTGAGGACTCTTGAGTGTCGATTCTGTATTTTTGGTTTTGTTTTTTTAGACCTAGTGTGATGCTGCTGCTCTCTGCCTGCTTCTCAGCTTTGTCAGAGGTTGAGAGTAACAAAGGCAGTGTATTTGATCACCCTGGAAATGAGCAGAGTCTCTTCCTTGGGCCTGAATTGTCCAAGTGACCGTCACTGCTAAGGACCAGGCGGGCGCAGACGCTCTGCGATGGGTGCTGGCAGGCGCTGGGCCCGCTCTGCAGCAGGGAAGGGTTTCCTGAGACATCAGCAGTCATCTCGTCACCCCGAAGCCTGCCTAAAGGGCCGAGGGTGTGCGGTGGGGTGCTTTGCTGTGGGGCAGCAGCTCTGTGAGCAGGTTTCAGGGCTCAGAATTGGAATATTTAACGTAAACCAGCCCGTAAGCGGTTATGTTTCCAGCTGCCCTCTGGTGGTTTCGGACAGAAAGATGAAAAATCAGCCTGCGTTATTGACGTCAGCTGCTCCTAAGAGCCTCCGCCGTGCTCTCCGCACCACACCCAGCGAGCTTCCGGAGCTGAGCACCGCTGGGAGCAGGAGGCGGCAGGGTGGGACGCGGTGAGCTGGGCGCCAGCAGCCCTCCGCACCTCCTGAGGGCCTGCAGCGGTGCCCGGGTCGTGTGTGCTGCTGGCAAACCCTGCTGAGCACTGGAGGAGTCGGCTGCGAGGGTCACACAGCCGGGCATCTGCGTGGGAGGCGGCTGGATGTTTCGGGGTGAGGTGGTGGAGCACTGGAGCAGGAAAACGCGGGGTAAAGGCCTTAGAGCAGCTTTGCCCTGGGCTCTCTGAGCAGAGTTGGGCTCGAGCTCTGAAGCGCAGGTTTATTGTCACCTTTCGTCCCTTGCCATCAGTATTCGTGCTGGGACAAACTTCATACTTACTAAGTCCCTGACTTTTAGACTTTATGCACATGGGAAAATACTTCTGTTAGTGTTCAATTCCCAACGTTTCCTTGCTTTTGAAGAGATCGTGACCCTGCCGAGGGTTGTGTAGCGCAGCGGGGGTTACTGCCTGCGCAGACAGGAGGGGGTGTGCGTCTGCTCCTCCTGCGCCTCTCACGCTAGAGCAGCACCCGGGTGTGAGATGTGTGCGAGCAAAAAGCCAAAACCCTGCAGCACAGAGCGTGCTGGTCCTGTCTGTGCAGTCGCTGGAGACGCTGGCCGGAGTTGGATGAACACTGTGCGGGTTTGGGGGGCTTACTCCTTCCCGGCTGACCCCAGGCGTGTCCGATGGGCGGGTATTTCCCTGGCAGCAGTTACAGCAGGTGAGCTGTACAAAAACATCCAGGTACCGTGCCGACATCTCAGCACGTGTTGCTGCTGACCAGTCCAGCTCCTCTTTCCTGGATCGAAGTGATGTCTGCACAAGTCCGGGATGCTGCCGACCTGCCGATGCTCAGTGTGTGGGAGGACATCAGCTGAGGTGATGGTGCTCTCCAAAGCACACCTGTGTCTGCGTGAGGAGGGGAGAGGATTTTTCACATTCACACGCAGGGGCACGGTGACTTTATCCGACGTACAGCCCTGGAAGGGGCGATGCGTAGTGAGCAGAGTGCTGCATCCGTCTTCCTTGGATTAGCATGGGATGGAGGGTGCTGGCCCTCACATGGATGTGACCTCCCCACGCTCCTGATGACATGGTCACAGCTGGAGGGAGCTTACCCAGGAGAAACGCGCAGCTCCTGACCCTTCCTCGATGTTCGGGGACCATCAGGTGGGGATGTTCCATTGCCGGGAGCAGCAGTGGAGCAGGTAGGTGTCTTGCCCCCTCCTTCATGATACTTTGCTGGTTTGAAGGGAGTTTCTCTTCCACTTCCCATGAGGTGGGAGCCTTCAAAAAGTCCTGCACTCCTCCTCCAGGTCTAGTCCTGCTTTGGGTCATCTGTTTCCCAAATCCCTCCCTTCCACCTTTCACAATGTGGTACCCAAAGGGAAGAGCTGGAGATGCCAGCACAGAGCAGCGTGCTTCCCAGAGCTCTCAGCAGGATCTTCTCCTGCTTCTTGATGGTTTCTGAGTTCTTTGCTGGTTTTCACCTGCCTGTCCCAATTCTGGGCTGCGCGCCTTCCTTACATCCAGGGGTTGGTGTGGGGTGAGGAGCAATCGCTTTTGAATGCAACCGTGAGCACAGAGTGGGACGAATGGAACCAGAAACATCAAACGATGGTTGGAAGCTCGCAATGAGCACAAGTTGAGAGCTGATGTCTTCCAAGCGAGGTAAGTGCCTGCTTCAGCCCTCAAGGAGCATTTCATCCTCCTCACCAGCCTGCCAGCACAGTCAGCTCCTTCCTTCGTGCCCGCTGTGGGCAGCGCGGGTGCAGCGGAGGTGCAGGGCTGTGCCGGGTGGAGAGGGGATGCTGGAGAATGCGTAGGAGCTAACCACGCGAAGGGCTTGTCCTGTAAACATGCTCTGGCTTCTTCGTTTCTCCTGGGGAGTGTCTGGCTCGGGCACCGCTTTTAGAAACTGCTGAGGCATCGTCCTGGCAGCCAAGAGGCTGTTGCTTGTTTCCTGCGAGGAGGTGTGAGGGCTGGGTCTCCGGTGCACTCCTGCGCTGACGGAGAGCTCTGGCCGTGTCCAAGCAATGCAGCTGCAGAGGAAAAGCCACTCTGCTTTCTGTGAAGCAGGACAGTGGGCATGAGGGGGGCTGTGATATGGTTGTGTGGTCACTATTCTCTGTTTTTATCCAAAATTCTGTTTTAAGAGGCGTTGGCTGGCCCACCCTGGAGCACGACACCCGTGGCTCCATCCCGAGTGGTGGCGATGTTGGGATGCGTGGGTGGCTGCTGCCACCAACAGCAGGGGATAGCTGGCAACCCGAGAGGTGGCTGTGGTGGATCCCTGGAGGCGCTCAGCCCTGCCCGGGAGTTTGAGCTTCCCGTGGCAGCCCAGGGTGAGCTAACGAGCATTGATTCAGCGACGGATTTGTCCTGGGTCAGATCCCGGTGGAGGATGGGTCTGCTCACCTCTCCAGGTGCGTCGCTGTGTAGCAGGAACTGGACGCTCGGTGGCTCCTGTAGAGTCACTCAGCGATACTGTGGGTGTCGTGGAGCTGCTGGGGCTTTGCACCCTTTGCTTACTGTCAGGATTTGCCCGCGGGTAGCTCTGGAGTTTGTCCAGTTCTGCGTTGCCTTCGTTCAGTCTAACCCACCAGAGCCTGCAGCAGCAATCGCAGCTTTCTCGCACCCGAAGATCTGGCTCTGAAATACAAGAAGTGTTTTCCGCGACGCTGCATTTCTCCACTCGCGTTTCCAGATCAGGAGCGGGGCTCCAGGGGTAAAGCAGGCAGGTGGTCCTTGCTGTGGGCACAGTTTTTACAGGGCTGGGGAGCACCTGCAGTGGCTTTTCTGGATTGAGGGCAAAGAAATGAGCCCCCCAGCGTCTTCTGAGGATGGCCAGCTGCATCCGCGTGTCTGAGGCTGGTAAATCTGGGCTCCGGCGCTGGATCTGCCGTCGATACCGAAGCTCCGTGAATGCTGTGAGTACACTGTGAGTACACCGTGAGTACACCGTGAGTACACCCGTGGAGGCGGGTGCAGGGTGCTCTGCCCAGCATCGAAAACATCTGTGGTGCAAACGGCATCTCCCGGGAGCTCTGCGCGCCGGTGCAGGGTGAGGTAAGGGCAACCCTGTCACTTCGGGATTGGGAAGCGTTGCCCTCCGTGTGCAGGCAGGGTTCAGCCTCTGCTGCCTGCGTCGGGCTCACGCGGAGGCACGGGCAGGCTCGGGCTGTGCGTAAAGTCGTCGCTGTAGAGCAGGGCTGGAGATGCTTAGCACAGCCGTTGTCCCCGGACGGGACAGACTTCCTTATTGCTGCCCCTGGGGTTTTCCCTTGAATTAAAGGAAAGAAAAAGGGAGGCGAAAAAGAAGAAAAATAAGTCTCTTATGGCAAACCCCATCCAGCTATCCCAAGAGGTGCTTATGAATCTGGCACTGACTGATGTTTAAAGCCCTGTTAAAATAAACCCTGAAATGTTTTGCGCAATGTATTTTTCTTCCCTTATTTGACAAATACTGATCACCCTGGTTTGGTATGTGCTCGAATAACAAAGGCGGTGATTTGTCACCTACGTGCAGTGGGGGAGCGCGCGGGGACGCAGGCGGCTGCAAGAAATAATCTGGAATTTCTCACTGCTGCTCGGCACGTGGGTCCCTATGGCCCCTGCAGGTAACCCCACCGTGGTGTCCGTCAGTGCTGTCCCCTTCCTCTGTTCACGGTGACTTTCCCTGGGATCAAATCCAGCGTCTGGGACGGAGGTTCTCCATTTTCCTGCTCGCTCGTGGCCGTGTCGTGTGCGGGGTGGCCGTGGCACTGTCACCAGAGCTGTGGGCGAAGCTGGAAGGGACTTGGGGCAGCGGGGTCTGGCCTCCGATGCGAGTGGATCCTGCGGGGATCACCCACAGGGTGTTTCATCCACGTCAGTTACGGGGCTGCAGGGGTGGACGAGGTCCCCCCTTCTCTGGACGCTTATCACCTGCTCCTTGCTGCTGCAAATGTTCGGTGACCCAAAGGGAGCAGTTTAGGACCAGTTTGGGACCAGTTTGGTGTTTCCAAAGGGGGTGTCACTGCTCCCCTTAATCCCAGGTGAGTCCCTGGGGGGCTGGAGGACAGGAGGGGAAAGCTCCTGCTGATTTCACTGTTCTCCCGCTGGCAGTCTCCCATGTCTTGGTTCCCCATGTGTCTTCCCAGTATCCTCTCACCCCTGTCTCATATCCTCCCTTTCCATCTGTCCCTCCTTCCACAGCGTCCTTCTCTCTTCTTCCCCCTGTCCCCATTTTGCCTTCTGTCCTGTCGGGCTGCTGTGTCCCCCCTTCCCTGGAGCAGGGACCTGTGTACGGAGCAGCGTGGAGAGATGCCGGCAAGTACCGTCAGGACAGGCGGCCAGGCAGCAGTCTGTGTGCTCCAGCCTTCTAGAAGGTATCTGCTGAGGCACGTGGAAAATAGGGAGGTGACTGGTGACAGCCAGCATGGCCTCACTAAGGGCAAATCGTGCCTCACAAATTTGGTGGCCTTCTGTGGTGGGGTGACAGTGTTGGTGGATAAGGGAAGAGCAACTGACGTCATCTACCTGGACTTGTGCAAAGCCTGTCCCGCATGACATCCTTGTCTCTAAATTGGAGAGACGTGGATTTGACCGTTGGACCACTTGCTGGATGGTCGCACCCAAAGGGTTGTGGTCAACGGCTTAATGTCCCAGTGCAGACCAGTGACAAGTGGTGTTCCACAGGGGTTGGTACTGGGACCAGTGTGTTTAACATCTTTGTGGGAGACATGGACAGTGGGATGGAGTGCACCCTCAGCACGTTTGCCAATGACACCAAGCTGTGGGTGCGGTGACACGCTGGAGGGAAGGGATGGCATCCAGAGGGACCTGGACAGGCTGGAGAGGTGGGACCGGGCCAACCTCCTGGAGCTCAACACGGCCAAGGGCAAGGTCCTGCCCGTGGGTCGGGGCAACCCCCAGCACAGCCACAGGCTGGGAGGGGAACGGATGGAGAGCAGCCCTGGGGAGAAGGACTGGGGGGTGCTGGGGGGTGAGAAGCTGAACACGACCCGGCAACGTGCGCTGGCAGCCCAGAAACCCCCCGTGTCCTGGGGCATCCCCAGCAGCGTGAGCAGCAGGGCGAGGGAGGGGACTGTCCCCCTCTGCTCCGCTCTGCTGAGACCCCCCCTGGGGTGCTGCCCCCAGCTCTGGGGTCCTCAGCACAGGACAGACACGGAGCTGCTGGAGCGGGGCCAGAGGAGCCCCGGAGATGGTCCGAGGCTGGAGCAGCTCCCGTGCGAGGACAGGCTGAGAGAGTTGGGGGTGTGCAGCCTGGAGAAGAGAAGGCTCCGGGGAGACCTTCCAGCACCTTCCAGTGCTGACAGGGGGCTACAGGAGAGCTGGGGGGGCTCTGAATCAGGGGGTGTAACGGGAACCGGTTGCCCAGAGCAGCTGTGGATGCCCCATCCCTGGAGGGGTTCAAGGCCAGGCTGGATGAGGCTTTGGGCAACCTGGGCTAGTGGGAGGTGTCCCTGCCCATGGCAGGGGGTGGCACTGGGTGGGCTTTAAGGTCCCTTCTAACCCAAACCCTCCTGAGATTCTGTGATCCCATCCCACCAAGGATCTGCCAGCAGCTGTGCACCTGGTTCCTGTGGGTCACGTATCGCCGAAACCTTTCGGGGAGCGCAGCCGTGCTGCTGGAGCTGGGCTGGCCTCGCCGCAGCCTCCCAGGCAGGTGTGGGGCGAGCTGGCTGCTTGCTCCGGCTTACGGCGACACTTTGAAACCCCTCTCTCGGTGGGGGTGAAGCGGCACCAGCTCTTCAGAGCTTTCCCAGGGGCTGGTGGTTGGTACTGTTGTGGTTTCATTTTTTTTTTTTTTTTCCAAATGCGACACTCTTGTAAAGTTTTTTCCAAGAGGCGAAGCAAAAGTGATTAGTGTTCTGTTTGCTCAACCTTAACTACAGCTGAACAAACTTTGTTTTTCCTCCTTTGGAATTACTATTCGAGTGAAAATTAAAGAGAGTTTACTTGTTAGTGACGTTACGTAGTACCGTGTGGTTTCTTTCTTGTTGTGTCCCTTTTCTTTACGATCCTAAGGGCGCTCCGGCGGGCTATGGGGCAGCAGTGCTCCGTGGGTCCGTACAGCCGAAACGATTTCTAATTGAACTAGCGGCCAAGCTGGCTGGGAGCACGGTGGAAACATTAAGCCCCTTTCCCTTGAAACTGCTGATTTAAAAAATGAAAATATTATTCCTAAAAATAGCATTTATCCCCTTGTGCGAACAGGTGAAGCAGATGTAATGCAGCAGCATCCTTGCTTTCGTGACCTGGGTGGATTTTTCGGGCTCCTACCATGCAGGTACAGCCCCCTTGCCTCTGGATGTTGTACTGTCCCACGACATTCTCTCCGGAGCTGGGGTCTCACCCGCAAGATGTTTTGCAGGGTCCTGGTCCAGCCCCTGCCTTGGTTCCATTGCAAAGCATCCGTGGGATGAACGGAGCCCAGACAGATCCCTGGCCCCATGGCAGGGATTCCTCGCCAGTCCAGCCTGGGAGGCTCCATGCAGACTTTCCCCAGCCCACTAGATGGCAAACACGTAAAAGCTTTGCTCCTCCGCTCCTGGCTGGAGTCTGGCCCTGTTTGCAGTGCCAAGGAGTGGGCTGGAGATATATTTTTTTTATTTTTTTTTTTTTTTTTTTTTTTTTTTTTTTCCTTTTGTCAGGGCTTTTTTTCCTCACGTGCTTGACTGGTATGGCCTTTCTATAGCAAAAGTCAGATAAAGCGTAATTGCGGTCATTTCTGCACATGGAATTATGAATCATTCCAGTGACTTGAGAATCTAAGCTGTTAATAGGCTAAAAAAGGATTTATCTTTTTTTTTT
>WKFP01014070.1:761066-776105 GCA_011057875.1 Pterocles orientalis | reverse complement strand
CCTTCTCCCCCCCCCAGCCCCCGGGACAAGCGCCGCATACACGAATCCTTGTTGCCTGCCTCCGTCCTGACCCGAGCTGTTAACAGAGGCTGCTTTGCTGCTGGCTGCGGAGCCGGCGGCAGCGTGCACGGCCTCGGCCACCAAGCTCCAAGCCTCCAGGGCTGCCTCTTAACCTGGAGCAGCAGCGGGTTATTTGTGTTGCTCTTGGCAGGGACGCCCCAGCCCTCTGAAACAGAGGTGAATGCGCGCGGAGGTGTGGGGCGCGGGCCAGCGCGCCCTGTTTGTGTTGGACCCGCCACGCGGGGAATTAGTTCAACTCGGCTGCTAATTGCTTCTGAAGTGCGGGGCTCTGTCAAACGGACGCAGATGCGTGGCGGGGACAGCGAGCGCAGCCGGGGAGGAAAGCTGGCCCCGTGCTCGGGGCTCTTGAGAGCTCGATATCTTGCCTCTCCTGGCTGCATCAGCCCCACTTGACCCACAGGGAGCAGGGGTTTTTCGGCCGTGACCCCGTTGCTTGGGAGCCCTGGGACTGAGACGCGATGTGCTGCTTCTGGTGGAGAAAGAGGAACCCCCTTCCTTGCCCCACGGCATCTCTCCTGGGCTGGCGACAGGGAATCAGCAGGAAGGAGGCTTTCCCTGCCCCGATTCCCCCCGCTGAGCCCTGCGGGCTCTCCCTGCCCCGTCTCAGCCCAGGTTTGTAAATCCCTTGGGGCTCCCACTGGTGGGACTGGAGGCTGAAAAGTTGGGGGAAAGGAGGATTTTGCCCCACAGAAGAGCTTCCCCCTTGCTCAAGCCTGGGCTGACCCACTCCATCCCCATCCCCTCACTGTAGCTTTGGGGCTGGGGTGGTGGTGAGAAGGGGGCACCTTGCCGTGAGTCCAGCTGAGCACAGACGGGAGGAGAGAACGTACAGAGTGTTTCTGAAACCTCCAGCCGTGCCAGCGCCAAAGCCCTGGGTGTGTGCCGTAGGGTGCTGAGAGTTTCCCTGTTTAAGCTGAAAGAGGACAGATTTAGATTAGACATTAGGAAGAAATTTTTCACTGTGCGGGGGGTGAGGCAGTGGCCCAGGTTGCCCAGAGCAGCTGTGGGTGCCCCATCCCTGGAGGGGTTCAAGGCCAGGCTGGATGAGGCTTTGGGCAACCTGGGCTAGTGGGAGGTGTCCCTGCCCATGGCAGGGGGTGGCACTGGGTGGGCTTTAAGGTCCCTTCCCACCCAAACCCTTCTGTGACTCTATGATTCTGTGACTCAGCACCATCATTCAGCATCGTTCCCTTTTGAGGAGACCAAATCCATCACTGTTCCCCGTAGCGTCCATTGGTGGTGGGAGGGGATGTCCCTTCCCAGAGCTGGGAGGGATCTGGGGCAGGAGGAGGAGCTGCCAGATGCGTTCCTGTCCTTGGGAAGAGGCCACCACCTGTACCACCACCTTTCATGCAGCCATACCCATGCTGCTAACCCACGGCATCCCCCAGGTGACATGCTCTAGGGACAGGGCTCTGGGCCAGGTCAAGGACAGAAAGCCCCAGGCAGGGTGAGGTCCCTGGGCTGGATGTGGTCCCCTGATCCTCATCCCTCTGAGTATTATAATTGACCGTTGCTTTGAGCCTCTGTGGGCTGAACCAGGCTGTCTGTCCCGCGCCTGCTTCCCTGCATCCTGCGGCCGGTCCTGCCCCTGCCCTCTCCCACCCCTCGCTGCGTCCCCTCCCTCCCCTGCTCTCCTTTAGTAATCGCTGTTTAAGAGCCCAAACGCCCGTTGTCCAAACGGGGATTAAGCACCATCTGTGCAAACTTTGAGGCCATTTTCGGTGACTGGGAGGAAGCGGATGACTCAGAGAGACGTTGCGACACAGATCGGCTGTGACCCCGGGCTGAGCGGGTGGGTGTCCGTGGAGCAGCCCTGTTAACCCAGGCACCTCCCAGCAGCCTTTTGAGGGAGCCAGCAGCAGTTTTTGGAGGGCTGTGGGGTCCCCCCTGAACCATGAGGTGTTTCCAGCCAGCTCTGCCTCATGTCAGATCTTCAGTCCATCTGGTCCCACTGGTGGCTTCTGCGTTCTGGTTTTGAGCGGTGCTGGTGGGAAGGGGAAGCAGTGTGTTGACTCCATGGTGGAGCACTGTGGCCAGGTCAGTCTGCATTAGCGTGGGACCCCTGAGACCCTCATGTTTTGGCTCTTTTTCCCCAAAATGACATCTGAAGGATGGTGGAGGTGGCCCTGGAGGAAGATGGCCCTGGAGGAAGGTGACAGTAAGCTCTGCATCCACTGGTGGATACCAGGAGGTGCCTTCGCGTGGGAGCAAGAACGTTGTGCTCCGAGTAGCTTCTCTCTGTTGCCACCTCACCTGCCCCATGTGTGATGTGTTGACGTAGCCCAGCTGGACTGGGATGGCACCCAAACCAAGGACACGGGAGTGATCCGTGGTGGGCAGAGGAGCAGGCTGCTGGCCATGGTGGCCTGGAAGCGAGGAGCACTTGGCCAAGATGGGATTTTCAGCAGGACTTGGTGTGGGTCCAGCTGTTGCAGGGTGAAGAGGGGGATGTTCAATCTCCTCTTCTTTTAGCACACCTGAACCCTGCTTTGACCCGCGCAGGGACTTCCCTGCAAAACCCCCACATTAGCAAACTGCAGCCAAAAACCTCCCTGGTCCAGTGTCCTGAAGGAGGAAGTTTGGGGAGGAACAAGAGATTTTAAGGCTGGGAAGACGGAGGGAATCAGAGGCTTTGCAGGACAGTGGTTCAGCTGGTCTGGGTCCTGAGGAGGGCGGGCACAGCTGAGGCCAAGGGGCTGGACAGGGGTCCCTGGGTGACGGATGTGATGATGAGTGAAATGCTCCTGATTTTTGTTTGTAGGGGAAAAAGGGATTTCTAGCTTGCGACTTTTCCCCTTTGCACCATGGTTTTGGTTCCCCAGCTCCACCGTGGCTTGTTTCTGGCTCACCAGGACGCTGCTGATGTGCAAGAGATGGTGCTGGAGCAACTCTGAGCTCAAATCCAACAGCGAGGACGAGGCAGGGCTGGACTTTGAGTGCTGGCAGTGGTGTGGAAGGAGCACCAGGACAAGGGTCCTCATCTGGGAGGGTTTTGCTCAGCTCCAGCTCATGGTGCTGTCCCTGCCCATTGCACTGGGATGGGAAACAGGTGTGAGATGTGTCAGCTCCCTGCTTTGCTGGGGACATGCCTGCATCTAAATCCGGTATCCTGTGCACAGCTCAGGGTCTTCAAATCCTGAGGGGTGATGGCTGGGGCAGGAAATAAACAGCCCTCAACAAGGAGCTGTGATTAGGACAAGCTTTACACCACGGGTCTGGCCCGGACAGATACAATAACCCCAGAAGCTGGTGAAATGATCTGAAGACAGTGCTAAGGCAGGTGAGATTTTGCTTGGCTTAATGCACAAAACAGAGAAGAAAAGGAGAAGAAAGAATTTCCCCTGTGAAAGTCTCGGCTGGTTCAATTTCCAGGGACGGTCAAAGAGTTAAAGCGATATGTTGGGAGTTATGAGTGTTTATCTAAAAGAAAAGTGGCAGGTGAAAGGGATAAAATAACACAGTTTGTAAAGCAATGCAATATGTTTGAATTATCCAAGGATCAGAGCTGGAATTTGGAAGGTAATATTGGATAGAAGGAAATGGGAGATGGAGACAGAAATAGGATGGGGAAAAAACAGCTCGAGGTGGCTTCCCCATTGGTTGCTACAAAGGAAAAAAATAAGGGGGTTGGCATTATTAAGACCATTGTGAATTTGTTTATTAGAAGGGATTCTTGTTGTACTTTCAGAATTAAGCTCAGGGCCTCTGCTCTATCAGGGCGCAGAACAGACCCTCCCGAGCTGGGTTTGGCTGGAAAAACACGGGCAGAGTCCATCACCGTGCCCAGGAACATCCCAGGGAATGGCCGGTGTGCTCAGACCACCTCCGAAGCGCCCGGTGCCATCCCTGACTGGGTGCTGGGATCCTTCCCTGCCTCCTCCGGCGTGCTGGGCTGCCCCATGGCAGAACTGGGTTCCCTCCAGATCCCCGATGGGCTGAGCCCAAGCAGCGACGAAACAACTGCTCTCCACCTGCCCAACCCAGATCTCCTCCTGCTCGTGCCTCCACAGCGCTGGGGGATTTCCTTCACGGGGAAGCACACGGGCACGTGGGTCTTGGCACCATGGGAAGATGGAGGGGATGCAGCTGGGAACATCCTTTGCTAGGAGAGCTTGGGCACCTCCAAAGAGCTCCTCTTAGAACTGTGGCAGAGCCACGCAGGAAGATTTCAGGTAAATTTGTCCCACTGCCCTCACTCTTAACTGGCTTTTACAACCTCGGCTTCATCTGCTCTCCAGGCACCATCCTCACCAGTACAGGGCTCAGCGTCTCCTGGGCTGTTTGCCTGGTTCTGGGAGGTTTCCAGCTGCTGCTGGCTGTGAAACTCAGGGCTTGGGGAAGTTGCAGCACCTCCACCACCGCCCCTGCCCTGAGCCTCCTGCCTGGACAGGATCCTCAGCTCCAAAATTCCCATTTGCCACCTCAGCCACATCTTTGTCCTGACCTCTGCTCCTCTGGATGGTATGTTGTCACCTCCAGCATCTTCACCTGCTAAAGCCTCTATGGTGGCAGCTCTCTCAGTGCTGGAAGATCCCCTCCCGTTGCATGACTGTCCTCTCTTATCAGGTCTTCTGTACCTCTGACACTCACCAAGGAGACCAAGATTGTGTTCAAACCTCTGCGTGGTTTGCACATACAATATCCACCCGCCTTCTCTAGCCAAGAGAAGGTAAAAGGAAGAAGCCCAGGAGCGGAGTACAATCGATGCATTGACTTCGTCAATCCGCAGGCAGCCCAGAGCAAGGGCTCCGAGGTGTTCCATCGCCGTCCTTTATCAGCCTGGCTTTCCCCAGCTGCAGCACGTGGAAAATTGAGATGGCAAAGTGACTTTATTGGGAAAAAAAGACACAAAGGACAGATTTATTTTGCATCCAATTCAGCTCTGAGGCCCTCCCAGATGTTCTGGGTTTCTTGGTGGAAATGAAACGGCTGCAGATTTTCCAGCTGGCCACAGAAAGCAGAGCACTTACCCCAGGCCAAGTCCCAGATGAGCTATCTGCAGGGCTTCCACTGCTGCTGTTTCGCTTTGGCTGCTCTGCCTTTCCCCGTGCTCATCTCAAAGTTGATTTTTCTTAACAGCATCTCCTGGGAGTCCTGTCTGTCCCACTCTCCCCCATGGGGTCCCAGTCCCCTGGAGAGTGTGTGTCTTCCTGCTGTGCCGCGGGTCGTGTCTTTCCTTTCCTCTTTCACCCCCTCGGTTACTTGCTCGTCCTGCTTTCTGTCCGGACCTGGTGTCCTTCTTCGCTTGGCTTTGGTGAAACAGCAAAGATGTGGCACCATCACACCAGCTTCCATGAATGTCAGAGGCAGCCCTGGAGCTGCAGCTCCTCCTCTTCCATGCTCATACCCAATGGTCGTTATTACTTCCGATCTAGTGAGCTCTACTGGTGGACTTGGAAGAAGCCTGCCTTTTGCTCCAAAACAAAGCAAAATGCTGGAAGGAGGGGTGGCTCACTGCTAATGAAGCAGGAGATGAAGTGCTCGAGTTCACCTGCCTCTGACTTTGCAGAGAGAGGACTTTGCTCTAGGGTAGAAACAGCACCATGTGAAGCCTTCTGAGATGTGTTTCCTACAGCCCCCCATGAGCCTGGAGAGTGTTGTTACTGCGCAAAATAAGTGAAACGTCCTGCTGCAGGTGGAGGCTCCAGAACATCTTCATGGTGTCCAGGGAAGTGGCTGGAAGCTGATGGTCTCCCTGTGGTTGGCCCCAGATCGCTTGTCTGTGCAAAGTCTGTTACCCCTGGTAATTCTGTGGGGTGACACGAGTATTGATGTTTCTTTTTTTTGTTCCAGAACTCGAGACTTTTTTCACTCTTCCAACTGAGCTGCATATAAACCACAGTGCCTTGACCCCTGGCGCTGCTCTGAACATGTTTTATATTTCTGTGGTCTTTCTTCTTTTATAGCCAAGTTTCAAGTTTGAAGGTATCTATGACCCTGCCACACTGAATTTTCTGCACAACTTCCTCCCTGGACAGTCGCTCATCAAGCAGCGTTTTGCAGTACAGCGGGGTGCCTGAGCTGTGTTTTTCAGGAGCAGCCTGAACACTCCCCTTTAAATACTCAGTTCTTGGGTTCAAGAGCCATTTGCTCCATAACCCAACTCTCTCCTTCAGAAAAGTTGAGGTTTTGAGGCTGTAAATGGCATGTGTTGTCAGGTGCTGAGTCTCTTGGGTTTCTCTGCTGGAAACTGTAGAGAAAAGAGAAGATGCAGCAGCATTTCTGGTGTCCTACATCCTTTCCTGGCCATGGCAATTTTTCTGACAGTTCCTTGATATGTGGTGGGAACAGATCACACGTCTCTTGTTTCTGCATCAGCAAGGCCATGCTTGTACCTACAGGTAGCTGAAATCTTCTTGCAGGCCAAAAGATGGGAACTGGAGAATCATAGAATCACAGGAGGGTTTGGGTTGGAAGGGACCTTAGAGATCATCCCATCCCAGCCCCTGCCATGGGCAGGGACACCTCCCACTAGCCCAGGTTGCCCAAAGCCTCATCCAGCCTGGCCTTGAACCCCTCCAGGGATGGGGCATCCACAGCTGCTCTGGGCAACCTGGGCCACTGCCTCACCCCCCGCACAGGAAAACATTTCTTCCTCCCATCTCATCTCCATCTCCCCTCTTCCAGCTTCAAACCGTTCCCCTGGTCCTGTCCCTGCACCCCCTGATCCAGAGCCCCCCCAGCTCTCCTGTAGCCCCCTGTCAGCACTGGAAGGTGCTGGAAGGTCTCCCCGGAGCCTTCTCTTCTCCAGGCTGCACACCCCCAACTCTCTCAGCCTGTCCTCGCACGGGAGCTGCTCCAGCCAGAGCATCAGAAGCTTCTTCCCATCGGAACCTGATGACTTCTTGGGTTGTGGTGCGGGGGGGAAGTCACAGTTCTGCGGAACTTGGTGAGCGGTGGTCCTGTTCTGGCATCAGACCACCTTCTGGGCACCTGGGGATGATAAGGCAGGTGAGAGAGGTGACCAGCCATCACGGTGTCAGTTCCTGGTCCGTACACCAGTTGTCACTTGTGAAGGGAGCTTATCTAACTGGTGGGTGACTGCCTTGAATTTCCGCTTGACAGCCTTCTTCTGGAAAGGGCTGGAGGCAGCAACGAGACCTTCTCATGGGCTGAGTTTGGCTACAACCCAGCTCAGGGCGGCTTGGACACCTGAAGAAAGAGGACATTGCATTTTCCAACCCCTCTCACTGCTGGTGTGACCGTGGAGGAGCTCACACGTGTGTTTCTGGGCTGTCTTGCCCCTGCCGCGGTTACAGGAGCAGAGCTGCGACTGTGCAACAACTGTCCCAGACCAGAGCTGGAGGAACAAGTGGGCTCAACGGCTGCTCAGGGGTCTTGAGTTTTTTTTTTTCACACTGCTGATTGTAATTAAGGTTTGCAGTTTGTGCTTTTGGAGGTGTGGAAGGAGGAGAGGACCCGTGATGTACGATTTAGCTGCCTTGGACCAAGTGTCTGGTGGGGCTGCTGCCCAGGCTGGGGATCTGCAGCGGTTCGGAGGCTCTTTGCAGCCACCCAGACAATGTGCTCAGGGAAATATTAATGGTCAGATTTGGGATGGGGTGGGAATGCCTTGCCAGGCCAGGAGACCATCCTGGCAGAGCTCCTGAGGTCCAAGCACAGGCACAAGGATGGGGCTCATGTATGGCCACATCTCTGGGACCACCAAGGAGGGGCTTTGGGGCTGCAGAAACACCCTGGGCACGAGACAAGGAGGGGAGCGCCCGGCGCAGGCGCTGCTCGAGCATCATGGTCCAGCCTAAATGCTGAGATGTGGGGCCTGATCCTCAGCCCCGCTCCTGCCCCTTCCTCCCCCTCTGCCTGCACGGGGTGTTACGATCGGTCTAAGGCAGGTTGCACAATTTATTTTCCTGTACTCAAAGCAGGATTTTGGCAGTCCGGGTCGGGAGGCCTCTCTGAGGAGTGCTGGCTGGGTGCCCTCCTGCTGTCACGGGATCACGCTGCTGTCAAAGGCTCTGCTCCCTTGTGTGTCCTTCAGCATGGCCTTCTGCCGCAGCTCCGGGGCTGATGGAGGCGGCGTTCGGGTGACCAAGGCACCGCTGACATCTTCTGCAAGCGGAGGTGGGAGCGGTGGTCGCCCCGGCGTGGGTGCTCCTATGCCAGGCTGACGTGAGACCCATCGTTTCCACTTCCCGTGGTGCGGGAGCTGTGAGAACTCATCCTCTTCTGCCATCTGCCCATGCAGAGGGACACCGTCCCATCCTTAAAGCATCTTTTCTCCATGGTCCTAGGCTCTTGTTCCCTGCTCTCTCCATCCCCTGGCTTCCCCACAGCCAGCTGGTGACTTCACGTGGGCAAGGGGAGAGCAGGAGACACAAGGAAATTACTGTGGTCGCACTGCGGGATGCGCAGAGGGATTTGCTGTTATGTTCACTAGCGGCGTAAGGGAGGGAAAGGATGCGAGCGCTACTTCGTGCTCTGCGTGAGCGCTATTAATGTCATCCCTGGTGATTTAACTGCTTTGCGAGGAGAGCGGTGGGTGAGGCTGAGCATTCCCGGGGAGGGAGGATGAGATAGTTGGGAGTGATGAAAGTGTCCATGGCCCGTAAAGGGCACGAGGGTGATGTGGCCAAAACAGCTGGAGAGAAACAGGAGCTCTGCCCACGCGCCTGGCCGTGTTGTGCTCAGAACGGACGGTGGAGAGGCGGCAAATGTGAAGCCCAGAGCATGGAGTAGCTGATGTTGAAGGTACGTGACACATGGGGTGGGTTTTCCAGGAGAAAAGGTGAAGAAAAAAGAAGGAGCAAAAGCTAGTGGTGAAGTTGGGAGTTTACGGAATGGGAAAACATCGTGGAGTTACCCATCTGCTGGAGCAGGGTGGGGAGGACTTGGAGGGGATGTCCTGTTTTTGCCACGATGATCTCGAGTTGGCAGTGGGACATCCAGGAAGGTTTACAAGTGGGAGAGGCCGGGTGGAGACATTGGCCTGCGAGTCCTCGGAGGAGAGATGAGCTCACCAGGGAGAGGGTGCAGGGGGGACGAGAAGGACCAAGTGTTGAGCCTGTGGGGCCACCACAGGGGTGAGCGTGCGGAGGGATGCGGTGGTGGGGAGAGAGTTAGCGGGATGTTCTTGGATGTGTGGAAGATGTAGGGGACAAGGCTCAGTGGACTGGGGGGACTGGAGGGTACGAACATCTTGCTCCATCCATGGTCACAGACAAGCGGAATCTCCCTGCACCTCGTTTCACCGCCATGCTGGGAGGTGGTTGAGGGACTGGAGACCCTCAGCTGGGGCTGATGCTGGAGTGGGGAGGGGAAGGGATGGAGCTGGGAGGATGCGGGGTGGGATCCTCTGGGGAAGAGAGGAGCCATTGAAGGAAGGGGTTTTGGGAGGCTCGGGGCTCATTTTAGAATGGTTTAGAATAGCAGAATGGTTTGGGTTGGAAGGGACCTTAAAGCCCACCCAGTGCCACCCTCTGCCATGTGCAGGGACACCTCCCACTAGCCCAGGTTGCCCAAAGCCTCATCCAGCCTGGCCTTGAACCCCTCCAGGGATGGGGCACCCACAGCTGCTCTGGGCAACCTGGGCCACTGCCTCACCCCCCGCACAGGAAAACATTTCTTCCTCACATCTCATCTCCATCTCCCCTCTTCCAGCTTCAAACCGTTCCCCTGGTCCTGTCCCTGCACCCCCTGATCCAGAGCCCCCCCAGCTCTCCTGTAGCCCCCTGTCAGCACTGGAAGGTGCTGGAAGGTCGCCCCGGAGCCTTCTCTTCTCCAGGCTGCACACCCCCAACTCTCTCAGCCTGTCCTCGCACAGGAGCTGCTCCAGCCTCGGACCATCTCCGGGGCTCCTCTGGCCCCGCTCCAGCAGCTCCGTGTCTGTCCTGTGCTGAGGACCCCAGAGCTGGGGGCAGCACCCCGGGGGGGTCTCAGCAGAGCAGAGCAGAGGGGCACAATCCCCTCCCTCGCCTGCTGCTCACACTGCTGGGGATGCCCCTGGACACGGGGGGTTGCTGGGCTGCCTGCGCACGTTGCCGGGTCGTGTTCAGCTTCTCACCCCCCAGCACCCCCAAGTCCCATCTTACCATCCTGTTTCTGCAGCAATGGTTAAACGTAAAAAAATAGCCCTTAACCCCTGCTACCCATGGAGGCCACGGTGAGAGAAGCCATTGGTTCTTCCATGAGACAGGTGACATTGGAGAGCACAAAAATGGAGAGCTACAAATAAATAAAGGAGACAGGGCAGAGCATCGGTGCTGACAGACCCATCAGCAGCCTGTGCTGAGGTGAGCAGCTCCGGACCGTAGGGAACAGCATGAAAAGGAGGCAGCTGAGTGCCTGTGGCTTGTGGAAGGACAAGGGACAAGTGACACGTGCTGGCTGGGGACAACCCGCAGCATCCCAGCATCTGGCACCACATCACCTCCAACTCCAGCATCCCTCCACACAGGGATGGAGGCGAGAGGCGGCAGGTCCCTGACTGTGCATCCAGGGGCAGTTCTTGCCCCCTCCCAGCTCAAACCCACCTAGAGACCCCTGGCAGGGTGTTTCCAGAGGAAGTCACAGACATTCTGACATCCAAGATAAGTGGCCTCTTAAGCCAGCGGTGCGTCAAGGGGTTGAGGCAGAAGATTAGTGATCAAGCTCTCCTTCCACTGATGGGATCGCAGGGATGCAGCCTGTGGTCCAAACACCAGCATCTCCCCAGAAGATGCAGGAAGAGGGACAAGGACAGCCTCAGTGTCCCCTTTGCGCTGTCAAAAGGTACCATGTGGGCACCTCTCCCAGCCGTGGGCTCTTGGGAGACCCACCACCAAGAGGTGTCTGCAGCATGTGCTGGGTTCACACAGCCCAGCGGAGCCTGGCTGCCAGGAGGAGACAACCCCGTGGCTCATTCAGCACAAACTCATTATTTAATAGACAAAGTAAATATGAAAAAAAAAAAAAAGACATTTTCCCCCCTTCTGGTGCTGAAATTTACAGCTGTGAGAAGAGGCAGAGTGCTGTGGAGCCGGGGTATCTCCGGGTGACATTTACAGGGCTCAGCTTTCATCACAGCTTGAAAACAACCCCGCGTGCAGAGATTATCTCCACACTGATCTGGATTGTCTTGTTCGGCTTTGGCCCTCATCCTAGATGGACAACGAGCAGAAAACTTGGCCAGTGGCCTGAGGTCTGTGGCCTCCTCTGCATGAAGCGGAGGGACAGTCTCCAAGGTACTTGATAACTTGCAGCCTTGGGGGGCCAAAGAGATGGAGCTGGGGGGACACACAAACCTTAGTTCCCCCCCGATGATTTAATCCTGCACCCTTAGCCAACCGAGCCATCAGGAGAGGCAATCCCCACTCTGGTGTGCCGTGGAGTGGGTCAGCCCATGGTGGCTCCAGCAGGGTCAGTCCCCTCGCCGCCGGGCTGAAACCCCTTTGCTGAAGGTTTTTTGGAGCTGGGGCTGGGCAGGCAGGAGGGAGGCAGCCTGGGGGTACTGGGGGGATGCCTCAGCACAAACCTCGCTCTCCCTGCGCTGCTTCGAGTCGGTTGTCAGCAGCCTTCCAGCCGGACGGTGTCTGGAGACCTTCCAGCGACCACAGCCTCTCCCCCAGCCCATCACTGCCACAGCCCAGACGGGATTTAACGGATGTCTGCACGTTCCCCCCAACCTTTCCCCTCTCAAGATGAAGCAAGGAAGAAAAACAAGACTGCAGGTTTGCACGGACCCCCTCCTCCAGCCCAGAGGGTGATGCTCGCAGCTCCAGGCTTTTCTGGACCATGCCAGGACCTCGCAGCTCGCACGGGAGGGCTGGGCGATGCCACCCCGCGCTGGCTCCTCGCTGCGCCGCAGGCAGACGTTCCTGTCAGCTCGAGGTGCCATTTCGAGGGTTTTTCTCTTTTTTGCCTCTCACCTCGCAGACAAGTGGGTGAGGGAAGAGAGGAATTGGTTTGCTTTCCACCTCCCCTCGCAGTGCCCCTCTGCTTATTAGTTCTCCAAATATTTCGTCCTGCAGCCCGGCAGCGAGGACTCTGCACTAACCCAATCCCAGGCGGAGGGGAAGCTGGGGCGGGCAGGACAGCGCGTTATCCTCGTGGCATCGCTCCAGGCCAGCCCGGGGGGAGTGAGACGGGGCAGCTGGGGCCCTGCTGCACTAAGTCCTGGTGGTCAGGGCACCCACGGCAGCATCCCTCAGGCTCAGCAGAGCACGAGCGTTGCTTTTCCCCCCAGCAGCATCTTTCCCCAACCCCCGACAATTGCTCCACTTCATACTTTTGCTTTTCTTGGTAGCCAGCGGGATGGGGACTGTCCCCAGAGCCCTTGCTGAGGGTGAGGAAGAGACTTGGTTGCGGGATGCTGATGAGCAAGGTGAGGGCAATTACGGGACAGAGGAAAAGAAATCCCCTGGGATTTCCTCCCATCGGCTCCTGGCTCCATGAAGAGTCATTGGATTGCGGGTACCATGGACCCTCTTCACTGTCTGCAGCTGAACAAGATGCTGGAGAAGTGAGGGGGGAAGGGGGCTTGCAAAGGGAAGGGGGCATGACGGGAACATTGTCCCCTCCGGCATCCCTGGGATGCTGCTGAGGAGCTTCTGTAAATCAGAGTGGCCACTGGAGCTGCTCCAAAACCCATCCAACGGCCAGGAGGTCATTGAGCATCCTACAACAAGGGGATGCAGGAATGTCCCCCTTATGTACTGATCACTGTGGCTGGGGTCTCCCTGCATTGAGCTTAACTCCTGGGGACACTGCCACCCTGTCCCCATCTGCCCATCCTCTGCACCGCACCGGGCTGCACGCGCTGGCTGCGCTCCATCCCCTCCCGAGGCTCAGCCAAGGCAAGCAATGCTCTGGGATGCTCAGCACATGCCTTAAACAAATAAAAATAACTGCGACAGAAGATACCGAGTGCCTAATGCTAGTCTCAGCTTAAACACCTCCCGTCTGCGATGCTCCGGAGTCAGCAGGAGCTCATCCCATGAGGGCAGGCATCACGCAGGTGCCGAGAGCAGCCCCGTCCCTGCTGGCACAGGACGCCAACAGGTTCTGGCTTCAGCAATAAATAAAGCAAGCAAACAAAATAAAATAAAAAAAGCCAACAATGCTCAATTTTTTTTTTAAACTTTAAATATTTTTTTTTCTTTTAAAATCTGTTTTCCTCTGGGGCTCTGTCTCTGTAAAGAGCTGCGCTCTCCCTGCAGCGTCTGGGTTCCTTCCTCAGTCCTGGCCGTGGCGCAAGGGAGAAGCAGGGTCAGTTAGAGAGGGGGTCGGATGAGCGCTCCCCTCCGTGCATCACCGGCACGTATGGATTTCCACCACCCGATGGCAGGGTTTGCACTTGACGGAGCAACACCAGTGGAATTTGCAGCTGCACCTTTCCACAACCTCCACTTCGTCCGTATGAAAGCCCCGGCCGCAGCACATCAGCTCGCAGCCGTCGATAGCCTTGGAGGTCTTGTTGCACTGCCGGCCGCTGGTGCCCAGCACCCCGTTCTTGAGGTCGTGGTCGCAGAAGTCGGGACTGGAGTCCAGGTAGACGAGGTCCTCGTCCGTGTGCGGCTTGAACTGGGAGTTTTTGGGCACCAGCACTTTGGTGGATCCGATCTCGCTCTGCTCGACCTCGGTGGCACCGTCGAATTTCTCCTTCAGGACGTTGCCCACTTTGCGGAAGGGGGGCATGGCTTTCCAGCACGTCTTGAACTCACATGAGCCCGACACACCGTGGCACTTGCACTCCACCCGCATGTTGTTCAGGATCGCCTGGAGGAACAGATGCAAGAAACGAGACGGGACGGTCATTGTGGGATGGACACAGCAGGAAGGGTGCAACATACGGGGCTGGAAGGGTTGTGCAGAAAGCGATGCTGCTGCACGCGAGTTGGTGAGATTAAATGAAGCCAAACGGGCTCAAGCGATGGCTGCAGAGCTGCACCCACTGCCTCGGCTTCCCCCTCACCCTTACCTTCCTCCCGGCCTCGTTGTTGTGGAGGTTCATTAACGCCCTGTTGGAAGAAGCCCCTTTGCTCCTCTCCCGAACGTCGACGAAGGACTGCGAGAAGGCCACGCCGTAGGCGATGTTATCGGAGCAGCCCGACCACTGGAAGCCTAAGGCAGAGAGCACGGATGAGACAGATTACAGCCAACCTGCCTTCCTCATCCTCTTCCAGCCCTGCTCTTCCCAAAATACAGCTGACCTGCCCCTCTTCTGTCTTGCTGCCCACTGGGCTGGGCTGCCCTGGGGACTGGGGAAGCTGGGGAGTGTGGCCCTGAGGGGGGGGACAAGGACAAGATGCTTTCTCTGCCCCATGGGTGATGCTCCCAGATGCTTTTTGAGGGACTCATCTGGACTAGCAGGAAGGTTTGGGTTGGTTTTTTGTTTTTATTTTTTCCTCCATTCTGGATGGCTCCAGAGTGGGCATTTCCAAGCTTGGCCCGTTTTGCCTCCCCGCTCGCCCCCGTTGCCCACTCACCCTGCGGGCTCCCCCCCTGCACCGTGCGGTCACATCCACACTTGTCTAGCTCGCCGCTGCTGCAGGCTCGGGTCACTGCGAAGGCCACTCCTGCCGAAGAGATGGCATAGACGAACGCAGCCTCCCGCGTCCCTGCAACAGCACAAACCATGGTGGGAAACGTGGCAGCCAGCCTGAGGCGTGTCAGAGGGCTTTCTGGAGGGGCTGCAGCCAGGTGCCAAAGGCTCTTGGGGGGCTGTCGTGTGTGTCCCTGCTGCTCTTCCCTCCTAATGCTGGTGTTGTACATAAACCTCCTTGAAAGGCTGCTCTGGGAACCGGCTCTCGGCAAAACGTGCTCTGCAGAGCTATCACATCTGGAGCAGCTCCCGTGCGAGGACAGGCTGAGAGAGTTGGGGGTGTGCAGCCTGGAGAAGAGAAGGCTCCGGGGAGACCTTCCAGCACCTTCCAGTGCTGACAGGGGGCTACAGGAGAGCTGGGGGGGCTCTGGATCAGGGGGTGCAGGGACAGGACCAGGGGGAACGGTTTGAAGCTG
>WKFP01014070.1:747892-761046 GCA_011057875.1 Pterocles orientalis | reverse complement strand
GGGGGGGGGGGGGGGGGGATGGATTTGGTCTATGGGTCCTGGGGTGGGAAGCGAGACGGTGCATCAGAGATGGCGGTGGCACCTGAGGGGAAGCAAGGGCCACTTCAGTGGCCTCCAGAGGTTGGAGAGAGTCTTTCCCCTCCATCCCCTCACCCCAGTGCTCTGGGTCCTTGCTTGGTCTGATCACAGCCCCACGTCTCCGGGATGCCTGTGTGCAGCTGGGGTCAGAGGGGCTGGGGGCTGCCCTGGCCATAACCCCCCCGAAGACTGGCAGCTGGGTGGTGGCGGGTGATGATGGGTCCTCAGAGGGTCCAGCCACCGTGTGTTTTACTCGAATCGGGCAGCAGAGGGCTGTCCTCCCAAGGTCTCGCCCGCAGATGGCTCTGGAGAGCGGCCGCCAGCCCGGCAGCAGTTACGGTTCCAGTGATGCCCAGAGAAGAGACCGAATCCATCCAGCATCCCGCTGCAGCCGTGGCTTTGTGGAACGGAGCTCCTGGGCTTGGCGGGGCAGAGACGAGATCATGGGGTGACTGTAGGGCCCTGCTCGAACTTGGCACGTCCTTGTGAAAGGTCCAGGCTCTCTGGGTGCCCTGGGCTGGTGCCTCCACGCGATGGGCACCCGCTGGGTGTGAAAATGTTTCGGGAGAGGCAGCACCCAGGAGCTGAGGAACTGTAAGGGTCGGGATAGGCTGCCCCCAGTGCAGTCAGAAGAGGCCCGCTGAAGTGCCCAGGGAAGACCCCAAGATCCAGCACTGGGTCATCCCCTACTGTCCCCAGCCCCTGTCTCAGTGGCAAGCAAGCAAAACCCGCTGGTAGCCCACTGTCGTAGCCGTTCCCCCACACAGCAGCACCCCAGGCACGCGTCCTGCCGGCTCACCTTGCGTTACCACCTTGCCAAAAACGGGCAGGGTGTCCAGTGTGGAGCAGTTCCAGCGGCGGTTGCGGAACTGGTACTGGCACTCCTCGATGGCCAGCTGGGCTCCGCGCCGCACCGAGTCCATCACCTCCAGGTTCCTCTTGCACATCTGCACCTGGCGCTGGATCAAGCCCTTCAGCTTCTCGCAGGTCTCCTCCTCGGAGATGCTCCCCACTGAAGACAGCTTCGCCAGGTACCTGCCACGACAGCCGGCACAGCCGGTTAGGAGGCAACGGCTGGGGAGCACTAACCCCTGCTCAGCTGGGACGCGCTCCGCCACAGACAGCAAGGAGACCCGGCCTCTTACCCCCTCCATAGCTGAGACCCGGTGCCCGTCTGGGGTCACCTTAAATGTGCCACCGCAGTGGCCCCACAGGATGCATTTTTGGCTGGCAGAGAGCGAGCCCGAGCAAAACAACCGTCCCTCTGCAGCCCGGTCCCCTGTCTCTCGGGGAGCCCAGCTGCTGGCTCCCCTTTGCCTCTGTTGCCTGCAAAGAAGATATTTTTGTCTGAATGTGCCCGGTCAGGTCTCCTGAGTACCGGCACATCCAAGTGCTACTAGGAAAAGCCAGAGGTCTCTGAAGTCAGCCAAAACAAGCAGGACAGGCGCTTGGCTGCCAGCTCCAGCTGCCACACTGCTCCCGCAGCGTGCCTGTGTGCTCATCACTGACAAACATCACCCTCCAAACCACTTCCCTCCTGGAGCCTGCTTTTAGCTCCCCCGGCCCCAACCAGCACGGATGGCCTCCGGGAGCTGCCAGGTTTCCTGGCAGTTGGGATTCGAGCAGGGCTGGAAGTGGGGAGGACAGAGTCAGGAGCTGGGCACCTCCTCCACCAGCCCAGCTCATGAACGAGCTCTTTGCTGACCTGGACAAGACTGGTCCCGCACGGAGATGACCCCGTGGTCTGCCTTCCCTCACCCCATCCTCAGCAGAAGGAGTTACAGAGCTGCTCTCAAGCGACAGCATCAGGAGGAAGAGGAGTCTTACCCTTTTGGGGCAAGCACCCTGCAAGCTCTTGGCATGTCCCCACCGAGCCTGTGGGCACGACGGTCCGTCCTGCCCCCCCAGTGACCCACCCCCCCCCATTCCCCGCACATGTATGTTCTTGCCCCTTTCCCAGGTCCATCCTCCCGCCCCAGCATCTGCGTCCCCCCAGGGGTTTTAGGATGGGCTCGTACAGCTCGGTCGGGCTGTTGGATAATCCCAGAGCCTCTGTCTGTGCCGGCACACGCTCCTTCCCATGGCTGCTGGCACCCGCTTTAAGTGACACTGCCACCAGTGCAGCCCCATCCTGCCGTGGAGGAGGGAGAGCCCTGTGCTGGCAAAACTCACGCCTGCTGACCACACCGAGCTCTAACATCCTCAGGATTCACCAGCGTCAGCTCACGTTGCTGCCTCGTCTGCACCGAGAGACGCGAGCACTGAGCGAAGTTTTTGGAAACCTCATTCCTTGACTCTGCATTTCCCAGCCCTACAGACCTTGTGGGTTGTTTTTTTTTTTTGTTTGCTTGTTTTTTTTCCTCCTCCTCCGAAGTTGCGACATCCTGCTAAGGATTTTTCCTTTGAAGCCCTGCTTGCCTCCGAGAAGTGACTGTGCAAAAGTGGCTCCTGCTCCCTGCCTGTTCCCATGTGTCCCAGGAGCCAGTTCTGCTGACTTCAGCCACAAAATCAAGTTGTCACAGCCTCTTCCTCCCAGTAGCCCTGCCAGTTTGCCCCAGGAGGAGACAACAGGATTTTCTCTTCTGTGCATCAGCAGAATTGTTCACCAGCTTGGTTTCACGCTTACAACTGGGGGGCTGTGGGAGACGGTGAGAAAAGCCGGGTTGGCTTGCAGTGTCCGTGGGGAGTCTGCATGGCAAGCTGTCAAAAGCATTCAGCTTTCCTTGTGCGCGGAGATCACTTGATGCAATGCCTCTCGGACAGCGGGAAGTGGCAGGCTGCCGCGCTTTCAGAGCCAAGTTCTCTTCTAGCCTTTATACCAGCTAAGCATCTCTGCCCGAGGCTTTCTGCTCCTCCAAGGGCACAGCCCTGTTTGCAGAGGACCGGCCGTGCAGCTCCCTGATGGACGCAGCTGGCTTGGAAACCGCACTGTGGCCAAACCCAGGGCTGTCACCTTTCTGCTGGACCCCCCACCGTGCAACGAGTGTCCACGTTCCCATTCTGCGGTCCTGGACTCGGGGTGCAACAATCGCTGTTCTGGTATCTTTCTGCATTCGGCTGACCCAGGATGGAGCCAGCAAACCACCCGGGAAGCTCTGAGGAATGTTGATGCCGTGCAAGCCCAGAGTGACTGTGACAGCTCTGTCCCCTCCCATCATTTCAGTTTGGGCACGGGGACGCTGACACACAGCAGAGTGGTGAGACATCCCCAGACACCGTGGGGCTGGTTGGTCAGCTTTGAGCCTGGAAGCCAAGAAAACCAGATTCTGCCTCCAGCACTAATCCCTCGTGCTGATTTGGCTCCTGAAACTCGGCCAGACTTCATCATCCCAGGGAACCAGCTCCTGCAAAGCAGCGTGGCCGGTCCTGCCAGTGAATCGGTGCCCGGTCTGACTGCAGGCAGGAGAGAGCCGTGCCGCAGGTGTAACAGACGCATTAATATCAGCTCTGCTCAGGATTGGGGCATCATCTCATTTTTAATGTATTTCCCAGCTTGGTGGGTTTCTTCAGGCGATGGGGAGCTATAAATTCAAAGCACACACGAAGAAACACATGACAAGAACCTTTTAAGCCTTTCCAAGTAGATGCGCCTGATAAGATGCCTCCCCAACAAGCATTTGAAGCTGTTTGGGATGATAAAACGAAGGCCAAGGATGCTTCAAAGATAGGTACAGCTCTCCAAGCACAGGTCTGGTAATTTGTTTTGCAAGGCGGGCAAAGAAGATGAAGCTATCCAGAACGGTGCTCTGGCCTCTCTCGCCCATGACAGATGCTCCGTGTGCCATCATCCCTGCTCAGCCCATGCATCTCTGCCTCTCCTCGGGGGTGGAGGCAGCTGTGCCTGAAATGCCGTGGCCCCATCAAACTCCCAGCTTGCTGCCAGTCTCCTACATCCCGTGAGGACCACCACTGCTTTCTAAACGAGGCATTTTTTTTTGGTAGGGGGAGGCTCCCATCCTGGTCCATGGTCCAGAAAGGATCCAGAGGTTGAGTTGAGGATGTAAGGAAGGACCTCTGCTGAAGGACCTCAGCTTTGAGGCTTTGACCTGGCACCTCTCCACACCACATCTAGGAGCACTGGGGAGGAACATCTCACCTCTTCTCCCCCTTTCCAGGGCAGCTGAAGGGCGAGATAAGAGCTGGGGAACATGCTCTGCCCTCACCAGCACTCGAAGATGCTTCCACCCCATGACTCAGAGCATTTCCCAGGGCTCTGGAGCCCGAGCAAGGCACCAAACCCATCTGCAGCATCCTACGGTCACCATGGAAACCTGAGTTTAGCACCATGCCTGGTCCTTAATGACAACCTTGCTCCAAACTTCATTTTCCTGGACTGAGGTGGTAGAAACCACGGACAAAGCCTTTCTGCCTCTACCCACACAGACAGCAAGGCGGGCACAGCAGGAGCAAACCCAACAGTTCCTGCCCCCTGCAAGGTCTGGGTGCGTCTCCATCCTGGTATCACACCCTGATTGCTGCTCAGAGCTGCGCAGAGCTATGGATTACGACTTGAGTCTCAATTGCAGCCTGAAAACAGCCCTGCTTGTGGGGAAAAACCCCCAAATAACGGCGTATTTTCTTCCTTTTACAACATTGGGTGAAGAATGTCTCAAGGGGTGAGCTGCTGTCCAAGCCATTTGTTCAAGTTTTGTCTTCTGGCTTCACCGTGAGATTTATGTTTCTTTTCTCCTGCCTTTAAATCCAGACAAGTCACTCGCAGAACAAGCTCCTTTTTAATAAAAGTCACTGATTTAACACAAAGCTGTCAGAAAGCCCTTCTTTTTTTTTTTTTTCCCCCCATCCACAGCATATAGATCAAGATTGAAGCCCTGTAATTTAAGCAGCTGCAGTTGATCCACCCTACAAGATGGCAAATAAGGAAACCTCAAATCCAGGGAGCGGGGGGAAGCCCCGCTTTAATAAAAATGATGATAATAATTTCAGGAGGAAATTGGTGGAATGACAAGAAGACGGTGGAAGAGCCACAGTGGCTGGCAGATAGAGAGGGGAAGGGATTCCCTGCTGGGGGAAGGTGTGGAAATTCGAGTCGATAAATTCTCACAAGAGGCAGGTCAGGGAAGATGTAGCAGATGTCTTGGAGAAAGCAGAAATCTCTGGTGTTTCTTTTATTTAAACAAATGAGTTTCAAGTGTGAGAACTCTTCGTACTGTCTCATTTTTTGGGAATATTTTCCTGAAGATGGTAACAGTCAGACCCAAGCCAGTGGTATCACTGATGCATCACCCAGAGATGCTGAGAAGTCAGAGCAGCTCAGAAGCTTCACCCTGTTCAGCGAACACTCAACCTGCCTGGGACACTTGCCTGGCCAAGGCCACAAAAGGCTTCTTCAGATCTTGAACTGCAAAGATGCTCCAGCTCTGCTTGTCTCTGAGAGGCAACATCTGCAAACATCCTCCCTGCCCACGGAGGAACAAAGTCAGCCGGGCTCAGCAGTGCATCTCTGAGCCTCTTGGGGCTGGACGTATGGTCAGCCAGTGACTCAGGGATCATAGAATCACGAAATGGTTTGAGTTGTAAGGGACCTTAAAGCCCACCCAGTGCCACCCCCTGCCATGGGCAGGGACAACTCCCACTAGCCCAGGTTGCCCAAAGCCTCATCCAGCCTGGCCTTGAACCCCTCCAGGGATGGGGCATCCACAGCTGCTCTGGGCAACCTGGGCCACTGCCTCACCCCCCGCACAGGAAAACATTTCTTCCTCACATCTCATCTCCATCTCCCCTCTTCCAGCTTAAAATGTATTTAGGATTGAGGTTTCCTCTGGAGAAGAAAAATGCTTGTCTAAGATGCAAAACCCAAAAGTGTACGGAGATACACGCACAGAGAGAGAGGGGCTGACCAGGCACCGCAAGGAGCCATCCTGCAGCTTGTTGCTTGTTGCTTTTCCCTTCCAAGCAGAGAGGAGGTATGGGGAGATGTCCCAGAGCTGGTAGGTCAAAGGATGCTCCAGGTGAAACGGAGAGACCACGTGGTCTCACCTGGTGTCCTGTGCTGGGCTTAGTTCTGCCCCTGTGCCAACACAGCCAAGCTCGTAGGTACCACCCACATCCCTGGCATGGTTCAGCAGCTCTGACAACCGGGGCACGGTGCTGGCAGGATCTGCTGGAGACCTGCAACCTGCAAGGTTGCCCTTATCCAGCTGATGGCTCCACAGTGGGACATGTCCCTCCTGGGATTAGATATCCTGCCTTTCCATCCCCTGTGAGTGTGAACCATGATTTACAAGGTCATCATCCGCGCTCCTGGCTGGTTTCTTCCCGAGAAGAAAAGCAGCTCTCGGGCTCAGTCCTTCCTGTCGCAGTTACTGTGTGTTTCATCTCTTGTCTGACTCCGTGCTTGTCACACCGTAGTCTCCACCTCCAGTGAACAGCTGCCAAACCAGTCTCCTGGAGGAGGCATTGCCACACTCACCACCACCTGCCTGCAGACCTAGACCCCAGTGTACATCTCCGCTGTCTGAGCCTACAGCTCAAATCCTGCCCCCCCGCACCTCGGACCCTGCACCTAACCCTGCGCACTGTCCAGCAAATACCATCTGCCCATGTACCACCCATCAGCCTTCCTGCCGCCCTTGTCACAAGTCTCTGGGGACAGTGAGACGGCCTGGCTGCTGGTCCTGAGTGCTGCTTCTTGGGTTTTGAGCACCTAGAGCCAACATCTCCACTTTGTGATGGGGGAGACCGTGATGGAAGCTGGGGAGACCCTGAGAGCAGTATCCTCTCTGGAAATGCACTCTGGATGGGTAGGAAACATCCCTTACTGCATCTTCCTTTAGAAGCCAACAGGAGCTGCTCCTGGGCTCGAGTACAACAGCGATGCCTCCCTGCAAGAGGAGGCAAGCACAGGCCAAGGGGCTGAGCTCCGGGAATTCCCCTTGTGCGGCGCTTCAGGCTAGACCTGGCTGGAAAAATCCTGATGAGTTTTTAGTTTCGATCAGAATTTGCAAATACGTGGCAAGAGAAGCTTTCTGCAGGATTAGTTTGATCTCGCCCAACTTGCAACAGACCCCAGGCTGCTCTCCATCGGCCAAGATACTCAATTAATTTTTTCCCCAAGTAATTTAATGAAAGCACAATACTGGCTCCAGTTCTGCTGAGCCAGCCAGATCCTGCACACCACCTTCCCAGCTGCAAACCGCAACAGCCCACGGCAGCAGCTCCTGGAGAGCCCCGAGGATGCTGCCGGGGGTCACCCACAGGCGTGGGGGGCAGACACCCTGGGGCTGGAGTTACCTGCACATGCAGAGATGAGTCTGTCATTCGAGCAGCCTTGGATGGCCGAGATTTCTGCGGATTCACAATGCTTTCAAGCTTTAAGAAAAAATCACCAAGTATTGTAAATGCCAGCGTCGTTGCACTTGTAAGGAAATATGGAAGAACCTCCTGGAAACTGTTAACCTCCAGGATTGCTCAGCAGTTTCATCATTTTAAGAAAGCCCAAATAAATGCCTGTAATGCATTTCTTTCTGTCCGCAAGGATGAATTAATTGAGAGGACAGTAGCTCTCAGCAGAGTAACATAAACATTTTTTTGCTTCAACGCAAAAGTCCAGTTCTGACTCATGGAGTCATCGCAAACCATTGCAAAAAAGAAATCTGCCTCTTGCTGTTGCTCGTGTTTGGAGCTGATGCAGTCCTGCACAACCTCGGGTGCAGGGTGGTTTTATCTCACTCCTGTCCCACCTGGAGTACTGCGTCCAGTTCTGCGACCCCCAATGCAAGAAGGACATTGAGCTGCTGGAGCGGGGCCAGAGGAGCCCCGGAGATGGTCCGAGGCTGGAGCAGCTCCCGTGCGAGGACAGGCTGAGAGAGCTGGGGGTGTGCAGCCTGGAGAGGAGAAGGCTCCGGGGAGACCTTCCAGCACCTTCCAGTGCTGAAAGGGGGCTACAGGAGAGCTGGGGGGGCTCTGGGTCAGGGGGTGCAGGGACAGGACCAGGGGAACGGTTTGAAGCTGGAAGAGGGGAGATGGAGATGAGATGGGAGGAAGAAATGTTTTCCTGTGCGGGGGGTGAGGCAGTGGCCCAGGGTGCCCAGAGCAGCTGTGGATGCCCCATCCCTGGAGGGGTTCAAGGCCAGGCTGGATGAGGCTTTGGGCAACCTGGGCTAGTGGGAGGTGTCCCTGCCCATGGCAGGGGGTGGCACTGGGTGGGCTTTAAGATCCCTTCCAACCCAAACCCTCCTGTGACTCTATGTCCATCCTCCCTAGAAAAAAGCTCTGCTACTGAAGATTGGGGAATAGTTTTATTTGAGGCTTCCCTACGAAAAGACAAAAATGCCCACCACCCCTGAGGAGCCAGAGAGAGTGGATCCCTCCTGCACCCTGGCAAACGCAGCCCTGGGTCTTCCTGCCAGGACAGGACCAGGGCTCAGAGACAAGCCGAGCTGGCTGGAAGTCCAGTGCCAAGGCTGGCAGAGGTCTCTTGCCTCTGCAGGATGCAACCCTTTGAAGCCAGTGTATTTTCATTGCTGAACTAAAATGAGCTGGTTTTGTCAAAAGTGTCAAGACTTATAAATAAATGACTAAATAAAAATTAAAAAATACTTCTAAGGGAGGCTGCTGGTTTAGCTCTCCCTCCCCATGCCCTCGGGGAATAGGTGTCACTGGTTGCATGGACCAACCTCGTGGACCCAGCAGGATCCCCAGAGCAATGCAAAGATGCTCTGGGCACCCCAAAAGTGGAGAGTGACTCATCCACTCCCGCAGTGGTCTCAAAGCAAGGAAATTCACCATCAAACCCAACTGGTGCAACCCGCCATCCTGTCTGCCAGAGCAGACGTGACCAGGGAACCTTCGTGACCCTGTCCCCACACCAAAAAACGAGCGCAGGGAGGGGAGTGGGGCTCAGCAGGAGCAGCTCTGCCCTGCAGCTACCTGCATCTGCTGAATCAGTGCCGCGGCGGCACGGCGTCCTCTGGGAAAACGCTGGACCGGTTCCTCAGCAGGTGGAAAATGGGAGGGTCGCAACGACAATGCAAATAATCTTGGACAAAATTCAACCAAGCCAGGCTCAAGGTGAAGCGAGCTGTACCCGCTACCAAAGCTGGAGAGACTCGCCTTAAAAAAACCCCAAAAACAGAGAGATGCAAATGCAGGACCCAGGCATGCCTCTTCCCAAATCCTCTGAGCTGCACAAGGACCCAAACCGGCACAAAACGAGCGTTCAGGCTGCTCTTGCAATGTCCCCTGCAACGTCCCCTGCAAAGCTGACAGGGATGAGCTCAGAGAATCAGGCTCTGCGTCTGCAAAGCACCTTGTGATGCTGAGATGAAAGGGGTCCAGAGAAACCTGAACTCCTTGTATCCCTCCCTCTCCAGCCCTCAAAAGCAGTTACTATAGAGAGCCGCTCCTTAGCCAGGCTTGTTCGGACACTCACAAGGTCTTCAAGCTTTCTTGGAGCGCTCAAATTCAATTTTTAAAAAGGGTTTAAAAGCCCATCTGTGCTCCTGGCCCTTTAAACCGAGCCTCCAGCCCAGACGGAAGTTTTAAACCCCTGTAAATAGGGGGTAGACGGAGCTGCTGGTGGCACACCCTGCTCTGCAGCGGCATAACCGCATCTCCGACTGTTCAGCGTCCACATGGAGAGCCTCCTCCAAAGCCAGTTTTAGCTGCAAGAAAATGGAGAGGGGCTGTAACGATTGCCAGACAGCTTGATAACGAGGGGCCTCACCCCTAAAGGACCACTGCCCTGCTGATCCGACGCTTTCCAGGCACGGGAATTGGCTCTCATCGTTCAAACCACCCAAACAGCGACAGATCCCAGCAGCCCCAGTGCCAGGTGCAGTTAGTGCACGCTCACATCCACACCCCGCTTTGCACATTTTCTAGCTCACCTCTTCAGGGGGAGTTCCCTCCCTCCAAAACAGGTTGATTAATGCATTATTTTAATTATTTATGAATGCTCACCCCTTACCTCCCGCTGAAAGTGGAGTGCGGCGCTCCAACGCCAGCATCAGAGAGGTGCTTGTTTGGCTGAAACTTGCTACAAAACGTTCCTGACGTCGGGATGGTTTTGGATCCCTGGGAACGTGCTTCCAGATCCCACCACATTCCTGCACGTGCGGGTTCGAGAGCTGAACTGAGTCTGTGCAATGCGGGTTGCTTTGGAAAGTAACTCAGCTGTTTCCCCTGTATGAAGCTCATCCTGGGCTCCTCCAGAGATAAAGCAGAAGCCGGAGGGACTGTCCTGTGCACTAGATCTGAAAGGCACTAACTGCTGCCCTTTATTTAATTTTACAATTCTGCGCCTGGAGAGGCAGGAGGAAAAGCTTTAAAATTCTCTGAGTCTCCAAAGGCGGGAGGAAGAACAAGACGGAGGCTTTCACGAGAAGGGGGAAGAGAGCATCCCTCCAGAACTGGAGAACAGAGGTTTTCTGGATAGGCAGCAAGCCAGGCGGCAACTCCCCAAACTCAGACACTGAGAAAACACACCTGAGGTTTGCTCCCTAACCAGAGAGAAAGTAGCTTGGTCTGTTTAATGAAAATATTTGGCAAAGTCCCTTCCAACTCAACGGTCGCTGTAGCACAGTGATCCCTCTGAGAGGTCCGTACACCGTCTCCCTTTCCTACGGCACGGGGTGGCTCAGAGGACACGACCTGCACGGCCAGAGCCAGCCCTGCCCCACAAAGCCAGGCTTACGGAAAACCTTCAGCTCACGCGTTGCAAGCGGAGTCTCTCCGAAGCGCTGGAGGAATGCGAGTCCGGACAGGTCGAAAGAAGCTTTGAAGGGGGGGGGGAAGTCACAACTGAGCTTAATCACTAATCCAGCAGGTTTCTGGAAAAGCAAACTTCACCGCGCGCTGCCACCCAGCGCACACACCTAGTGCAGAAATATGCGCCCGGCGAGGCTGGGTCCGGCCCTGGTGTGCTGGGCGCGGGCTGGCAGCGCTCGGCGGCTCTGGGATAAAGCAGAGCCTGCCCGAGCCCACACGCATGAGGCTTCGCGAAGACGTACAAGGCAAGCTCATTCCTCGAATATCTGATAACTCCTGGGATCCTTCTAACTCTGTTTATTGCCTCCGGCAGCCTTTGTTTCTGATGTGAGAAGATAAACAACGGGAATTGTCTTAATCCTAAAGGCAAAGAATAAAAAGCACCGAGCGGGGGACGATCCTTTTATCACGATACATTTGCAACATCAAAAAAGTTGACCCCCCCCCTTCCTTTCAAAGGCACTGAAATGTATCTGCTTTTCCTCCCCTGTTGGCAGGAATGAGCCCTCCGCTCTCCCGCGGCCGAGCCCCCCGCGCCCACCCCTCGCTTCGCCAGCACGGACGGCTGCACACAGCTCTCCCCGGCTCTTGCGGCAAACCACCCCTCCGCCTCGGCTTCCCAAATACCATCCCAGCTGCGTGTGGTGCCGGGGACTGGGCAGGGGGGGTCCCATCTCTGCACATCCCTGCTGGGTGTCTTGTTGACCTCGCTAATGCCATCCCCCTTCTCCAGGCACTTCCCCGTGCCCGTCCCGGGGCAGCCGAGGCTGCTCCTCTCCAGGGACTTGCCGTCATCCCGCAAAGCTCCCGCAGCAGGACTTTCTCCCTGCAGGAAAAACACTCCCACAGTTCCCAATATACCTTCCCCAGAAGCATGACAGCTTAAAAGACCACCTTGATAGCTGCTATGATCCACCCACCACTTGCCGGAGACGCGTGGCGCGCAAGTCGCTCCATCTGGCACAGGAGGAGGGGAGGAGGATTAAGCGCTAACGCATCCCAGGGAGCGACGGATAGGCAAGAACCTTTTCCCACAGGCAGGACAACCGCTGAGTGGGCACTTTCCCCGGGTGTAGGGAGCATCCTCCAAAACCCACCCACGTCCCACAGCCTCCGGCGAGCCAAATCTAAAGGCAGGAGAGACGGGAGCTGTACCCGAACGCGAAGAGGACTCCCCACGCAGGGGTTGGGCTTGTGGGACTGTGCCTACCTGGGTGCAGGTGTTGGGAGAGGCACAACCCACTCGGGATTTTTCATGCTGACAGCCCCAAGGACTCCCCAGCCAGCCACGGTGCACTGGCCCTTGCCGACGGAGAGCTGGGGAGGTGACATGGGGGTGGCTCACACTCCCAGCCTGAGAGCAGGTCCGCTGGGTCCATGCACAGGGAACTAATTAGCTCCCGGCAGCCGGTGATACCGGGAGCAGGGAAAGTGCCATCTCCCACCAGACAAAATTAATTAGGAGGAACTGGTGCCTTAGTTCAAAGTTAGGTGGGAAGGTGCTGTCGTGCTCCATCCCCTCTGCCCTGAGGTGTGGGGGGGGTCTCCCCAGAAGACAGTCCCAGCGCCTTGGCAAACACGCAGGAATTTTCCAGAATGATTTCCGCCCCTGTTTACCTTACACACTATTTCAGTGTTTGTTCAGTGGGTTCCCAATGTCACCGGGCTCCTCTGCAGCGTGCAACAGCCCCCCACCACCCATCCTCCTGCTGGGACTGGGGGGCTGAGGCGTGGGCAGTGCTGCCTGCGGCACATCCCGGGGCTGGCGCACTCGGCCACCCCAGCCCTGCCAAATCCTTCCCTGGACTGCTGTCCCTCGCGCGTCATGTCACGGACCCCTGCGCCCTGCTCTGATCCAATGTCCCCACTCCGTCCTCCCCCAGCGCGGTCTGGATCCGTAACTTAAGGACAAGAAGGGGATGGAGAGTCCATAACCAGCCTCGATAACACGCCGGCCCTGAGCAGCTGGGGAGGGTCGGCATCGCCTCCGGCCCACCTGCCCGGGGATGCAGGATGCCACCCCCCCCCCCCGCCACCGGTTTGGGGGATCATTGGGGCCGTGGCGATGGGGACACGAGCCTGATGTCTGGCCGGGTACCGCGCAGCATCGGTGCGGGGTGTCGAGCCCCGATACTGCCCGAGCCCGGCGGCACCTGCTCCACCGCCCCCGGGGGCGACCAACAAGTGTCGCCGTCGCCGGTGTCCCTCCCCTCCCCTCGCCCCGCGGCTACTCACAGCCAGTTGCTGGCGTTGGCCGAGAAGGTGGCGAGGATGATGAGCAGCAAGGAGCGCAGGAAATACTCCGGGCTCATCCTGGAGGGCAGGCAGGCAGGGAGAGAGAGCCAGCG